>VWZG01012998.1:36261-54794 GCA_013396735.1 Grallaria varia | reverse complement strand
TTTTTTTTTTTTTTTTTTTTTTTTTTTTGTGACTTAACCAGGAAGGAACCCACTTTATTTGCTTAAAACTACTATCATTAAAACTAGTTCTCAGCTATTCACACAGTACTTTACAATAGAAAAAAAAATTAAAATCTGTGAATGGTGAAAGTGCAGTACCTCTTTTACACAAGCTTTAAAGATGATCTGCAAAATGTTCTCCTAATCTTTATCACAAACACTTCCAAACACCTAGTGAAACATGACAGACAAAAGTAAACAGAACAGAAAGGCCAACAGAGTTGAAAAAGCAAAAACACAACAAAGAGAATGATGAAAATCCATATAGAATTCAGTTCTATACATAGTCTGTCTTTTAGTTGTTTTAGAGTTCTAAAAGTACATTGGAAAGGGAGATAAAGAAGGATGTTATAGAGGAAAATTTACAGAATAAAAAAAAAAACCTTAATACTTGGGAATTTCCTCTCAGGAAATAAGGATTAAACCTGAAATATATAATCAGAAATAGAAAGAAGAAAATGCAGAAGAAAGTAGAGCTTCTGAAAGTCAATAGCAGAACAGACATACCAATAACTTGCTGGACAGAAAAACACAACTGAAAAAAAAAAAAAATAGAAAGATTTAAAAATGGAAGTAGTGCACCTGCAGGTAGACCACAAATAAATATGCTGTTCCTTTAGTGAAAGAAATAGTTACCATTCCATCAATACTATTAAAGTAAATAAAATTAAATCATGCTCACAAGAACATCATCAAATAGGTACAGTAAGAATCCATAGACAGAACTCTGTAATGAACAATTTCTTTAATCCTGGAAATGTCTGACAGATCTGTATCAACTGATAATCTACTATTATCCAATAAAAATTAATTACATTTCACCCTAAAACCTTTACCTGTGAGGCAACCAGTAACAAATCATACCAATGTTACCGAATTTTGCATCATTGCAAGAAACAACAACAGTGTTAAAAAGCAGCCTAAAAGAGCAAGTATGCGGACACTTACCAAGCTATTGTATCAATAGCAAGCAGGATGTTAGTATTAAAACTCAACTGGTCCTAAACACCATTAAAAGACCTCTTTTTGTAGCCAAGTAGGCACATCAAGAGGAAATGAGAAGAAAAAAATGACAACAAAAAGGTTAGTTTTTCCTTTTTTTTTTTTTTTTTTTTAAACAGGATTCATCACTATTCAATACAACTTAGATAAGCATTGCCAGCTGGAAGCTAATTACATTCAGCTGAACCTAATTGTTCAAAACCCCTTAAGTGGGGAAGCACTGGCTGTTAAGGACAGACAAGTGTATGGGGCTGAACAGAGGGAAAGGTATTTTAAATTTATATGTGTTGACCTACATTGGTTATGTTTTGTTGCTTTTATTCCGACTTCTGAGTAGACTGTTAAAACTATGTTATGCTTAGTATTTTCACAAACAAAAGGAGTAGTCTTAGGTTTTCTCTTATAGACCCTGTTTTATCTAGTGATTTAACTTGTAATTTGAAATAGAGATGTTAAAAGTAGCCTCCTGCTACAATGGTTCCGGGCCTCCTCTATGCTCAGGTGCTGCAGCCCAGCCTGGGGACCCAGTGTCTTTGTCTGTGTTGGGGGATGTGACTGCTGCTTTCCTGTGTACAGGTTCAGCCAGCAGTGGAGCAGAGCACACATCCCAGTGATCTAGAGACACATGGACACAGAATAGGGGTCATCTGTTCCAACCTCTCTGCTCAAGCAGAGTCACTTTAGAGCACATTGTGCAGAATTGCATCCAGAAAGTTTTTAAATATCTCCAGTGAGGGAGACTCTACAGCCTCTCTGGACAACCTTTTCCAGGGCACAGTCATCCTCGTATTCAGGTGGAACTTCCTGTGCATAACTTCTGCCCATTGCCTCTTGTCCTATTGCTTGGCACCACCAAGAAGAGCCTGGTTGCATCCTCTTGACATCCGCCCAATCAGATACTTATGTACATGGATGACGTCTTCTCTCAGGGTTGAACAGCTCCCTCAGCCTTTCCTCAAAGCAGAGATGCTCCTGTCTTTTAGTCATCTTTTTTGTCCTCTGCTGGATCTGCTCTAGGATTTCCATGTCTCTCTTGTTCTGAGGAGCCCAGAACTGGACACAATATTCCTCATGTGGCCTCACTAGGACTGAGCAAAAGAGAACCATCATCTACATCATCCTGCTGCCAATACTGCCAATGCAGCACAGGATATCATTGGCCACCTTGATCACAAGACTGGCTAATGAACAGCTTGTTGGCCACCAGGTCTCCCAGGTCTTTCTCTGCAGAGCTGCTTTCCAACAGCTCAGCCTCCACCCTGTACTGGTGCATGTTGGTTTTTCTTCCCCAGGTGCAGGACCCTGCATTTGCCTTTGTTGAATTTCAAAATGTTCTTCTCTGCCCATCTCTCCAATCTGTCAAGCTCCTTCTGAAGGGCTGCATGACTCTCTGGGGTATTAGCCACTCCCACCAGCTTTGTGTCATCAGTGAACTTGCTAAGAAGACATCTAGCCCTTCATCTGAGTCGCTGATGAATGAGTGACACAATACTGGGCCCAGTATTGAACGTTGGGGGACAAAACCACACAAGCAGGACACTGGCAGCATACAAAGACTGTCTTCAGTGATCCTTCCTGATTTCTGTGTGAAAGCTCTGCTGTAACATGTTTTGCAGCCGTTCTGTCATCAGCTGTGCAGTGTGTTCTGTACTGTACTCATAACATACTAATGTTCCTACATTACTCTGATGCCAAGCAGTGGAAGACTACAGTTTTAGAATCAGATTTTGTAAGAAAGTATTGCTCTCCAAGAACTTAGTTTTAGGATGGGCCTATGTTAGAAGTAATATAGGGAGATCCAAGAAAAGTGATCTAATGGCTGATATTATCTAGGCCTCGTAATTATTTTTCATATCTGGAAACAATAGTTCACTTGAAATTGGAATGCTGATTTTACAGTTCAGCAAAAAAAAAAAAAAAAAAGNAAAAAAAAAAAAAAAAATTCTGGTAATACAACTTGCAGTAGAAAATTGTCACATCGTCTTAGTCTGTTAAAATTTTCTGGAATAGAATGGGAGACATAAGTCAATGCAAGTTGCACGAAGAACCAAAGGTTGACCTTAAATTGGTCTGAAAAAGTAAGGATTAACAGCAATAGTCATTGATGAGGCATTTGTTATAAGAAATACATAAAAGATGAAATGATAATTGTAGTATTATTTCAGTTATATGGTTTTTACGGGTCTAAATTAGTTTTATGAAGACTCTTAATTAAAACTAAAGGTAAGCTTGCACTGAGACTCCTCCTTTCGAGTGCAAGGACTTGACTTGTCTGAACCATACAGCTTTTTTACAGACCTGAATTGAGAGGAGCAGCTTTACTTGAGAAGCAAAGCCAGGACTAGGAAAAATCTTAATTAAATTTCAAATTTTTACTTCATTACCAGAAGTTCTGAATATATTCAATAATACTAACAACATCCAGAGCCTGCTTACTTGAGGAAAGGCAGTGGACCTGCTTTCACTATTACTTGGAATATCTGTCATCATCATAGCAGACAAGAGCAGTATGTGGTCCATCACAATCTCTCCTTGGATAGATTATGAATGTCTATTCTACTTTCTTCCTATGAAAAAATTATGGAGTATAAACATGTTCAAGTTGGCATAGGCAACCTTGTATTATTTCTGATAAGGTATGGAATATTTCTGTCAGATATGCTCATCAAGGGTATCTAAACGGAACTGATCAAAATAACATTAAGAAAAAAAAAAGGGAATGAATATTAAATATAGTCTCCTCTGCAAGAATTTTCACATGGATAATATACAGGTCTTATAAAACAGGTCTTTCTTACCCTCTATCCCTTCTTGACATAAAAACAATTTTAAGATTCCTTGTCTATTCTCACAAGTATTCTTGAGAATATGCAAAACAAAATTCATGGTACTTGGTGTCAGAGAGTCATTCATGTGTGTTATCAGTCAGCTGTTTCAATGTCTTGCAGTGTGGCAGTTAATAGCTGTCCATACATGTGGAGTCAGCAAATAGAGGCATGAAATATAAAACTGCCTATAAATATGTAAATTGTCTCAAAAGTTTAGAAATGTTTGACGCCAATGATTTTTCAGTATAATATTTCTGTTGTTGCTCTTGTAGTTGAAAAGTATTAGTGTTCCTCAAGGATGTCAAACAGAAATGTGGTTTTATTAAATCTGTAAAATTACCTATTGCTGAAGTTAGACACCTGAAATTTAAAGCACTGAAAATAAATGGTAAAATATTTATAACTTTCCAAGGTCTCCTAACCCAACATATTTCCTAATTAAAAAGTTGAAAATTTTGTATTAAAAAGTAAAATCCAGAAGATTTTTGAATCCTGGTAAGTAGAGGGCATAAAGCTGATTCTCTGTGCATCTCACCATGACACTGTCCTTTAGTCACTGCAAGAAATCCTGCCGGCTTCTGTGGTTTTGTCCTTGCTGTTGTGGGTTTACTGTGGAGAAATCACCTTCATGACTGACAAAAAAGCAACAAAATTTTCAAATGGAGACAACTAATTTCTGAGATTAGACTTATTGTTCATGACCATTTCAACATAAATCTGTGCTGAAAGGTTGGTTGTTTATACTTCGGACTCCAGTCAGTAAAAGCGAATCCCTTACTTTATTGAAGTTTGCTAAGAGATTCACACAAGAAAGTGGAGTTCAATAAACAGTCAGGTACGTGACACTTCCTTTCTTCCAGTTATACTTCCACACTACTGCACTAGGCTACTGTTTGTGAAACAGACAAAGATGTTTTTAACAATATTTCAAAACTTCGTGTTTCAGAAAAGGAATTCAACATTCTTTTTCCACCTTCAGGTCAGCCCATGGGCACTTCATTATTCCTTCAATTTCAGTTAAATTTACCCACACATAAAAATACCCATATCATTTGTAAGAAATGCCTGTGATGTTTTCAAAACAATGTAAGACCCATCTTTGGTGAAGTGGTGGCATTTAAATGGAATGAAAAGCTGTTGTTGCCAATATGTGTCTTTTCTTTTTTGATATAAAATGACAGCAGAGGAGTTGCTATGGCAAATTATTTAAACAATCAGGAATAATTACTATAAGTGCATGATAGATATAGAAAATAGGGGAAATTACCTCATATTTGTCGTATACTAAATCAGTCCTTAATAGGTGCAAAGATTCCTGTGGAAAAAATACTTTTTATGATCTGGAAAAAGTTTTTATACAGGAGGGAAGGAAGAGTTCAAACATGATGCACGCAATATATGTTGGTGAGATAGGCTGGCTGCCCTGTTCCATTCTATTTTTAGAGGAGAAAAAACAAGACAGAAGAGGTTCAACCTACTTTGTTACAGGGCTCTACAAAACACTGCATGGTGCAATTATAGAGAACATGTGGAATTTATTAGATCAATTTTTAGGAGTAGACAACATCCGCTTTTTCAGTTCTTCAACTTGTTCAACCTCCTCCAAATCTGATTCCTTCTTAAAGCTTTTCTTTCATCATATAATTCCTTTAGATCTTGCTGACTTCATGATTGCTCACAGAGCATTGTAGGCATCAGCCTAATATGACAAACGGTGTCCTTTATATTCACAGAATCACAGAATATGCAGGGTTGGAAGGCACCCACAAGGATCATCAAGTCCAACTCTTAGCCTTGCACAGGACCATCCCCAAGAGTCATGCCATGTGCCTGAGAGTGGCATCCAAACACTTCATGAACTCTGTCAGGCTTGGGGCTGAGACCACTTCCCTGGGGAGCCTGTCCCAGTGCCCAACCAACCCCTGGGGGAAGAACCTTTTTCTAATATCCAACCTAAACCTCCCCTGACACAACTCCAGGCCATTCCCTTGGATCTTGTCATTGCTCACCACAGATAAGAGATCAGCGCCTGCCTGTGCTTCCCCTCCCCAGGAAGTTGTAACTGCAATGAGGTCTCCCCTCAGTCTCCTCTTCTCCAGCTGAATACACCAAGTGCCCTCAGCCACTCCTCACACGGCTTCACCTCAAGGCCCTTCGCCATCTTTGTTGTCCGCCTTTGGACGCTCTCTAATAACTTATTATATTTTTTTATATTCTGGTAACAAAAACAATATTCAAAGTGAGACAGCACCAGTGCAGAGAGTCTCTGTGGACTCATTGTATCTCCTTCGCTAGTAAATTAAAATTATCTGAAGTAAAAAGAGAGATGAATTTTATTTTGCACTACTTTGGTAAGAAAGTATTTTTCAAAATTTTTTAGTATTCTGCAGTTGTACTACCACCTCTAAAAAACATGACATTATTTGAGTAAACTCCAGGCTAAATAAAGTTTACTCAGGGTCATGGCCTTTAATGAGTTCCCTGGATATCCTCCCTCCAAAAGTTATTGAATATATTGAAATGAATGGCTCACCTACAAATACAAATGCTTCATTATAAAGTAGAATTTATCTTCTTAAATTGTGAGGAAGGAAAGTAATTAAGATCACCTTACAATTTTTGTAGTGCAGAATTCAGTTTTTTAAAGTATATCATCTTTTCTGTTATATTTAAGATCAAAAAGCAGGCTTGCACCTGCGCGTAGAGATAATCTTTTTTAATGAAGGAGTGACACCTGAGGTGAACAAGTCTCTACAATTCAAACAGGAATTTTTAACTTGTATTTTTTTAAATATTTGAAAGAAGGAAACTTTTCCTATAAAGTAAAATACTTTCCAGTGAGGTATTTCAATCTTTATGATTTACAACAAAATGTAGCAGGAATTTCATGACTTATAATTAATAAATACTTCGTTGAGTTTTTGAAATGTGGAAATATGAATTAAAATAAACGTCTAGAACTAAATTCCACCTTGACATGTAAATACTTTCTGGAAAAGCTGTTTATGTTGTCAATGCTCCTGAAATCTTAGGAAAACTCCTAGATGTCATTTCTAGCTATTGGACAGTAAGCAGACAATAAATTTATAATTCTAAGAGTTGGTTTTCTGTATGTTAATGTTTCCCTTGTTAACAAGCATCAAAAGTTTTGAATATCAGTCAAGGAGAGGATCAAATGGGAATTAGATTACTGAATATGTAAAAGTTACTTATTAGCAATGGCAAAAATAATGAGTGGTCGCATCTGACCTCTGCAGAATTATATTGAACGAAAGTGTACATTAATGCTTCTGTGCTGGATGTCCCAGGCAGCCTATTTTTTTCTTTCCTTCAAGGGAAATAATTTTTTTTCCTCCTTATATTTAGTTTTAATTTTCTGGTATCTTTTGCTAATGACTATTAGCAGTAAACCAAATATAGCTTCTTAAACAAAAACTATAAAATGTTACATTCCACTTTAGTATCAAATGCCCCAAACAGAATATTTTAGCTCATAACCTTAAAACATGTAATGCTGCAAAATACAGATACATTCCACTACCAGCATGTACAGTACAAATTATCATAATCACTACTTCCTCCAGGGATGCTGACCCTGTCCTAAAAATCAAACTTCTGAAAATTATCATCTTCACTGAGATGTGTCATTAAAATCAAATATGTAGATATACTTCCTTTAGTTTATCAAGTTATAAAGTTCTATTTTAGATAATGCCTATATTCTTATGTTTTATAAATGACAGGATTAGAAATGGTCACCATACAGTGTCATATTGTATATTCTTTCCAGGTGGGTTACAAACTAATTATAAGATTTTTCAGTAGACTTTCTGTCTGAGGAGGCAATTTAGTTTCCTCTTGTGTGATAAATGTAACTAAAATCGAGAGAAAAGCAAGGCAAGACATATTCAGGATGTGAGGTTTATCAGCCCTAGAAAAATTATATATTTTTATTTTTGTTTTTTAATTTCCCTGAATTCTTGCTCTATCACATCAGAAGAATAGGAGAAAACTTTGAATGGAGAGGTGGTTATTAGAGTGATGTGGGTGGGAGATTCCTATTGTGGACAGTTTTGGTCACTGGAATATAAAAAAAAATATTCAGTTATTAGAGAGTGTCCAAAGAAGGACAATAAAGATGGTGAAGGGCCTTGAGGTGAAGTCGTGTGAGGAGTGGCTGAGGGCACTTGGTGTGTTCAGCTGGGGAAGAGGAGACTGAGGGGAGACCTCATTGCAGTTACAACTTCCTGGGGAGGGGAAGCACAGGCAGGCGCTGATCTCTGCTCTGTGGTGAGCAGTGACAGCACCCAAGGGAATGGCCTGGAGTTGTGTCAGGGGAGGTTTAGGTTGGATATTAGAAAAAGGTTCTTCCTCCAGGGGTTGGTTGGGCACTGGGACAGGCTCTCCAGGGCAGTGGTCTCAGCCCCAAGCCTGACAGAGTTCATGAAGTGTTTGGATGCCACTCTCAGGCACGTGGCATGACTCTTGGGGATGGTCCTGTGCAAGGCTAAGAGTTGGACTTGATGATCCTTGTGGGTGCCTTCCAACCCTGCATATTCTGTGATTCTATCCAAACATTAGCAATTATGCCTAATTCAACATTGTTATTAAGACTTTTTCAAAAAGATACCCACAAAGCAGAGAAAAAAAATGCACCATCAAACAGAAAAAGCCTCAGGCTTTCCTCTTTGCGAGGAAGAAACACAAAGCAAATTTTTTTCCTTTCAAGACTCCATTGAGAAGTGCCCAGCTTTTTTTGTTTTTAAATTTACCTGCACTGTAGGTAATTTTTAGGGAGTTTTAGCACTGCAATATAGTTTAGTTTTTAGATCTATCAAATAATATGTACAGACAGCTATTAAAATTTTTATTTGTGTGCTACAGTGTTTCTTGCTTTGTCTAAAGATCTTAAAGAAAATCCCAAACAAACCTAAATTAGGAGCCATCGATACTATATCTAAATCTTCCACTGCAATTTTCTATGACTTACCTTTTTGAGAGCTTCTTGCTTATTTCAGTGATCAGTTTCTAAAGCAGATGAAAGTCAGAGTTCAGATTTCTCTGACATTTAGAATGTTATTTCCCTTCATGTATGTTTATTTGTTAAAGGACTCTTTTTTGTTTTAAGTGCTCAGAGACAAATGGATTCCTTAAACAAATGCTTGTCTAGTTCTTCTTTTTGAAAAATGTTTGGAGCTCTTAATGATATTATCAATATTTTGTATATCTTTCTTATTTATTTATTTTTAGTAAAATTCCTCATGGGGTATGTTTTTTACAAGCTTCAGAGCTTGGTCCTGCATAAGCAAGTTGACACCTTAATACTAAAGGATACTTTATGTAAATATAAGATTTACTTTCTTCCCTTTCCCAGAATATTCTGAGTTGGAAGTGACCCACAGGGATTCTTGTCCAACTCTTTAAGAGTTGGTCTGCAGAGAGACCAAACTCATGGACCATACTCTTAAGGAAGTGAGCTAATCTGAGTCACTTCTTTTCTTTTTCCTTTCCTCTTTGCCTTTCTTTTCTTTTCTTGCTCTCAACCACATTTAGCAGTTACAGGAACTGAATTGTTTCTGCTCCATGTGAAATTGGGGGGGTTTTTTTGGCAATGCCAGGCTGTTCACAGTACAGGACAGCTGATGGAGAGCCAATGCACAATTAGTGTGATTATCATATTAGGCGTGCTAAGAGAGGAGGGAAGCTGCATTGGCAAGCAGTGAAATATGCTGACATTAAATTACATTCCTGGACTTGCACCACCAGCTGGAAGGAACGTCAACCCTGGCACACATTGCCATGATACAAGCAAGGAACAGACCAGGTTTCAGTTACCCTTGCAAGGTGAATGTAACGTTGGCAGGTCCTCCACTTCTTCCTAGCACAACTCCTGTGAGGGTTCTATGTTAGGTTGCTTTCGTTTTCCTCTTTTCTTGCTTACAGGTAGCCTGCACTGATCTATCTCTTGTGCTATCAGACTTGGCAGGGTTAATAGAAAAAATTACACAGGCACAAAACAAAACAACTCCACTACTACACCCCCAAGTTCTTATATTTAGAAGGAAGGGGACAGGAACGATCATGCCATAACAATTGCCTTGATGTGTTAATTCTTTGTCCAGAGTTTGTGTCTTTGAGTCACTGGAGTGAGTTTTCACAACAAAAGACAGGCAGATGAAATATATGCTTGAAGGATACCTTCCTGATCCACAATTTTTTTTTTTCTTATTTTTGAGAGCACATGAAGGATGGATAATCAGAATGTTTGCTTTATTGGAATTTCCCAAGGAATGGCCCAAATAGAAAAATGGTTATAGGAGCTATGTCTCTGTCTCTTCAAAGAATAGGTTTCAGAAATGACCTTTCAAAGTTGTAGATGACTGAAATTGTTGGTGAAATTTATTCCTTGTTATTATTAATAAATTGTTATTTACAGCTCCATGAATAGATGAATACAAGAGGAAAAAAGCCCTAAGGACAGATTTAGGCACATGTAAATTAATGTATTTCTGTTGTCCTTAATGAGATCGGACTAATTTACACTAGTTGAGGATCTGTTACATTAACATGAACTGACAAATATTACTTTTACAAGTTTAATAAGGTTAATACTGCGTCAGAGTTAAATTTTCTTCTTGTACATTAGCATGCTTCTATCTTCTGTAAGAAAGAAGAATTTTTACTCTAATTTTCAGACTTTTCAATCCCAGAATATTTCTCACTATAGAAGTATTTTTAGAATGATATTGAAGGTGAGTGGCTCTGTTAAATTACATGATCATGTGCTAAGTAATTGTCTTTTTCCTACAGGGTAGTGCTATTTTCATAATTATTTTACACTAGCAGCTGTGAAGGTGCATATATTTTAAAGACTGATTGTTTTGCAAGTTAAATTCTTCATATCTGAGAAAAAGGCAGTAAGCTGCCAAATCATTAATTAAATTACATGATCATGTGCTAAAGGGGCAAGATAATCTCTTTTCTATTGTTTTACAGATCACCATGGACAGACTGCCTATGCTTTGAACAGCAGAGTATTGCACAAGAGATTTTTGATATAGAACAAAAGCTAATGGATGTATTTTAACAATGGACAGACATAGAAAGAAGAGATAATAATGATGCAGTCTTACCCCTAGCTAGCATTTTTATGTAGATTCATTGATTTAAAGTTTCCTGCCACACCTCTTTCCTAAGTGAGCCTGAGGTCACAACAGTAGTTTTAATGTTGGAGAAGAATGTGAAATGGTAAACTTATTTTATACTCTGAAGTTACCAAATAGAGTTCTAATGTTTACAGTACTTTGTGTAAATGATTGTTTCTTGCCTGTGGCTTTCAATGATTGAAATAGTTTGGAGAACAATTGAAGCATGATCCATTTTGAAAATATTAGTAACAGATTTAAGATTTAGTATATATGTTTTACATTTTACTGAGTCTACCCATTGAGAAATAATGGCTTATAAACATTTTGGCAGTGTAAATAAAAAAAAAAAAATTTAGTCAAAAGCAATTGTTGTGTTGTGCAGTTAAAAACATTGCAAACTTTTCCTCAAGTTGTATTATATATCCATATAAAAAAACCAGAGAAATTGAAATTTGTGAGACACTTTACATTTCTATGCATCTTCTCTTTTAAAACCTTTGTTCAAGTTGCCTGCTGTGCAGTTTCTCCAATGTCTCTATACTCTCAGAAGAATGAACAGTACAAATGTATAGATCAAAAAGGGGGCAGACTGCTCTCCAGAGAGCAATTAATGATAATTTGCATAGTCTCTACAATTTAAATGTGGAATAAAAGCCATGTGTCCCAACTGATGGCTGAATTCTGCTCCATCATTTCCCAGAGGACATGACAGCAAAACACAATTTACCAGAAGAAGAGACAGACTTATTTTGTAAAACTTTACATTTAAAGGCATCGCATCTAAAGTCCTGTGCATGCTTTCTTTTCAGGGAAATCTGTAGTTTTCCACATTTTATTAACAACAACAACAGACAAGTTTCCATTTGAATCTGGTTTTAATTTTTGCATTTCCTTGTTCTGGATCAGTATTTTATGGCTTTATAGATTTTTTTTTTTTTTTAATAGTCTTCAATGCAATCACCACCCTATTCATCCGACTACAGTTATTGTCATAGTAACTTTGTTTCTTGACACTAGTTGTAATTTATTGGTAAACTATTCCTCCTGGTCAGTTTGCTATTTGACCTCTCCCTGCTTCCCTCTCCTCCCTTATCCCTCCATCCACCCCTCTTTTACAGCTGAACAGTGTGTTCACCACCTTGGCTCCACTGAACCTCTGAGTACCTATAAAATGGCATCTGTCAGTGAGGGCGCAGCCAGGACTGACTGAGATCACTCATGGCACTTGGCTTGTCCATCTTGCAGGATAGTCTGGGTCCTGATGCTGCCTACTGGTGAAATTATTAATATTTTAATAAAAAGATTGCTTATCTTAAGATTCCAGTTTAAAAAGTATCAATAATAGTGAAGAAGTAGCAACACTTCTAGAAGATGAAGAAATGAGTCTTGTAAGCTTGTATGTTCTGGTGTTCGCATATTTTGTGTTCAAAGAAAAGATTAAGCCTAAGTCATGCTATACAGGCAGAAATTTTTATATATTTTCTTGAAGTTGAGCTCCAGTGCAAAGTTAACATTAAAATTGTGTCTGTCTCGTGAAATGACATATTCCGTTTTCAGAAGATGAATTTTTTTACCAGTCTCCAGGAAATTTTCAATTATAAGATCTGATCTCCCATCTCAATCAAGTATTTGAGATAACTTTAAAAGGAATCTGCATTTTAAATAGAAAGGTACACCTTAAATCGTATTTACTTCCAATTTACTGCAAAAGATAATACAAGATATTTATGTGTAGTGCTTTTGTCTAGGATAGGATTAATTTTCTTCATAGTAACTAGTACAGAGTTGTGCTTGGGATTTGTGATGAAAACTGTGTTGAAAACTGTTTTAGCTATTGGTGAGCAGTGCTTTCATAGCGTCAAGGTTTTTTCTTACCCTCACACCACTTCACTAATGACTAAGCTGGAGGTGCACAAGAAGTTGGGATTTCAAGTGACCCAAGGGATATCTCGTGCATGATGTCATGCTTAGTTTATAAATCTTGGGAAGAAAAAGGAAGGGGATGGATGTTTGTCTTCTTAAGTCACTGTCATATGTGATGGAATGAACCTTTCTTTCCTGGGGCTGATTCAACACCTGCCTGCCCATGGGAAGTGATGGATGACTTTATCTCCACCCATGAGTTTTCTCGCTTTTACTCTTTGGGGTCTTCCCCCCATTCTACTTTGGGGGAGTGAGCAAGTGACTGTGTGGAGCTTAGTTGCCATCTGGCACTAAAACACAACATCTGTGAGTGAGTTATATAGTATAAAGATAAAATCTATGTCAAGTAGCAGAGTTTATAAAGGGGTCTATTCGGAGAAAAATTATTTTCAAAAGTAAAACTAACAGTGTTCATTTGGAAGAAACTTCTAGTTTTATTTTAGGTGTCCAGTTCACTGACAATTACATAACTAGTGACTGGACCACAGATGCTCAATGTTTATATTTTCTGATCAAGATCCAATTAAAAGCTTACCATCTGCCGTAATGCTTTGCCTCCATGCAGCTTTCAATACAAGTGACATACATTAGCATTCAAGCTTTACCCTGCCTTTCATTCATTGTCGTCAAGTTATCCAAACATTCCTTTACTAGGGATTTAAAAAAAGAAAACAAACTCCAAGTGTTTGTTTGTCTGGTTGGTTTTTAGTTTGTTTGGTTTTGGTTTTTTGGGGTTTTTTTTTGCTATAGCCAGAGGTTCGTAGGTTCTTTGAAAAAGTTGTTTTCAAATATAAAGGAAGTATTATCAAATACCATTGATAATCACATTGTAGATTTGGCAGATTTGAAGGCCAAAGAGAATTTCATAGGAAAATACTCACTGGAGAGGATTTCAGAAAAGTATCATAAAGGAAATTTCTTTGGATATAAAAACATGGGAAATTATCTGTAAATATCTTAATCCAAAGTGAATGCTTAGAGATGTAGAAAAGTTTGACATTTACTTTTTATAAATAAATTTTAAAAGTTGGAGTATACATAATTTTTCTACAAAATATTTTTGTTTGAAATCGGGATATGAACTTCTATTAGTTCACTGGAGTAAGAACTATATTCTTTTGTTAAAGCCAAAGACAGTGTGCATAGGACTGACAGATATCTCAGAGGACCACTAAGCGTTCAGAACCCTTTGGGAAGGCAGCTAAAATGAATCAGCTTCCTTTGACATCCAGATATGGTCACTCACAGAAAACTGAAATCAATTATATGTGATACTCCATGGTGACCACAATCCCTCTTTAAGGTAGAGCTGATGATAATGTCCGAAATTCCACTGAATGCAATGAGTGTTATTACACTGTGATTCCTGTGCAGACTGGAGATTTGTAAGTTGTAACACCTAGACTGAGTGCACACCTCCAGGTATTTCCTTAAGTAAAACTGAAAAAAATGTGTAGTTATCCTTCTATGCTGGTCAACAAATTTTAACACTCTTCACAATCTAATACCTTCCTGTAAATGCAGAAAAGGCTTGAATTAGAGTTTTATTGGGAAATAGTTTGTAATTTCCTTCCTCCATAGTCCCATGTTTTTTGCCTCACGGAAGAGAGGGATAGTACAAAATAAACCAAAGGCATGACTACAAGAGTATTGAATTATAAAAGTTAACTCTTGAGAATAGAGTGTGTTCCTAGAATAATACTTTAATATTGCAATTTATAGTTGAAAAACCTAAAAAGACCAGCAGGAATGGAATGAATGAGAAATAAATTTCTAGTCTGAATCTGAAAATGTGTCTATTTGTTAGCATTACTAAACATACTAAGGCATCTTAAATGCTTTAGAGGAAAATACAGTAATACAGAGGGATGGCTTCATACAAAAAAAACAACTTAAAAAACCCAAGTTTATAACACACGTTATATAAGCCCCTGGATCATGGAGTAGAATCCCAAATCTATTATTAGAGGTGCTATTTCTAAAAGCAGAGTATTACTATTAGACATCCTGAAGAAGATCCTAAATAGTTTCCTGAGAAAAGGATTACTGCAGGAAACTGTCTTCCTTAACACTTTGAGTATGAGGTAGTGGCACTGCTCATGAACATTGCTCATGGTACTTTGGCTGGCCTGAGCATCCTCCAATGGTCAGTTTGCTGGTCTGATAAAAAGCAGCATGAACTAGACAATGGCTTTAGTCCTAAGACTGTCATCACAGGTAAATGTACTATAAAGAGTCATCTTCTATGGCAAAAAAATATCAAACAATGACTTAACAAATGTTTCCTGTCCCTAATTTCTTTACCTTTACAATATATAGAAAGCACTGCATGAATATAATTGTTTAGCTGTAAAAAATCATTGAGAAGAAAAATGTGAAGGTATAGCTCCATTAATACTCTTCTCCTCTCATGGATCTTCTGACAATGCTGAGAAACACTGATATATAAGTATGCACACAGATATACAGTTCTTCACTCCATCCCTCAGCATCTGATTTCAATAAAAGTGCAATGACACTGAATTTTTCTGAGCACAATTCACCTGATTGACATCTGAAATTCTGGGGATTTTCCTCTGAGGAGGATTTTCCTCTGATTCTGGCTTAGAAAGTAAATTAGCAACCAGAATTTTTAAGGTGTACTTTGTAAACACTGTTAGTGTAGAAATAGGTTAGAAGGTCATTTTTAATGTTTGGCTATTCAGTACAACAGGTCATGCTTCTTATCTCCTGAAGGTAGCATGCACAGTGTAACTCCAGGTTTTTTAATAAACCCGAATTATAATTTTATAATTATTCAGATAAAGATCAGGTCTTGGCATGGAGTAATTTTTTTACATGTCCTTTATTAAGTTTGATGGCAAAGTTTTTTTGCTTTCCTCAAGCCTCAAATATTATTCAAGCTGACATATGCTTTCTCTCAGTGTTTTGCCTGTAACAGAAATGTGTAGTATTCCCCTGGCCTTGGCAGTTTAATTGTGAGAAATCCATTTTCTTAGTTTGGGTAGCTGTAGTTTTATTTCCCCTAAATACAAGTCTTTATCCAGAGTAATGCATGCAACCTTTTCACTATGCTGTTAAGATATCCCATTAGTATAATTCACAACAACTGCAAACATTAAGGAAATTTAATTCTCAAGGTAATCTCCAATGTCGTGTGATGTATATGGCACACTAAATCATGAATTTGTTTTTATACTTTTATTTTTATAGTGAATCTGCTTATGTTTTTTAGAAGTTTTGGATTCAGTTGGAATAAATTTACCCTATTCTATAAAATCTGCTCTGAGCACTAAAGTGTGACTAAATTTTGTATGCAGAAAGATTAAATACTCTGTTAAAAATGTTAGATACATTAGATACATGTTTTCCTTGTTAATTTAAAGAGCAATAATATTGAACGAGGAATGTTCATATTGCCTTATTTTTGTTCATATTGCCTTATTTTTGTTCATATTGTGTTGTGTTGTCCAACTTAAACCTCATTTTTATTTTCCCTTTTTAATCAGTAAAATAGAATGTACTATGTGCAAGAGAATAGATGGGTGACTACAATGTTGAAGGCATAAAAGAGAGACAAAAATTACTACAACATATTTTCAGTAAGTAGCCTTTTTCTTAATATTCAGGGCTAGAGTATCATAATGGATCTTTAATCCCTAAATTTGACAAAGAATTCCCTAACTTCTAAAGTGCAGCCAACAATCTCCTTCTGGCTCTGCACTGTAATAAGCTAGTCTTCTCCTCTGAAGAAATACTGTACCCCACAACTGTTAAAGATCTTAGTCTAAAAACATTTTATTGAACTCGCAGTTTCTGATCCTACCTTCTCACAAGTTCATCTATTTTATTTAGCTGTTCATTTTTATTTAACCACTACCTGTTACAAAAATAAAATGTTTGCACAAACAGATATATAAAATATATAATTACTTGTGTATACACAGTATACATACATGATACTGGTAGCTAAACATTAGGCCCACTCATTTATCCATATGCCTTACTATTGCACTATGCAGCTAGACATCCACTAACTGAAAGTATCTTATTTTAATGTACAAAGTGTTATTTTCTTCTATCAGTTTCCTTTCATATTTGAACATATAGATCTTGTCATTATAATTCCCTAATCCATATATTTACCTTTGTTGTTAGTCCAGTGACTTTATATCCTACAGGGAATCTTATGATCTGGCCAATGTGGACATTCATCTTCATGTGCCATGTTTTATTCATTCATACAACTTTATATCATATTATTACTCTGTTTCATTGTATCAAATTTTCAGGAGTTCACAGAAGGATAAACTTTCTTATGTATTGTTCCTATAGCCATCTTAACTTTTAGTAGGTTGACTTTCTTTATTGGTTTTGAACGACAGCCAATGATAGTCACTATATTTTGATCGTATAGGGATAATATTTTATACTGTACCTTCTACATTTAATGATTGCATGTGTTAAAATTGAAAAGTACTTTGTCATAATTAGCAGCTAGTGTCTCTGCCATCAGTTGGAAGTCTGAGTACCAGGAAAAAAAGAGATTCATGAAAAAAACCCCAACAAACTGCATCTTAGAAGAGAAGAGTGAGCTGGGCACTATAGAATAATACATAGCTCATCATTGTACAGAAACCGGACAGAATTAATTTTCTAATTAGAAATCAGAAGACATTGCTTGAAGGAAATACCCTCAAAAGTACCATTGCATAATTATGATTAGATTCTAAGAAATACTGAACTTGAATTTTGTTACACTTGATGATTAACACCTTTGAAAATTCCATTTATCATTTATCACCACTGAGATGAAAAAGCAGTCTGCAGTGGCCATGGGACATAGAATACTTTGAAACCACAAACGGCTGTTTCCTTAATCTGCACATCGGGCGTAATCTACAGGAAAGCAAGGGGTTTATCCATTATAGATGTTTTTCTCTGGAAATATGCACATACGAAGTACAACTGAAACATTGTTCTCATGTCTGAAACCAGTGATTTGGGTTATTGGTATCAAGGGTGGAGGTACTTATTGATGCAATCACAAGTACAACGGCACATTTTCCCTTTTTTTACACTTTGACCTTTTCATTCCATATAGAGATTACTGTGGGAGCTTCTGACCTTTGTGCATATCCCTAATTCTTTATTAATCACTATTTACTATCTCTAATTTGAAAAGTAAAAAGTAAATAACATTTTACTGAGATCCACCTAATTTAATACTGCAAAATATAGACTTTTAATCAAAAGAGCACTTAATCACAAATACTAAAAGTGGATATGACATTTATTACAATCATTAATAACTTATCTCAAATTCTTCACATGAACTTAAATATGCTGAAATTTTGAGTCATATTTAGTCATGAGAATGTAATTTATGGCAATGCTACATCAAGTTGAAAAGTTTTCTTTCCAACCAGAAATACTCTCCTGTATCCTAAATCCAAAATGCCACTATAAATTAGTTACTGTTGCAACATAAAATAGAATATTCTAGCTTCAGGTGTGCCATTAAATATGTATCTTCCAACTTTAAAAAAGACATTTCAAAATGAAAAGTTGT
>VWZG01012998.1:26226-36227 GCA_013396735.1 Grallaria varia | reverse complement strand
TGGCTCCAACTTTTTCATTTCTCTGTTGTACTAGATGCCAGAAATGACTTATAAAATTATAGCCTCTGGATAAAGCAGAATGTATACAAACTGCTTCACTTTACATCTCAATAGTCTCTGTTGACTGTATTAATCAAGTGGAGGGAGTCATCATGGTAGTAAAATAGGCATCTTCTAGCTGACTTTGCAGATTTTTGTTACTAATGGACTTTAGGTCTCCTAAAATGATGCTAATCCCCATTAAGAGCAATGCAGGTCATATTGTACAGCATTGCAAGCCTGCACCACAGGAGGTTAAATCAGGGGGAAAAGCAAAACGGCATCTCAAATTAAATATCTCTAGGTTTTACTACAGGCAGGAAACATCCATTGGCATCCTTTATCTCATCACTCCTAGAACACATTTCTAGTTTATTTCTATTCCATCTCAGAAAACAACACTTGTAGCAAAGTAAGAAAATATGAACTGTTTTTCTACATTCCAGAATAAATGAACGGCATAAAATTAAGATTTCAAGAAGCATCCAGTGATCCACCATGTATGTTTATATGCTGTTTCCATTGTTGATATGATGAATAGCCAATTTCCCACATGCTTTGTTGCAAATACATGCTTTAAGTACCCTAAGTTTTGGGAGGCTGCCTGAAATTTGTTTTTTTCCTGGAATTTGTGTTAAAAGAATGCTGTTTCCCCAGGCATCTTTCTATGTATATATCCATCTTCCATTTCTTTGCTATCTAACTAGTACCTAAATTGGATAGTTTCAGTTTTTTCTATATTTCTGTTTGTATTACCTTTTAAAATTTCCTTGTTTTTTCACGTCATATTTCTCCATTTCCAGTCTGACTTTCTTTGACTTTGTAATTCTCTTTTTATACACCCTTTATTATTGGATATTTTCCATTTCCTTGTATTTGTTTTTATTCTTAGTTTCTTATTTTTATTCCTTTGGTTGCTATATATTCTGCTGCCTTTTTTTCTCCTATAGATACCTCTCTTTGTCTCCTCTTTTAGCAATTGTTTTTATTCTAACAGCAATAAAACTATACTATATTTTGATGTATATCACATACAATAAAAATATTTTAAAAACTTACTGCTTTCACAAAAAGAACGGTGGGCCTATTGGCAATATTATAAAATTGTTCAAAAAGTTACTGGTCAAGGAAAATTATTAGAATAATCTAAAATACTGTGTGCTTTAGTACTTTTGGTATCCGTTCACTGCAATTGTTTCCAGGAAAACTAATTAAACCAAACAAACTCGAAAGGTTAATATATATACTTCCCGTGTAGCTAGAGAATTTATGAGCTAGCCAGAAAACTTGGATAACACCTTATAAGTTTTAAAGCTGCAAAGTGAGACAGAATTTACTGTCTGTGTCAGTCTGCTTCATAACTATAGCGACTTATGTTAAGATACAATTATAGGAATACTTAGATTTCTTTATTAGGTTGTCTGTTTTGACAGGTTTTCTGAAGGACTATTTAATCTCTTTCCTTATCAGATGATGTGATACTTACATATGAAACCAAGTTTCAAAAAAAACTTTTTAGACTTTTGCATTTAGGTGTAGTTTTTGTATGACCTTAGTCATAGTTACAGAGGGGAATAACAAAAAATGTTTATTTTAAATCATGTTGACAGTTCTATAGAGCTAATTGAAGAAATTGATGCATTAAAGTATGTTTATTGTTGTCAGGCTTAGGTCCTGGTCATGGTATGATAGGTTTCTTGGTGCAGTTCTGTCTGAATATGTTCAAGTTAAATAACAGGTATACAGTTTTCAGTTGTGTAAAGTTGTTGTTTAACAAAATGTCCAAATATTTTGATTTATTCAGGATAGCTTTATTTCATCCCTGTGTGAATAGATGAAGAATGCATGAATAATTATCAGAGCTGAGACTCAATTCAACGGTATTTAAACCATGGATTTACCTCCCTATGGAAAGAAATTACCTTTTGAAGCACCTAAAGTAATTTCCTTACCATGGTACATCAGTTCTGACCTTTTTCCTACATCCATTCCCAGAGCGTGTGAGAATGTATATGTCTCCTCCAGGACATACCATAATTTTCTCTGTTAGCTACAAATTCAGTGGATTCCAGTGTGTATTCAAAGCTTGAAGTATTACATTTCTGCTTTCCAACTTTTACAGAATTTTGAACTCTATAACAGAAACTGCCTCCATAAGAAGAAGTGAAATTCAATGGGCAAAAAAAGAATAGTACTACTTTCCATTTGAAACATAGGAAGAGCAGGTTATGTCAGTATAAAATTTATTATCATTTTGTAGAAACAAGTCTGGTTCTAACATACCTGTTACATATAAAGAAACCAAGATCTTCTACAGTTTCTGTAGGGCTCAGTGTTTCTTTACTTGTCCAGTTTCACCACTACAGCTCATAGTTGCGTTTTCCCAACTTATATACCCTGGTGTACACATCCCTCCACTCTATAGACTTTCCTGTTCTTCCACCACAGCTACACCACATAAAGTCACAACTTCCATGCCTCAAGAAGTTGTCTCAACAGTGAAGCTAGATCAGACCTGGAGAAGAGATGGAAAAAAGGAGCACTTTTTATCTCTGTTAGTAAAATACTCTTGCTGAAAAATTCATGGATCCAGAGAGACAGATTATGTGATTTCAAGGCAAGGGAAAATTTTTCTGTGAAGGAAGGCAATAACAAGCATTTTCTTTTTAATTTTTTTCCCGTTTCCTTCCAGTGCCTACTTACTGTAAAATTCCCAACCAGTTTCAGAAGCAGAACCCAGAAGCCTCTCACCTTGGTGAGCACCACTGACTCCAGAGCACAGTCTCTCTTCCCTGTACTGGCACCAATCCGGCCTTTTTGCTCAGCTGCACAACAGGAAAGTGCTTCCAGACTAGACCTTTCTGAGCAGAGGGGAGGGAGGGGTTGCTGATTAACTAGCACTTTAATTCATTTACTTAAAAATCTAATCTGAAGTAGAGAAGCTTTTGGAAAAAGCTATATTGGACAAACCTTTTAGGGGAGATACAGTTCGAACTGGTAGTATCTTTTTTTCCCTTGATCAATTAATGTTACCAAACAGCATCAGAAGGATTCATCAGTTTTATTTGTATTAGCATGGATGGGATTTTCTTTCTACATTTGTAGCTGTCCATCTTTAACAGCAACATTTTGACAGTGAACACTTTAATGAATTCAGGTTTTAGACAGAAATTACAAATCTAGATGATCATATGCAAGTGGAAGAGAGATGACAAAGCAAGAAACTGGAGAAAGAAAGCTTCTTTCCTCAAATAAACAGAATAGTTATATTTTTATTCTACTGCAAAATGATCTACCAAAGAGGGATTTTCACTATTAGAGCTCTCAAATTTTCATATTAAATATAGAAGAGGGTTTAAGCCTGAGGCGGCTACTGTCGGCTGTTTGTATATCTTTGCCCAGTTCATCCACTTGTGATCCAAGAGGCTAAATACTCTTCTTCATTCTTAAAAATGCTGCCTCTAGGAAGATTTTCTGCAACTTACAAATAACCTCTGCAAAATGAACATCTGTACTAATTATTTGCATTGCTATATATTAAGAACAAGTGTTCCAAATGTTAATTCTTTTAGCAAATAAATGGCAGTTTTGTACCAGAAAGTTTTGTGTTTGATGCTAGCTGTTTTAATTTGAAACCTAATTAGGGCACTATGGGACTGCAACAAGGCACTTCTCCATGTACTTACCAACACCAGTGCCTTAAAGACACAACTGGTTTCACTTTGTCATGTGCAGAAGATGTTTTTTCTGCATTATCTTACATAGTTAATTTTTGGCTTCAAGTCTAGAAGTTTTTTACATAAACATCCACAATTAGTCATTTCTGTTATTATTTAAGGTTTACCCACCCCTGTCCCTAAATTCAGTGTACAGTGGAATGACAAAACACTTAACTGAGAAAGGAGACCAAGAATATGTCGGAAAAAAACCCAGACATTTGGATATGTTTTCCCCCAGAGAAAACTACTTCATAACAAAGTAACAGCGGTAAGTTCTGTTAATAGAGTACCATACCATGCATGCATGCGCTGTACTCAAGGACTAAGCTAGTACCATGAATTTCCTGTAATAAGGGTTAGTCCATATCTGAAGCCCCCTGCCCCATTTCAGAAAGGCTGCTAATAGCTACATTTTAGAGTACTATGTATCATTTTATCATAGCCTGTCATATGCGTTTCCTCATGTGGCATCACAGAGAGCGTTACTTCAGCAAGGACTTGCTGTGCTGGAAGGGAAGAGGACTGAGAAGGTGGCAGGGCAGTGATTCCACCACCAAGGGCCACTGTCCCTCAATAAGTATGCAAGAAGAGCAAATATTTTCGTGGCAGAGACCAGACAACAGCCCTGTGATTGCCAGCTGTGTCCAGGCATGTCTGAGGTCCGGCCAGGAAAAAAAGTCTAGCTCTGGGACAGCAGGAGCAGGGCTGGGCAGAGGTACTGATGTAGCAGCACTCACACAAGGATCTAGAGGAAGGGCCTGAGCTTGAATGTAACTCCTTAGCAAAGGGGACAGAGCTCCTTCCCACAGCTCACCCATATGTCAGTAGTCTGATCCTACGTCATACAGCTGAGGAAATTCAGAGGTGACCTTGAACACAGGCAACGAAGCACCTGGAGAGCAGGAAGATGTTGCAAGGTGTCTTGGTCCATTTGAGACCCTGACACAGTCTTTAACTGAACAATGTTTAGTGGTGTTAGATTATTGCTTTGGGAAAATATATAGGTAGTTTTAGTGCCAGGAATAGTGGTGGCAGTGAGCTTGCTATGGCACAAGTTCAAAACTATTGAGCTGAATGTCTGGAAGACAGCAAAAACTATCAGAACTGGTAGCTAGTTAGCTACAAAGAGAAACAAAATGGAAATTGTTGGTTTAAGTTCTGATCTGAGAGAAAATCATAAAGAGGAAATAATGAACCTAATGAAAACTTAACTCAAATATGATTTAGAGAATTAGATGCCAAAATTATGTTTTATATGTAACAAACTTTCTAAGACGTGATTTCTTAAGAAAACATAATCACCAAAACCAAGAAAAATATTTCTGTATTGATTTGTCTCCATCTCTGTCATAACTGAGTTTCCCAAAAGATTGGCATGTTCCTTTTGACAGCACCCCAACAAAACAAAACAAAACAAAACAAAACAAAACAAAACAAAACAAAATATAAAAAAATCATAGAATCATAGAACTATAAAATAGTTTAGATGGAAAGGGACCTCACAGATCATCTAGCTCCAGCCCCACACCTCCAACCCCTCTGCCATGGTGCCATGGCCAGGAACACCTGCCATTAAAGCAGGAACAAAAATGTTACTCAATACATTCTGAACAAAAACCATAATCAGGGGAAGACTTCCTTACTCAGTGGTGAAAATTAAATCAGGGGCAAAGACAAACACAGACTAGTCCCTCAAGGCACTGTGAGCACTGCAGGACTCCCTGGAGTTAGCAGTACTGACAATTAACTCACCACACTTTTGTCAAAGGATACTATCTGTTGTTACAAGACTGTTAGAAATAAAATAGAGTAGGAAAATAAATATTTTCTTTGTTTTGTCGGTTTACTTCCTCCCAGATTCTTACATGCATATTGCAGGGGCAATAGGAAAATGATTCATCTGATCAGACATGTAAAGCCACAATAAAGTTAGTCCCTGAGATACGTAGACCAAACCAGGTGTTCCTCACTACTTCTATTTGGCACTACTTATTTATGATGTTCAAAACCAGTCTGATGTTCATGCCCTTACTATGCCTGTTCCTGTGTGTTGATTTTAAAGAATCTAGTATGAATGCAGATCTTTAAAATTACCAGTAAACATGGTGAATATCTCAATTTAATTCTCTTCCTCTCAGAAACACAGTGCAGAAAACATGTTTGTACAACCACAAAAACTGCAATCAGTTTTAATAGCACTGTACTTTTAAAACAGTTTACAAAAATTAGCGACCAGATTGTGTGAGATACTTGGCAAGCTGGGTACTTGGGTTTATGAAAATCCAGATTCTTTTTAATTGCTGAAGCAAAAAATAATTTCTTTTGAAAATCTGGTCTGTAGTCTATGTGCATATTGATAGAGTAATTTCAACCTTGATGTACAAACTTCAGCAGTGGCAATGATTGGATGAAATTCTATGTAATTATTCCCACTATTTTCATAATTTTAGGGCCAAGGAGGAAAATTTATGATCTACAAAATTTTGCTTCTTATATTAGGCCAAGAAATGAATCCAGTGATTTTTGTATTGATCCTATTAGAGTTATAGCATGTCTTTTAGTTATGCTTTAGAGTGCTGCAGCAGTACCAATAATCCTAATATAAAAGCAAGAGAGATAATACTGGAACATGAATCACAATGACTTCAGAGCTTGAGATACTGGCACAGAGCAGGCAGAGTTCAAAAAACTCTTTTATGTCAAAGAAGACCTGTATGACTTAAAGGAAGATGTAACAATTTCTTGAGTGAGTACGAAAAGTGAAAGACTTATTATTTGTCTAGAGTTTATTAACATTATGGAGAGAGAGAGGACACATCTCATGTATAAGACTGTTGCATTTGTTGACAGAAGTTGACTGCTGTGTAAATGAGCAAAACAATTTCAGTTTTCCCGCTTTTATGCAGTAGGGGCCCAATCCTGAAGTGTAATTTAATGGTACTTTGCTACTGTGTTCTAGGACACCTAGGGCAGATCTTAATTAAAAATCCATATAAGCACATATACTTCTGGAAAGTTACAGTCATTTATCTGAAATATTAAACCTTGTTCAGAGCTCCAGGTTGGAGGAGCTGTCAGAGGATTGCAAAGGTTATTATAACACAAATGCCACCTTCTGTAACATTTTTAGATTTGTAATGAAACTGCTAGTTAACTCAGCTGCAAAAGGAGAGCACAGACCCATTAATGGGTACAGAGGTCATGCTGCCATCCTTCAGGGGCACATATCAACGATGTAGCAAGCAGGAACAGTAGTACAGACCAGGTGGATAATGTCTGTACTAGAGAAGCTGATAGAATGAGGCATAGATGAATTTTGGGCTGAGAAAATCTCAAAATTCTTGTAAAGGGAAATGATTCTTCGAATTTTTACAGTGAATTTTAATGTGAGTTACTGCCACTTGCAACTTGCAAAGTATTTCTGCTAAGTTGTACAACACAAGGCTGCAATATTCAGTTAACACTGAAAGAGTTAGAAGAATAATAGGATTTTTTTTTGTTTTCAGTAAAATCAGTAAGTTTTAAAATAAATCCTCATGACATTCGCTACATTATATCTTATGGTGTATATGGATAATAAATATGAGAACTTTCATAAAACATATGGTAGGCAAATACAACAGTTTAGAGACATCACCACAATTTAAAAAATAAGTCCTCCCAGTGGGAAACACCTCTAGATCCTACTGTACAGGTTACTTTGTCAGAACTATTATGCCCCACTTCAATCTCATTCCCAAAGTGACTGTTCACATGCTGTTCACATTGGTCCATAATGCAAATCTGTGAATTTTTCATTGTCACAAAATAATCAATGTTATATATTTCCCTGGACAGCTTGTAACTTCGATTACCTTAACATCTTCCTCTCATGTTGTTGTTATAGCTGAAGGTATAAAAGCCTTGCATAAGCTAATTTCAAACTACAATTCTAACCATAATAATCACATATGAAGGTTTAAGAAGACTCCCAAACTAACTTTACTCCTATGTGGACATAGATCTTGAATCTACAGACATTCTTCCTACATTATGTAGAAACATCTATATATCTTATGTAACTGCAATGCAAATCCTGAGGTAGAAGGGTACAAACAGATATATTGCAGTGAAATTAAAGTTGAGTATAAATCCTTGAAATAATTGGTGATAACAGGGGTACTGTAATAACACTCAACTAAAAGAACTCTGGAAGGCTGAAATTCAGACGGCAAGCTTAGGAAGAGCCTGAAGAGTTTACAAGATTGAAATCTTCACCTGGAGATTCCAAAGCCATTTCAGTTAACTCATTGCAATATCACTTTGTAGCCAAGTAATGCATATTGGTAAATAATACTGGTTTTATTAACATATTAGAAAAAAATATAAAAGAAAGTTCATTAAAAGAAAAATCATGTACTTTTCCTATGGTTGTGCTCTCTAGGGTGAAGTTCGGTTCATTTGCAAAATACATAGGAGTGGGTGAGAAGTAGCACCTGTTTTATTTCTGAGAAAAAGTATTCTAGTCCTTGATAGTTGTTTTCATTCCATCTGAAATAGAAGTAGAGATCTCAGCATCTTTTATCTTAAAAAGTCAATTGCCTTTAATATTGTGGGATAAAGATATCAAGATGTGTTTAAGACATTCCAGGATTACTCCTGCATAATGTCTTACTATTCCTAGCATGTGTTCCTTAGTTAAATGCCTAAGGTGGAGAGAATACATTTAGGTGTAACAAGTCATGTAGATATAGAAGATGCATATTTTGACCTCTCATACACTTTAAATAAAGCAGAAAATTCAAAGTATGTTTTCAGTATCTCAGCTGCAGAGTTAGACTTTCTCACTCAATAATTGTCTGTCTCAAGGGACAAAGATGCGAGAGAAAGGTCTACTCTGGTTGAGTCATAATGCACAGCTAATATAAATCTCTTTCAAACCAGCTCACACTCCAAAAAGGACTAAATGTTAAAACAAATTTCCATGCCTGATACTGATCTGAGATCTACCTTTTCAAAAGGTTGGCCTGGTAACATGTTCATGTATAAAGTACTTGTCAGCTGTGTCAGTGCTCTATCACCAAGAAGGAGACGTATTTCGAAGCTCCCTGCATTCCAAGAGAAACAGAAATCAGAAATAGCAGAGTCAAATTCAAGGATGTTGAAATAATTCACAACTAGTCTCCCAAAACCACAGTACCGCTTGCAGCTGAGAGAAGAGTAAATAAGTGTATCTGTGCATAAGCTAAGAGAACAGCTGCTATTACCAGCAAATTAGGATGTTAAAACCCAAAACAATGCAAACATTGATTTAAAGCAATACTAAAGCAGTGGAATGTGACTCCCAAAGCAGGCTTATGATCATCAGGGATTCACTTTGCTTTACTTTTCTGCTATTAGGGAAATGATGTATCAGGTATGAGCAGATACCTTATATGCCAGTTAGATGTGAAAAGGTTAAGTTGTGCAGGGATGTTTGCCAGAAAGCAGTAAATGACGCTGAATATTGTTGAACTGCAGAGATGATAAGAACAAGTGTTGTTTATTGGTTTATTTATCCGATTATAGCTGGAAAGGGAGAAATCAATATAGTTAGTCAGGGATAAATTGCAGGCTTGTTACCTAGTATAACTTGAACAGCTTGTGCAGAGATAATTAGCACAACCTCTCTTAACTAAATTACTGTTTAAAAATGAAAGGAGATGGAACCAATTTTCAACAGTTATTATAAATCATGGTAGCACATGAAGAGAAGCCTTGCTAACTTGAATAGGTGTTACAGTTCTTTGTTTAAAAGAATACATACACCTTTAGTAGAGTTTGTATATGTGTATACAAACAAACATTGAAATGCATTGCAAATAAAAATAACTGAAAACGTAATTAGAAGGAAATATTTTCTCCATCATTATTCATATATATTCAGACACAGTCTCAAAGTTTTGGTTTGTGTTTTTTTTCGTTTTTTTAATTANATCTCACGCACAGGAAAAGAAGAGATGTCCATCTTAGCAAGCCCCTATGGTTGCAATGACACTATACATATTCTCTAAATAAAATTCACTGGTCCTAAAATAATTTCTAGAATAACTGTTGTAAAAATATAATACAATGTGATATAAATAACAACAAAAAGAAATTTTAGGGATGATGGAGCTTTATGTTTTTGTTCTTTGATTTTTTTTGATTGCTTCAATTTTCAGAATGAAATATAAAAAACTTAAGAATTTCTTTCCCATCCACACATCCCCAGAATGTAATATC
>VWZG01012998.1:3773-21535 GCA_013396735.1 Grallaria varia | reverse complement strand
AAAAAAAAAAAAAAAAAAGAAAGGAATCAACCAGAAGCAGACACCCACCATAGACAATTGAATCTCAGATGTTTCAGGTCTAAAAATTTTACAAGCAACTGGAAATACTTACTAGCTCATATTTTATTCTGTTTTGTCATTTAAGGAAAAGAAGTGGAAAATCCTGTGCATATTGAAAGTTTCTATGTATGTATGAGTGCTATTGCTGTCAAGAAAGGATATAGACATGATAGAGTAGAAGACTGTGCACATGGCACAAAACTTTTACTACACCACACAAAACAAGGTATGTTTCTTTTCAGTTCTTAGTAGAAATCCATGCTTGATTGTGAAGCCTCAGTAGCATGCACAGAAGTCTTTCTAATTTAAACATTACCATAAATCCTAAAAGAAATTACAAATAAACATAGCCAAAAATAAAATAAATCAAAAAAAACTTACAATGCTCTGATATGTTTTTAGAGACAAGCATATTTTCCACAACCTTGGAACGCTTAAAGTAGTGATTATAATTGAAAAGCACTCTCAGCTTTAAATATATTTTCTGGTTGAAACAGAATGGTTTATGTGTTCTTGTCCCCAATGATTTGTGTTTATCACTTAAATAAAATCTGCTTCACACAAGTTTAATATTTGGGAAAATGAAGAAGTGACACCTCTACTACAAGTCAAATATTGGACAGGTTTTTATTGTGCCAAGTGCTCACTTGACTCTCCCGGAGTATCTCACTTCCCACATACAAATTTTGCAGCTGTAGCCTTGACTTATAAAGCAGGAGTTGTCAGTGGTGTTGAGATATGCCAATCTGCAAAGCTTAAATGAACATACAAATTTTGGTCTTAATTATTAATATTTTTATTAATATTTTTTCAGCTTGAATCCATTTAAGAGTCTACATGAATTTTCTCTGAAGTAAGCATTAATCAGTGAACATTTGCTAAATTTCCCTGTTCTGTATAGTGTAGCCTTTTACTGTTTTATGGCCTCAGGTACCAGAGCCATTATTACCCCTACAGCTATTGACAGAGGTAGGCGTAGTACTGTGCTTACTATGGGCAGAGGGTGGGGATGTGCACTATGGGCCTGGTGTGAGCCTGTCAAGTTGCCAATGCTACAATGTCAGTGTAACACTGTTTAGAGCAGTTTTAGAGACATTTTTTGTGCTGAGATATAACAGCTGAGCCAAACACAGCTTTAATTTACACCACCTAAAAATTAAGCATTTAGCTCCACTGGTAGGATATAGTATTTAAATTTACTTGTAATATTGTTAAAATAGGCTCTTATACCCCCTTTCCCTGAAGGAATCTTTCTGGTAATTTCAAAATGAAGCTGTATTGTTTTTGGTCTGCTACTGCCTGATGTGTTTTCAACATAGCTTGCTCCTGAGCACGACAGTTTTCTTCCCTAGTTTGACCTGTCTTAATACCAGAATTGCTGGAACATCACTGATGTAGAAAACCACTCTATTTTTAAACACGCTGAAAAGCAAGTTTTATCGTGTAAATTTAGGCAATGTCTGATATTATTTTTGTTTCATTATTCCATTCTATGAAAGCTAAACCGGGCACTACTAAACATCAATATTTCAAGGAAAAGTGTCCCTGGGGTAACTCAAAAGTTTTGAGGAAGAAGGATTTATTTGATCCACTAATACTTAGTGAACAAACTGCCTTTCAAGTTTAAAAAGTATTTTTAATAATTTAGAAAGAACTTTTTGCTAATGTTTTAAAATTAGGACCAAATATAAATACATTTATTTTACTAATATGAACAATTTTTGTTATAGCTTAAAAGAGTTCAAGCAGACGAGAATTTTGAAATGCAAATGTCCAGGGTGACTAGATATTTTCTATTGTTGCTGGTTTTGACCAACATCTAAATTATCATCAAACAAACATGAAGAGGCATTAAGCCTGTCTATTTAAGTCATCTAGGGATTAGTTTCCAGGATCTCTGCATCCTCAGATGTCAAAAAGAGTAAATATTTACTGCTTGTTGCCAGTTATGAGTAAAAAAAATAACACCTGTTTAAAGTTTTAAAATGCTATTAGGAACAGCTCGTCTGCACTGCTTTGAACTTTACCAAATAAGACCAAATTAAGAAACCAAATTCGAGCGTTTGGTTGAATAGCTTGTGAACAACATAACAAAATCAGACTTAAAAGATCGGCTCCTAGTCACATGACATCACTGTCTCTCTTCATTTTTATCTGAAATTATCTCTAGTAATGATATCTTCCAAATTAAATTTTATTAAATAGTAAAATGAAAATATTAATTAATTTATATGAATTCTGTAAATTGTGTAAAACTCCAACATTTAGATAAACTAAGAATTTTAATGGAACAAATCCTTATATCAAAAAAATAATTTAGCATGATTTGGTTACGAGAAGTGAAGAAATGATTACCAACACCTTTTTCTTTAAGGTAAACAATGTAAGAACAATTTTCACTTAACTAAATTAATTGGAAGGGCAGAATGTCGACAGTTCTATGAGAATTCTTATTTTTTGATTTCTCATATAAAATCATTGTTATCTTCAACTAAATCTAGTAAAACAACATGTTCTGACTTAAATAATCTGAAATTCTAAATTTATTTTTAGTGTAAGACCAACTAATTATCAAACAAATAACCAACAGCTACTCCCAGTGGAAAATTTACTCCAGTGATTTCAACTGGTAAAATAATTATTTTCACAATTGTAACATCTCTGATATTTAAGCTCTCATCTCTGATCCCTATAGTGTCACGTAGAAGTTACTCTAAGAATAACTGTCCCCATCCCCTCTTGGTTTTGCAGCCCTGGGGCAGAGAAGGATGCTCTGGCCCCATGGTTGCCCCCACTGCCCTGTGTTCCCTCTGTGGTCTCTTCTCCATTGCAGATCTTCATGTTCCTTTCATATCACTCGTTGTTTTTTTCAAATTCTCCTGTCAGTATCTTGGTAACCATTTAATCCAAATGATATTTGTAGTCCCCTACAGCCAGTTTGGGGTGCTTCATTCACAGATACTGTTTGACTCACAGCACAATATTTTATTCAGGACATTTCACCAAGGTATGTGGACACCCCCACAGGTAGTGTACTGACAAATATTCCTGTTTCCAAGTGACTGCTAATTCATCATGGCTCGGCTTCACGAACGAAGATTAGGGAAGGGCTCTTCCCACGCTTGCTGCAAGCGCGCTGATGGCTAAAGAGGCCGATGTGAGATGGGCAAGTCCAGTTGCAAAAGGCACAGCAGAAAGTCTCCATAGGTGGTGTTGGCAAGGCATGGCTCTTTCTGGGGTGTCTTTTCTCCTCGGGACTAATTCTGCGTGCATTCTCAAAGGGAGCAGCAGCGTTATGGATGGTGTGTCTCCATGCCTCCCCATTGGAGGCCAGAGTGGACCATTGATGGTAGTCAATATGGCCAAGGCTGAGGTATTGTTTCAGGGAGTCCTTGTACTTCGTCTTCGGGGCTCCTCTCTTGCGGCAGCCGGTGGCAAGTTCCCCATAGAGCACGATCTTAGGGAGGCGGTGATCCTCCATCCTGGAGACATGCGCTGCCCAGCGCAGCTGCGTTCTCAGCAGCATGGCCTCAATACTGGTGACCACCATCTGTTCAAGAACTGCTCATTAACTCCTCACAAAATGACCAGGATCAGGAAGGTATGTCCCCAGCACACTCTGGTGATTGCACTGCTGTTTCTCATAATGTTCACAGATCCCTCTATACATTCTCCTCCTCTCTTGCTGAGTCTTTACCTTTTTGAGTACTGTTGACTGGTTTGACTGTGGCTGGTTGTCAGGTGCCCACAAAATTCATTTTGTCACTCCCTTCCTCAGATAGACAGGGCAGAGAAAATGATTGAAAGGCTCATAGATCTGGATAAGGACATGGAGAGATCACTCACTAATTACAGCCACAGGCAAAACAGACTTAGCTTGAGGAAATTAGTTTAATTTGCTGCCAGTCATATTAAAGACTGTAATGAGAATTAAAACAAAATTTTATAACACCTTCACCCCGCCCCTCCCTTCTTCCTGAGCTAAACTTCATGTCCAGTTTTCTCTATTTCCTCCCTCTGAGCAGTGCAGGGGGACAGGGAATAGGGGCTGTCCTCAGTTCGTCAAACACTGTCTCTGCCACTTCTCTCTCCACAGGGAGATGTCTCCTCCTACTCTACTCTTCTCCTGCTCCAACATGGGCTTCTCCACAGGCTGCAGGTGGATCTCTGCTCCACTATGAGCCTCTATGGGCTGCAGGGGCACACCTTCCTCACCATGGACTTCATCTCAGCCTGCAGGGGAATCTCAGCTCTGGTACCTGAAGCATCTCCTGTCCCTTACTCTTCACTAACCTGGGTGTCTACAGGGCTGTTTCTCTCATAGTCACACTCTTCTTCCTGGTTGTTGTTGTGCTGCCGTTTTTCCCTCTTCTTAAATCTGTTTTCCCAGAGGTGCTACCACTGTTGGTGGGCTCGGCCTTGGCTCCTTCTTAGACCTGGCTGATGTTAGCTCTCTCAGACATAGAAGCCCTCCCTTGTAGCCCACACCACTGCAAAAGCCCGGCCACACATACCCAACACAAGTCTCGTCTTTCAAAATGCTTCCTAAAAAAGTAAATTCATAGGTAGAAAATGAGGGTTAGGATTTTCTTTCTCATAGCAGAACCACTTCACTAAACAGAAATCATAGTTGAATGCTAGTTCGCTTTCACTCCAATTACTGTGTTCCACTTGTCATGACTGTATCGACAGTATTATCCTCAAGACCTTTTTTCTTTGCTTTAGATTTCTTATGATAACAGACTGATCTCAAACTCCCCATTGGATGTTGGAGCGGGATACAGTTTGTCTTACCATTATTTAAACTGGGACATAAGAACTCAAAGAAATGGTCATATGGTCAATTCAGGCTTCAAGATTTCCTCAGCCTCTGGGAACTTGAATTTTTTTGGTACCTCCCTTTAGCCTGGAAGTTCGTTGGACATTTTGTAAGATAGGAGACAATCTATAACTTTCCTCTGTATCAGATGACATAAAATAGAGCAGAAACAGATAAAGATACAGTTTCACTACATTTTTTTTTGTGGGAGCGAATTATTTTGTCTTCTCCAAGTGGATAGCTTCCAGAGGCCCCCAAATTCCCTCAGCAGAAAGACCTTTATTTAGCAAAAAATGTTATATAATTTCAGGATTCATTTCAACAAAGTTCAGTGAAAATAAAATTGCTTTTTTGTTGTTGTTGTTGTTGATTGAAGACCCTTTCTATACTGAATATTCTAATCATGTGTACCTCCATCTCAATTCCTGCTGCCCACAGTGGAAACTGGAAACAATAACCCCCTTGTTAAGTTTGAGATTCTGTTAAATTTTGACTACTAAAACTATTTCTGTTGCATGAGGAGTACACACATAAGCTGGTGTCAGTCCCTCAAGCACAAACCTGTGCTCTTAACAGCCAAACCTTTATCCATTTTCCTGTACTTTCATGGCTCAGAACATATGGCAATACTGAAATAGTTAAAAATATTGCAGTACATTTAGAGAAAGTCAGGTGTTTTCACTTTTAAGAAATCTAGTTTCTTCTGACATCAGAATACCTGTGATTCCACAATGAATGGCACTAAGGGTTTTAACAGTGACGACTTCAGGATATGTTGTACGAGAACAGATTTAAAAGTCCGTATGGGAAGAGATGTGCTCTGCATCTTGTGTTATCTCTGAGTGGTGAAGTACGGGATAATCATGGGCTCTAGTTTAATATGAGTCAGAGAAAGAGGGTAAGATTCCCTCGTTTGATTGTTAATGCTTTCCTTAATCCAACACAATACACTCTGGGACACTTTAAACTGGGAATTCTCTTATTCCTGCTATGGAGAGTGAACTGATGCTATATTTGCACAAAACCTCTTTCCAGACCTTTTAAATTTTGATCTATACTTGAAGAGCAGCACAACCTTCTTTCAGTGCCTCCTTTATCATGATATTTGTCACACTGTGCAGCTCATAGCAATTCGATGGTCTATTTGTATTCCTGCTTTAGCCCTGGAGTGACTCTGATTGTCATTCAGGGGCAGAGGTGAAGCTCAAGTCATTTTACAAAGGTATGTGTCTCCCATCTATCAATTTTTCTGGATACATTTTATGGAGCTTTGTTTTGTGTCTTGCCTGTCCTATGCCTGTCTCTTGCTTTTTCCTTACTATATATAGTTTCTCTATATTCTTCAAGTGTACTTTCTTCTTGCTGACTGAATGATGATACTGATATTCAATTAGTATTTGAAGAATAAATGGACAGTTATCCTATAATATATCACTGTTAGCATCAAACAAATTTATCTCCAGAAATGTATGGAATTTCTTTTCATGAAAACTAAATGAGAGCAGAAGTCCCCTGCTGAAGCGTTCTTTTAATATGTTAAATAATGTCCAGCTAAACTCAAATAAATGCTAATGTACAATACTTAAACAAAGAGAAAAACAGGCCAGCTAAAATAAGAAAAATAGTCTTTATGGTGGTCATTGTGACTTGACAAATGAGCCAGATTATGGAAACAAATGTTCAGAAGGTTTAAAACTGTGGAGCCAGATGTTTTACAAACTATCCTCATCCCTGTCTTGATAGTGAACTGTGAAACCTGATCTTTTCCAGATCTCAGTCCCACTGATTAAATGAGCTGCGCAGTATTTGATTAGAGTATAATCAACATGTTGCAAAACTGAGTGAATAATTCATAATGTGTCATTTATCTGACAATTTTTGCCTCTGTTTCTGTTTGCCAGTTGTCAGTGAAGTATTATTATGATCTCAAATGCATCCCTTATTTGAATTTATTTGCTGAATAATTCCCACAAATGATTCTTATTCTGTGCTTCATCCACAGGCAGTTTTTTATGAGTGTTCAACACTGGAAGATGCAGTTATTTTTATTTATTTGATGTATGGATTATGTGAAATTCCTCTGTTTCCTGAATGGATGGCACCTAGATCAAAATGAAACGTCAGTATCAAAATTGTACATTCATTTTCTTCCTGTATACACCTAAGATTCTTGAGCAAAGGCTATCATGACTCACTAGACTTCAGACTCCAGTCTAAGAACAGATGACTTACTAATTCCTTTTCAGATCACCTGAAGTTGCATGCATATTGCCAAGGAGATTTGAGTATGCTGATTTTATGAGCAGATAGAATAGTGTACAAAGAAACTACAGTTATTGAGCATCTCATCCTCTCATTTCACTTCTGAAATTAATCTGGGATAACATTGTTCTCCAAAAAAAGTTAATTATTTCAGTGTCTTCACCTTTTGCACAATAGCCTTATGGACAGATACTTCTCAACTGGGACTGCATTCTGAGTGAATCTGCTTGGAGAGAGGGAATAACAAACACCCCATGAAAGCTGTCAAAGCATTAGGCCATATAGATAGAACACTTTCTTTCTTGTCTCTTATTTCTTTTATTTCTGGCTGTGTAATAGCCAGTTTTTATGGAGGAGCTACCTGCTCTCCTTGACTTCCTCCAGGAATGCTTTAAGGACTCTACTGACTCTTTGGGTTTTCTCTCAGGATTCACTATGTGGATGGCAAAACAGTTCTCAAAAAGATAAGAACATCGCTGTGCCACTGAATATTTCTGAGTGATTATAGCTACCCAGCCAGAGAGGATCCAGCTCAGTGGGATTGTGCCCAGTGAAGTTAGGCTTCTACAAAGCTGGACATTCCTGGGGTGCCAGGCTTAGTGTGAATAAGACTTAATAAGCCTCATTTGGTTGCTTAGCTAAGAGCTATGTATAACAGCATGAAGTAAAAGATTTGATTAAAAATGTAATTGTGCATTTCTGAAAGGAAGTTTTTCATCCTTCCTTACAGTTTTCTGAGGACTTTTACATTTGCAACAGCTTGCATAAAATGTTTACTACAGGAACAAAATTCCTATGGCACATTTTTCATTACTGTTTTCTGCGTACATCTCAACACGTAAGTCCAGTGCTGTGTACTGCTTCTGTTGATAGCCCTTACTCCTTAGATTAAATCTAAGATGCACATGTTCCTCACAATAAAATAAAAAAAAAAGTCCTTAATTATGACACAATTGGGCATTGTTGTGTGTTGCACTGTGATCTCAGTCTGCATTCCTCATAGATGGTCAAAAACCATGGTCTGGGACCTGATACTCATCTGAAACTTGTGAAAAACTCAAGGCTGAAATGTTTACAGTTCTGAAAGATAAGCAACAGTCACTTACAATTCTGCATGGAACAGTTTCAAGAAAGAGTACTGTTTCAGCCTGTTGCTTGCACACAACCGCAGAGATTCACAGTATGTGGGGTGCAGTGAGAGATGAGGCATAGGATGAGAAGGGATGGGGCACAGGCTCGATACTGGAGACCCTGTGGCAATAAAGAATAAAGAATAAAGAACTGGAGCAGGACAAAGCTTATTCTAGAGATAAAAAAGAAATAATATCCAAAATACATAAAAAGTGCAATATATAGTAAGTTTGAATGCAAATGGAGTTTGACAGCATAGTAGAAAATTAAAAATTTAAAGGAGTGTTAGGAAACATATGAAAACTCTCTGGAGCAACAACACACACTATAAATCACCCTTGTCCACACCACCATCACCACCAGGTCGAAATCATCAATTTTAGGGTTCTAAAAGATTCTATGTGGATTAAGAGTGTAAATTAAAAAAAAAAAAAAAGTCTAAAATGTGTAACTTTTGTAACAGCCACTTTATGTAAGTACCACACGTACAAATCTAGAAATGTAAAACTGAAAGATTAAAGAGATATCTATTCATTCTACACAATATTTTCCTAGAAACAAATTATCTGTATGAAATTCCAAGGACAAAACTTGAAATACTTCTCCAAGAGTGATGGGAATAAAAATAAACTTGAAACTTGTTTGAGATCATTTAAATGGATTTTTTGGTGCCCTGATAGATATATAGATATGAGGTCTCTAATTCTAAGATATGGAATGTGGTGAAAATATTTAGAGTGTTGAATAGTATAGAGTATAGAATAGAGTGTTGAATAGTTTTTAGTTTTCAGTTTTTAGATTTATGCTACCACACACACACACAAACACATTCACAGACAAATTAAATATTTTTGTACATATCAGACAAGTCTCTCTAGTTCCAGGATATGGAGCTTACGGTGGCCAGTAAGACATAACTGAGGATCAGGTCCATTTTACCTGTAAAATTGACAGCAGAGAGGAAAATAGCACCCAACTTAGTGGGACTCCATTCTTTAACCATGACATTTTAATGTCACTATGGAGAAAATAGTAATTGAGCACAAGAACAGTGCATGCTCAAATAACTGGTGTGTTTTGAATACCACTATGTGGAGGCTCTCAGTAAATTATCACAGACAATTAAGCACAGGTGTTTTGAAAGAATCTTGCTAGTTGTCCAAGATACCATAATTTATGAACAGAATGCTTTCCTCTTCCTAGGAGAATTTTCATTAAAAAAAAAAAAAAATCCAATATACTTTCCAACTAATGATAAGTAACTGATATAACAAGAATTGACAGGTCACAACTTGCTCCTTCACCCTTATTTAAAGCTGTAGATTTCATAAAGTTTCAAATGCGTTTAAATATGCAAAATTTCAACAGGAAATTTCTGGTTTAAAACACTTGTTATATTCACCTGAACATTCAAAATATGAAAGAAAATATCTTTAAAATATCTTTTTCAACCATATTGATAACTGATATTCTGAAAAACTTCGCCAAAACATAGTTTTAATATTTAGTCATTTTATGTCTAAGATAAGATTGCATGGTACTTCCTAATTCAAAAACATTTTCATAAATGTTTTAACACACAAACACAGCCTTCTTAAAATTAATACTCACAATGTATTCACAAAAAGAGAAATAATTAGGTAAATTGTTCCCTTTTTTCTTAATAAAGAAGGAATACAAGTGAAAAAATACCTCCGTAAGTAGTGCAAAACTACTATTGCAAAACCACGTTATATTATATGAACAGTCATTTAAGTATTTCAGAACATTAACTAGAAATGATTTAATACTATTTGTTTAACAAATTTAAAGACTGAGGTTACATAAAGGGGTGAAGGCTAAATATAAAATGTCAGCAGTCTTAAAGAGCTCCGTAAAAATTTTTTATTAGCACTTCAATTTTTTTAAGCTTTGATTCTCTACCTCATTATGGTTTTCATTATTTTTACTATGGAACAGAATATGAATGAAATAAAAGGGATATCTCTAAATAATATTTCTTAGACAGACATGCAAACTCTTTTTTAAAAACGTGACTGTATTCACATATATACATTTTAAATAGTTTCACAAGAAAATTTACTGGCACAAGGATAAAAAAGAATTAACAGAAAATAATTTTAGAATCATAATATGATAGAATGGTTTGAGTTGGAAGAAAATGTAAAGGCGTTCTGGTTTCAACTATGTGCAGGGACACCTTCCACTAGATCAGGTTTCTCAAAGCCCATCCAATCTGCTCTGAATATTCAAATATTCTGAGCACCATTTTATAGAAAGGTAAGTTTTTCTTTCACATGTCAATTTATACTTTCATAAGAAATACAAACCCGACACATAAAGTCTAGGTCATGATCAGAACCTCTGTACAATCTTTCTAGCCAACATTTCATACAAATATATCTCTGCACATTAAATTCTGTTTCCTTTACTTAGACAGCAAATGAATATTCTAATATTCCATTAAAGTCAGTTAAAGAATCTGATATTGAACGGTTTAGAAATGCATATATTCTCTAAGTATTTCTATGTATGTTTGCTGCTATGTGATGCAATAAGTGATAATTTAGGTATTTAGGTACTATGAAACTTTGAGTTTCATTATCAAAATAACTGAAGGTCTTTGTTAGAACAAGTTTCAGCACATTCAAGCCTAAACTGAGGCAAAACCCTTTAAAATCTCCTCTGAATTAGACATATTAATTCTTTTTACATAAGTAAAATTGGGGGATGGGGAGAGGGGAAGGGATGCCAAAATTAAAAAGCAGTCCAAATAGAAACTATTTTTTATCAACACTTAAAAACACATGGGTTAAACCAAGAAAAGTAGTCCCGCGCTTTTCTGATGGTTCCCACTGATACCCCCTACAGCAATATTGGTGCTTTTTGGTCAGATACATTAGTGCTTACAACACTCATTAAAGTTGTTGGAGATATAACTTAGTTAAGGTCCAGTTTGTGTCCTTTCTACAACTCCAGTCTCACAGAAAACTAAACAGGTTCAAATTCTTGAATTAGTGAATGGAAGGAAAACACAAGTACTGCTTTCAGGCTGAAAGTATTTAGTCAATCCAGAATGACAAATGACCATGAATTTACTTCTTTCAAAATAAATACATGTTCACTTCTGGACTTTACAGGGAAAATCTAAAGTTCATTCGTGGGGAATTTTGGAAACAATGTTGGTAAAATTTTAATAGGTTTTGTAGAATAAACATTCAAAGAGGCAAGTTTGTTCTCCCCATGACTTTCTTCTTAAGCACATGTTCATGTTTTTTGTTGTTTGGATTCTCTTCTAATGTTAGAACAGTAAATTTCAGGGTGTTTTAAAGAGGCTTTCTTTTTTGTTTTTTTTTTTGTTTTTTTTTTTTTTTTTTTTTTTTTTTTTTTTTTTNTTTTGTTTTAATGCTTCCTTTAAAAGATTCAGTTAGTACAATAAAAAAGATAAAATGGTTTAATATAAGTTTTATTTTATAGTCTATAGTGCTACTTGTAAGCGGAATATCCATTCATTAAAAGAAACCAGACAATATTTCTCAGTTGAAAAAGGCAAGTGATACAAAAATATGTTTCTTCCTACAGACAGTTCTTTATGGATCAGTAATTTCTTCACAACCATGATTCTAATGGATCATCACAAAGGAATATGTTTAACTGTTTTACAGTCTAATTAGATGTGACATCTGTCAAATATGCCTGATTTATCTCTAACAACTGCTAAACTATATATTGGGATACAGGTTGACCAGTTAACAAGAAAAGTCCAAAGGGTACTGGATACTGGCAAAAGACAAAAATTTACTTGAAGAGTTTTGTACTGTTTGAAAACAGAGAGCTATTTATAAAAGAACATTTTTTTTATTCTTTTGATGATAAAATTCAGACTATTAGCTAAACTTTAGCTAAACTTTATGACAATATCATTAATCTATTGTCTGAAAAGAAGGATGTTTCCTCTTGCATGACTTGCTGAGGGCATACAGACAAGACATGGGGAAAGAAGAGTAGGAAGCTAAGCCTGAGTGAAGGCTCTGTAAGAATCAAACTAGCAGTGCCATCCCAATATAATAAGTTTACTGTTTCTAATGTCTTTTTACTTCCATTTTTTGATTAAAAATAAAAAAGTATGAAGGATAGCACTTAGGGATGGGAAGGACTGGGGTAGCCTTGGCTGCAGTGAATGTGACGACCATGTGAAGGTGAAGTACGGGATTCTACATGGAGAGAAACTTGGTGACAAGTAGGATTACAATGCTGGACTTCAGGAGACCTATCTCTCCCTCTTCAGGGATGTACTTGCAGGAACCCCACGGTTTAGGGCTTTAGAAAGTAAGGGAGCCCAAGAGATACTAATTAATATTAACGTTAATATTGAAACATCACTTACTATGTCAAGATTGGCACATGCCTACGAGAAAGAAATTGAGTAACGTGGGCAGGAGACCTGCATTCATGAGTGAGGAGCTTCTGTAAAAAACTCCAGTGAAAGAAGGACATGACATTTATGGAATGTGCAAAAAGGGACAGGCCACTTGGAAGGAATATAAGAATATTTCACATTATGCAGGGATCTGTCAAGAAAGGCTGAAATCCACTAGGAATAAAATTTAACAAAGGATGTCAAAGACAGCAAGAAGGGCTTCTTCAGGTGCATCAGTGGCAACAGGAAGACTAGGGAGATTGTGGGCACACTGCTGAATGAAGTGGGTGCCCTGGTGATGGAGGTTACAGTGGAGGCAAAGTTAGTGAATGCCTTCTTTGCTTCAGTTGTCCAGGAGTCAGCAATGTGCTCTTGAGGCCAAGAAGCACAGTGGTATCCTGGGGTACATTAGAAAGAGTGTGGACAGCGAGTCAAGGAAGGTGATCCTGCCCCTCTACTACACCCTGGAGTACTGTATCCAGTTCTGGGGTCCCCAGAGCGAGAAAGGCAAGGAACTACTGGAGAGGGTCCAGCTAAGGGCTATGAAGGTGATTAGAGAACTGGACCATCTCTGTTATGATGAAAGGCTGAGGGAGCTGGAACTGTTTAGCCCAGAGAAAGGAAGACTGAGAGAGGATCTTTGTCACTGTACACAAATATTTGAAGGACAGGTGTCAAGAGAATGGAGCCCAGCTCCTTCCAGCAGCGCCCAGTGACATGTCGAGGACTTACGGGCACAAGCTGAAATACAAGATCCATCTGAATAAAAGGAAAAACTTTCCTTTGAGAGTGACATAGCTCTGGAACATGTTGCCCAGAGAGATTGTAAGGTCTCCTTCCCTGGAGATAGTAAAAATTTACCTGGATACGATCCTGTGCAACCTGCTGTAGGTGAACTAGCTTTAGTTTAGATCTCCACAAGCCCCTTCCAACCCCAACAATTCTATGATTCTGTGAAAGACTATTAAAAAGATCAATGGGCAGAGAGATGATTTCTGCAGAAAAATTACTGATGAGATTTGTTTTCCCAATACTGTTCTGGGAGCCTCACAATGTCACTGTGTTTGTTAGACCTGGGGTCATTCTCTATATGTGAGTCTTGCTGCATCTGAAGCATGTTTTGTTAAGAACTCATGGAAATACATAGACACATGGGAATGTATGTATAATGGTAATGATGAAAACTTCAAATTTTTCTTTGAGTGCATGTCTCCTCAAAAAACCCCCAGCTCTCTGACTGTCATTTTCTGCCAATAGGTCTTAAGAATGACTGGGACTGACCATCTCCACAAAGGACCTCGTTTTAAGTCTTCAAGAGAATTTAGGCCTTGACCTATCTGGTTGTATTACTACACAAAGATACCAATAAATGTCATTTGCAATATGGATACTAGTCCATAAGATCTGAGACTAAACTCAGTAACTCCTCTCACACAAGGCATTGAAAAGCTGTCAGAGGGTAACAATCTCTTTCACTACTGATCTGGTAGAGTTGGGAAGAAGTGACCTAGAGGTGCAGTGCTCTAGGTTGTTATTGGCTGTAAGGACCATGAAGCCTATTTAACTTTAATTATTTACTTTTGTATTGTATATTTTTCTTTTTGTTCAGGTAGAAATGCTTTTAATCATCAACAATACTCAAAGATAATTAAGCTATTTAATTTTTAAAATGTAATATTGGGCCTGTATATTAGGAGAAAGAAAGCTAAGTTAAACTTTCTTCTACCATACATATCAATGTAAGGTATTGATTTAAAAAAAAAAAATTAGCTTCATTCTGATATCTTTTTGTTTTTCCATTCTCAGGATAGGAGAAAATATTCCAAGTGTCAGAATAAAAACCTTGTGGCATCTAAGAGGATGAGACCATTTGACTGGGGCACCGTATTTTAGGATTCTGACCTTATCTGAAGGGAGGCTTCAACATCTTGGTATTCTAGGAAAAGAATAAAAACATGGGTAGTGTGTGTGAAAATCTCTGGGATAAGATGGCTAATTCTAGTCACAGTGCTTTCAAATAATGAGCTCATTCCTCAGCTATTACAATTGTAGTGAGTATGACATTGTGTTTCAGCACTTCAGCGTCTCAGGACACATCCTATCCATTTTAAGTATCTGTAAAACTCCACTTTTTAGTTAAAACTCTACTGAATATTGATTAAAACTCCCAAACACAGAGAGACAGAGGAATAGGGGAGAGAGAAAGGGGAGGAGAAGTGGGAAAGAGAGATCTGTAAAAACAAAATTTAACACAAACCCAGGAAATGTATTAGGTTTTGAATTGCGTCACACTGATACATTTTGAATTGACTATACTAGAAGTGGAATGTGTTAATCTACTTTATACAGTAACTATTGCAAAAATGTTAAATGAAAAGTTGATTTCATGGAGGTCAGCTCAGCAAAGATTATTTTACACATATATTTTTGATAGGGAAGATGGGTTCATCTAGAATTACACCCCCAGTTACCCCTGCCTAAATTCTCCCTACAGTATCTTTATAGCAACTGGTACACTCATCCTTCATCTTTCTTATGGTCTTTAGTCTTGTTCTCAGAAGCCTGAGGGACATAGAAAGGCAATATAGATTGAAATTTTGTATTAAGAATGGCAAGAATACTTCTAATTTGCATTGACTACAGGACTTGGAGTCATGGATTCAAAAATCTTTCAGTTCCTCCAAACTAAGAATTATGCACTTATCCAAGGCTTAAGGACTCAGAAGCAGGATTTAAGTCTGACAACAGGACGTTGTAATTTTTCCTTGTTAAACACAAACATTAAATGTTTAGGTCCACCTAGTAGTTTCTTATGAAATGCTTTTTATATCAATGATACTATTGAAAGAAATAAATAGTAAACATAATCAGTTATCAAAACAGGTATTCCTTCTGTTATATCTTTCAGTCTTTCCTTGTGATCAATTTCTGTTGTGATTCTTATTTTTGCCAAGTAAAAAAGGACTCAAGTGTAGCTAAGTTGTACTGATGAAACACTAGTTTTGACACCATAATCATGAAGACACATCTCCAGTATTTTTGAAGGAAAATAGAGGTAGCCAAATTACAAGAAGGTACTTTAAAAACAAGTACAGGATGATTACAGAGGTATAAACATAAATTGAAAATGTGCAGTTATTCATTAATGTAAATTTGATAGCTGGATATTTTAGGACATATTTTGAACATGTATAGAATTGTGGCACAGTTTGTTGCAGATGCCTGTCATTGGCAGCATAGGTGGAATAGTCTTTAGACTGCTTACTAAGACAATGAAAAAGTCCCCAAACTAAATGCTGATATGTCCCTTTTTGTCAGAACTGTATATGCAAATCTGATCAACTGATAAGCTATAGTAAGCTATTCCATTTCTATCATGAAAGGAAAAATACCTCTATTTCTTGTCCTGGTATCAGTGTCCCTCTTCCCAGACTTGGTTGTAATTGTTGTGACTCAATTAATGTCACAACCCTAAGGCATGTCTTCATATCATCCCCTTAAGGAATAACTTTATCAGCCTTTTAGGCAGAGTTCATTGTCTTCAGAATGGAGCAAAGAAAACCAGAAAAATAGATCCTTGTCATAATTGTCATCTACATTGCTACAGATATTTATTTGCTTACTATATACAGAAATAGATTGCATTTGCAACAGAAATATAGAACAGAGAAACACTCATCAAATGTCTTACTGTGGCTTAACAAGTTACTCGATACTAAATCATTGGCTAATGTGTATTTTTCAGCCTGCAGCAATGGAAAATAATGTAACTTCACATACCAGTAAACCTTCTGTTATTTGATATTTAGTGCTGTTTCTTACTTTACATATACAGCATACCAAGAAATACAAACAGGTATTACAACTGATAAGTGCTGACCTATTGAGCAAAACCAATTTTATAAGTATCTGAGTCCTATCTTATATTTAGATAGTATAATTAAAATTTGTCTTCTCAGAAAGAAAGGAGGCTGTTATAAGCACAAGCACAGTGAAATTTTATTTGTTCAATTTTTCAAGGCAGCTTAGACAGAAAAATGGAGAATTCAAACATATCTATTCTGATTCTGCGTAAGATACACATCAGTATTTTCAACTGTATGAGATCTCTACAGAATTTTATGAGACCTTTGAATGTCAAAGTATTTCTCTGAACTAAAAAATCCCAAAGAATCCACTTTCGACAAGTCCTCCAGATTTGGCTTTCCTACAATTTGACCATCTGTTTGTGCTGGACCTGGATTCCTCTGATACTGGCAATGGCCAGTATTGTCTCAGGTGGTGAATGGAAGAGAAGAAATGGTGACATATGGTAGTGGGATGCTTAATCCAGCTGAGAAAACCCAAAATGTACTACATAAAAGCAATTACAGTTTATCTTTTATACACTGAACATACAGAACAGCATTTTAAAGATTTTAGTGACTTACATTTTTTAAGGACTTAGGCAAAAAACAGATAAAGAAATAAATTTGCATCCTGCAATCTGAGTTAGGGGAGTAAGAAAAGTGCTTATGCCATCAGTTTAGGTACTGAATTTAGTTCTAATAGAGAGCATAAAGAGTTTCTCTCATTAGTCAGCAGAGGTACCTCAAAAAAGTTATTTAGAACACCTAAATTAATTTACAGGTGCCTTCCTTATGTGCTTCAAAATACTCTGCATGCTCTTTAAAGTAGAAAACCAGAAAATTAACATTAAATATTCTTATCTTCTTACAAAAAGATGCAGTTGTTTTTAAAGCTGTACTTTATGGCTACCCACACTTTNTTAATGTCAAATTTTCTTATCTTCTTACAAAAAGATGCAGTTGTTTTTAAAGCTGTACTTTATGGCTACCCACACTTTTCAGGAAGAGGATATGGAAAGAGGCTTTTCAAACAAATAAAAATGGAGAGATAGTGTAGTAAAATTGCAGAGAAACAGTTTTACCTCCCATGTCCTGTAAAGCTGACACTTTCTGCGAAAAATGCAAATCAAGTGGTGAAGCACTGTTGCTTTGTCCTACTCAAAATAAGACAAATGGTCTTTCTCGGTATAAAATCTTCATTCTGATATGCCACCAGTCAAAA
>VWZG01012994.1:10841-36031 GCA_013396735.1 Grallaria varia | reverse complement strand
CACAATTCCTCTCAAGGAAGGTAAATATTAAAAAAACTAAGTAAAATGATGAAGGAAGAAACACTGAAGGAAAAGCAACCTCCAAACACTAAAAACCAACCAACAAAAACAAAACCCAAAAATCAAACAAATAAACAAAAAAAAAACAATTTTAGAATTCGGCCCTTACCATAACTCTCCCCATATAGTGTCTGAGTTTCATTGTTCAGTTGCAGTATACAGAGAAAACCTCAGGGAGGGGAAAGAGAAAGAAACTCTCCGGAATACACAGAGTTCAACATAAAGCATGTGAAGAAGAAATCAAATTATACCAAGTGAGAAAAAAAGCATTGAGGGAAAGACACAGATGTCACATATCGATATACTTAAAACCTCTCAAAGTAAAACAATACAGTGACTCTGTGAAGGGTTTAAGACTTCCAACCTCAACTACTCTTTAGAGTTCAGTAAAGAGATAATAAATGTGACAATCCTGTGAACATCCCTACGAAAGGTTGAGGGTGTATTGTTCAGTACCTCATAGGTGACCAAGATATCCCTCATGCCTGCAACAGAAACAAGATTCTTAGTGACTCTGTTGTACTGCTACAGTCTAAATGCCATTATCATGCAGGATTTAATGCGCTCTCCATTATTCTAAGCAGTAAACAACACAAACTCACAGAAATGGGCTCTTGTTACTCTTCCATCCCCATGTGGGACTGAGACGCTCTAAGAGAAGTGAAATTTATCTCATTTAGCAGATGTTTCCCCTCCCATCCCCCTGAAAACTGTTCATAGAAAATATCACCATTTAACACTTGACCTCATTAACCTACTGGCATACGCAGCACACATCACCATGACCACATCTAAGGATAGTATGTAAGCTGAGACAGATTCCGTCAGTCACTACAGACAGACAGTCAGAACTGCAAGACGGGGAATAACAGATTCTTTTTGAGAAACAAAGTGAAGGCAGTTAGATGACTCTCAAGATCAGCAAAATATGTTAGAGACCCTCTAAAATCAAAATAACATAAGTGGTAAATCCTCACAGAGACAGAGTTTTCCCTTGTGCTTCTTTTTACCAGACACAGGCTTTTGTTGACAGCAAGACGGTGTAATGGAAGGAGGCATCCTTTGATGAAGGATATCATCCCATCTGACGTCAAAACTTCCTAAAACCAAATTATCCCCCTCTCAGACTATGTCCTGTTAAGCAATGTATGCACAGCAGCTGAGTGACACTGAAGATTTGAGACTATTTTGTGTTGTACACAGTCTTCTCCAGAAAGAAGAAAAAGAGTGGGCAACTGGTAAAACAAGCAAATTGCTGAGATTAAAAAAAAAAAAGAGACTCAAGAGAAGAGAACATAATGACATGTATCAGAAACTGACAGTTACAGCAGAATGTGAGATCTTCTACAAAGATTTGAGGATCTCTCACTCCAAAACCTGCATGTTGCTTCAATAATTCTCAAGTTTGGAATGTATTACTAGGTCAAAAGCACAGATTGGTATGCCAAATCTGAGCACCAATGTCTCAAATGACAGCTGCTTTTCCTCTTTCCTCATTCCCATTCCTCGTCCCAACTAATTTTTCTAACAAAGAAAAAGTCTCCTCTCCTCTCTTATCCACAACTGAGCATAGAACTAGAATTGAATTCTGGATGAAATTATCTCAGTGACTTAGCACTTACTCTACCTTGTTTAAAACTAATTAAAAACTAATATAACTTGTTTAAAAGTAATTAAAAATTAATGCTTCATAGGCAGGCATAACCTTAATGCACACAAGGTGAAACCAATGATTCTGCCTAAGCAAATGAAAGAAGCTAGCAGGTTGGAACATGCTCGATCTTGATAGGCACAGGAAAACATGTAGTAACTAGTGAACATGTGCAAAAGTCTGAACGCTATTTGAGTTCTGCCAAAGCATTCTGTATTAACCTTTGAAAATACAACTGAATACAAATGAAAACTTGGGAAAAAGTTTGAAACACTCCTGAGAAGAAAATACCTTCGCACACATTATTGTGGGGAGCCAGCCAGAAACACCAGAGGGATGGGATACTTTGTGGCAGGAAAAGAACTGAAGTAAAAGCAGGAGGCTCAGAGACGGCACACTGAATCATACGAGGGAGAGAAATCAAGAAAACTAGGAAAAAGGTAGATATTTGTCCGCCTTTATCTTTTGCACCTCTACATTGTCTTCTATAAAAGAGTATATAAGACTTTTCTATTCCCCTCCTATCTCTGTCAGATATGGTCTCCCCTAATCAGGTCCCAAACTCAGCCAAGAAAACCAAGTCTTTGTCACTCCCCACCAAGGACCCTCCTTCCACAGTTCCCTTGGGTTCTGTATCCCCTGTATCCTCAGTCTAAAAAATAGGACACTACAGAGCACACAGAAAGGATCCTATCCCACACCACAGGGTAAAAAATTCATTCCCATGGTGTCCAAATCATAGCTACGTGTAAAAAGAAATAAGAAGCAGGAATGACTGCTATTAAAAAATTACCAGAAGTGGTTGGGTGAGTCCCATTCCCCTTTCCCTCATTCATCTCCTTCCCTTTTTGGAGACAAGGAGAAATTATTATTTTAAACCTTAGCAAATACGTCTTCCGTACTTTGCTCACACTCCAAGCAACATTTACTCATGCTACTAGTGGGCTGGAAAAAGCTGGTGGAGTAGGATTTGATCACATTACTGAGCCTCAGGGGGTGGTGACTAGGACTTTTAAGTCAAGGATTTAGGTCATTACTTCCTCTTTAAACATGGGGATTAATCAGGAGACACCTCATTGCCTCTGAGCATTGAAAATGCCACTAATGCTTTTGAGCATTAAAATCACACCCCCTTCTGTTGCTCAGATTTTCAGATCTTTTTTTCTTACAAAGGCAGAATAAATGAAACCCACAAAACCCATACTTTAAAGTGACAGAAAATGAGAAGAAGTAGGAAAAAATACCTTTATTGGAAAAAAAATTTAAGACATTGATTTAGGGGAGAAAAAACGGATCTTTTTTCCCAAGGTGTCTTTCAGTAGAGCACTTGAGTAAGACCAAGTTAAATCACCTTTTGAATATTCCCATTGTTTGTACAGTAAGAAAAAATACCAGTAAAAGTGATTGCTATTACTCAATAAACTTGAGCCACCGTGGCACAAGAGGCCAATGGTATTCTGGCTTGTATCAGGACTAGGGCAGGGGTTGTTCCCTGGTCTCCAGTACTGGTGAAGCCACACCTGGAATCCTGTGTTCAGTTTTGGGCCCTTCATGATAAGAAAGACATTGAGGTGCTGGAGAGTGTCCAGAGATGGGCAACAAAGCTGGTGAAGGGGATGGAACAGAAACCCTATGAGGAGCTGCTGAGGAAAGTGGGATTGTTTAGCCTGAATAAAAGGAGACTGAGGTGGCACCTTACTGCTCTCTAAAACTACCTGAGAGGAGGTTGTGGCCAGGTGGCGGTAGGTCCTGTCTTTCAAGTAACAAGTGAAGGAAAAGGGGAAATGGCCTCAGGCTGTGCCAAGGGAAGTTCAGGTTGGATATTATGAAAAAATTTCTTCACTGACAGAGTGGTTAAGCATTGGAACAGGCAGCCAAAAGAAGTGGTGGAATCACCATCCCTGGAAGTGTTCAAAAAACAAGCAGATGTAGCACTTCATGCTACGGTTTTAATGGGCATGACAGCATTCAGTCGAAGGCTGGACTTGAAGATCTTCACGGTTTTTTCCAACCATTATGGTTCTATGACTCTGACATGCTGTGCACATTCCCAATGACAGAATAAAGATTTTTTAGAGTCTCAGCTACTGACAATTGTTACTTGTTGGAGAGCCAACTAGCTTCACTGAATAAACCAGAACAGTTACTACTTCTAGCAACACAATCCTACCAAAAGAATAAAGCCGCTCCAATCCCTGTGATTCCAGTCAGGTACTCTTCGATCAGCCCCATGCAAGCAGAATGGAGAGAGAGCAAAGTAGCTCTATTACTGCCTTATCACCTGGGACATAAAATGAGCCAAACTAAAAATAATTGTAAGCATCTGGCTTGTATTCCAAGTACATATAAAACAGAACTGAAAAAATAGTTCTGCACAGTCCATCAGCTCACAAGTGTGGATTTCACAGCTGTTCAGATTTTTCTTGGGCAGTCTATGCAAACACCTGCTCAGACAAATCAGTTTTGCTTCCTCCTAGATGCAAGAAACTACCTAATTTTCCACAGAGCTTTTAAAACACCCAGCCTAACAGCACGGTGAACAGGCTTCAGCAAGCTGTGCCCACTATTCCAATGACTGTAATATAAATCTTTGAAAAGGTGTATAAAACACACCAATGCCAACCAATTTCTTCTCTAGCAAAACAGACATACAATCCCTACTATGGTTTCAGGACCATAATGAAGCACTGGTGATCATGAAGGACAATCAGCCCCTTACTGCTTTTGAACCAGCTTGTCATTTCTTTATGTCTTATCACGGAGCTTCCACCCCAACATACCTTGCTTTTGTAATATGAGTCTGAAGGCTGTGCAACCACAAAGAAGTTCAAGAAGTCAAAGCACAGACTGTGGAGAAATAAACCTAAATCTTCAGAAGCACTACAAGCAAGGGCAACACAATTAGGTGATTCTCACATGTTGATACTGATCTCTCTACTTCTTGATTTCTCAGCCGTCCTGTCCATTTAGGTTTGAGAAGAGTTGTATTACACTGAGGACACAACAAACCTTCTCGCAACGGATAATGTATGGTTTATCTATTCACTGAAACTGTTATCAAAATAAATTAAAGGAACTGCAGTACAACTCCTTTCCTCAGTTGCTTTACACACAATTATCATAATACATATGATGAATTTATGGGAAATTAGAGATAATACCAGTTGTGGGATGCTTAATATGGTTAAAATTTTGAGGAGGCTAAGAATTTTAGTTAAAAGCAGCGGCAGCAACCTGGACAGAATGTAGTTGACATGCTCCCCAATGATAATCATCTGTTCAGAGGAACAGAATAGAGAGCAGTATGAAGTGGAGATTACGTGGCCCCCCTCCATTCAAATCCCAGGGAAAAGGAGGATCAGGAGACTGTAGAGTACCTGTTAGCCAAGGGAGAGTCAAGGTGTTCTGCTGCTAAATCAACCACCATGCCCAAACCCCTGCTTCAGGTGTCAAACCACGACCACTCCCCTCATTAGGTATGGCGAGAGAACTTTATACCCATACCTAGAGAAAGTATATATACTAAAGCCACTCAAGCTCCACCTAGACATAAACAAGTACTATAAAAGTAAGTTGGGGTTAGAAGGAAAGTCGGAGAAGACTCCACCAAAACTGCAGGGTTCAATCTTCTACCCTTATAGGGAGGACTTTGGAAAGAATTATACTCTACACACATTAAATACTGCTTTTTCGATTAGAGCTTGGGGTTGCTTAATATATGTATCAGTGGATTGCTCCAAAACATAATTTTGTAGCCAGACCCTGTCACCTATGACGATGAACCTTATTAACCTTTCACAATTTGTATTAATAAAGACTGTTATTCCATGAACTGTTAGAGTGAGTCCTTTCTGTTGCCGGCAGTAGGTAACACTTGGACAGGGCTTGCTCAGGGGTCTTCACAATATTGGTCAAGCATCCCCTGACAATGGTAGTCAAATCACCCTCTGATCTTGTGCATCTCATTAAGAGACACTGACAGACGGTCAGACACAAGGGGGGACTTTCCTGGGGGCACCAACCGGCAAAAATTTAAAACCTTCCTGTCACATGACATCTGTTTTTTCAAATAGTTCTTTTATTTCAGTCTTCCAAAAGAATTCAAATTAACGACAACCGCTTTTTGACTTCAAGTAATTGCCTTAATTGCAAGAGTCTTTTTAATTAATAGCACATAATTCTACAGTCATTAAAGTATTTGCTTTACAATCAGTAGGTATCACAGCAAGCAACAGTTTGTCACAAATAATTTTGTTATTATTAACAATTTCCCTAGACTACCAGTGTGATGAGCTAGAAAAATTTAATTTCCCTTTCATCATGAGTATGTGACATGAATTTCTTATCAACTGCTGCCCAGGTTCAACTGTCCACTGTCCAGGAAAAGAAACTGGCAGAGTGATGACTAAAGTTCCTACTAATCACTACTTAATACTTCTTCGGATTTTACTTATAGTGGCTGCTGGAAGCCCAGCACCCGTTGTAGTCATACCAGACAATACAACAGCTTCCAACAAAACTTCTACAGACTAATATCCTCTACCAGCATAGACAGCATGAGAGAATTAATCAGTGCTTATTGTCATATAATTTTCAGGTATGTGAACTTAGCAATAAAGATAACAGCCATATTTTTTGGACAGACACATCATCAAAAAGATACCTTACTGAAAGTATTCTACACTACAGCCATTGCCTAACTTTATTCTTTTCATTCTTTTTTGTTGAAGGCTCAGAACAGGTATCTTTCTTGATTCAAAAGCTGAACTCCTAAATACTTGCTTTCTTCCAAATAAGGCCTATTCTCTGGTCTTCAGCATCTCTTGATCGTAATAGTCTGACGTGTTACTTTTATTTCCACAATGAACTAGTATGCGTAACGATTTCTAGAACACCTACACTTTGTGATAACTACTGAACAATGAAAGCAAAGCTTAATACTTCACATTTACTAGTACGAAACACTTGTTAGCCTACCACTTTAGTTTCTTTCAGTTATATGAAGCAGTCATTCCTGCTTTTCCTCAAACTGCTATCTTACAAATTGCAACACCTGTATATCCAACATTGGGTTTGAAATATCTCCAGGTAATTTGACAATAGCAATTAAGGTTCTTTTACCTATTTATAAACATACATTTACAGCCATTTTGAAGTGGCTTTGACTTAAAAAACACAAAGCTCACTCCATATACTTAGTCATGCTTTTCTAAGCATTCCACTCTAAACCTGTGTTTTGCTTACTGGCAGAGATCTAGAATGTATGTTTCAGAGTCACCCTAAGACAAAAAGGCAGAGGTCTTGCCTTCTAGAGTGAAACAACTACTTGGATGGATCAGGAGAGAGCAGCAGGCAACTTCAAGCAAGGCTTTTGACACTAGTCTTTCACAATGTACTCATAAGCAAACTCGGGAATTGTGGACTGAATGAGTGGACACTGATGCGGATTGAGAATTGGCTGAATGGCAGATCCCAGAGGACCATAATCAGAGGCACAGGGTGTAGTGGAAACCTGTCACTAGGGGTGTGACTAATGGACTGGAACATCTCTCTTATAAGGAAAGGCTGAGGGAGCTGGGACTGTTCAGCCTTGAGAAGAGACACCTGAAAGGGGATCTCATCCATGCCATAAGTATGTGGAGGGTGTCAAGAGGATGGATCCATGCTCTTCTCAGGGGTGTAAAGCAACAGGACAAGAAGCAACAGGAAGAAACTGATGCACAGGAAGTCCACTTAAATACAAGGATGAACTTTGGTACTGTGCCAATGACCATACACTGGAACTGACTGCCCAGAGCGGTTGTGGAGTCTCCCTCACTGCAGCTGAAATTCAGGAATAGTCTGGACACAGTCCTGTGCCAAGCACTCTTAATATGATCCTTCTTGAACAGGGAGGTTGGAACAGGTGACTCCACTGCAGTCTCTTCCAACCTGCTCCATTCTGTGATCCTGCGTCTTTTCTCAGCTAATGTCAATGTTCAGCACATTGTGAGATCTCAGACTAGTTTTCTTTTTAAACTGTCCATGGAACAATTCTGTTGTTTGTATTTATTCTGCACCTAAACTATGACAGGGCAACATGATTCTGGAGTATGTTTTTTCCAAGCTATTTCTTGGTTCACTTGTTTCAAAACAGACAGGATGAGACCAAAGGCATATCCAGCTCTTTTAATAGTGGTCAAGTATAAGTGCCCAGAAAAGATCTTATGAGGACAAGCCTACAATAGTACTTTCCCAGTGTAGTTTCACAGTGATCTAAGATTCACAAGCGTTTTAAGCCAAAACAAACAAAAAATCATCTTTATGTTCTTTACAAACAACACCTGAACACAACACTTTTCCTATCTACAACTACCTGAAAGGAGGTTGCAGTGAGGAGGGGATCAGTCTCTTCTTCTAGGTAATAAGTGACAGAACAAGAGGGAATAGCCACAAGTTGTGTCAAGGAAGGTTTAGATAGGATATTGGGAAAAATTTCTTCACTGAAAGGGTAGTCAGGCATTGGAACAAGTTGCCCCAGGAAGCAGTGGAATTGTCATCCTTGACAATGTAAAACTTATTAACTTATTTTACTTTGTTTCAAAAATACCATGAAGATTTTTTAATTCTTACACAATATGTTACCATTTAAGTCATCATTGTTATAAAGGCAGACAATCAAAATCACTTCAGTTCATTCCATGTACTTCATTGTGCATGTTTATGAATTTGTTTACTTTTATTTGGATTGCAAGCTTAGCTTGCCAAATGTTTTAATTCTTTTGTATCAGAGAAGTGGATGAAAACTTGAATCTACTTTGCAAATCAGAAGTATCCCAATAGGAGTATGTTAGCTCTTATTTCTCCCAGTCTTCATGCTTTGCAACCAGGCAAGCAAATGTATTTGGAAACTTAGTAGGGCTCAGATTTTTATTACTGGTCTCAAAAGGCCAGTAATCATCATCTGCCTTAAAAATTAGAGTGCAATGTTTCATGCTGCTGAAACTCTTTGTTTCAACTGCATAAAAGGAGGGAAAAAATGAGCATGGTTGGTAGAAAACTGAAATTTTATCGTGGGACTAGCAATTCATACGTAAATTCATATATAAATGGTAACATGATTAGAAATCACAAGCAGTATTACACTAAAAGATAAAAATACAGCGTTACGGGTTTTTTAGTATTCGCAAGACTCCAGGCCTCTGTCACCACTATTACACAAATTCAGTGTTTGTTTCTCACCAAGAACTAGTATTAGACTCAGAATAAAGATAACTTGCATTGAAATCATCACTGAGGTAGATTAGTAGGAACAAACAAAACAGCTCATTAACACGTTTTGTAGCAATAAGCAGACAGGCGATGTTACCTGTCAGATTAATATTCAAGGCGGATGTTCACATATCTTATCATTTGCCTGGCAGAGATTTGGGTTGCTTAATGTTCTGAACAACTTCTGATGTGTTTTCAGCCTTCTGTGTCTGCACTTAGCTGAATTAAAATACAAAAATAATTCAAAATAGTGATTTTTGATGGCTGTTAGGCATGTTTGACAGTTTTGAAAATCCCTCCAGCTTTCAGACATGAAAGTCATCAGACCAGAAGATACTAAAGTCCTAGAACTGAGTTAGAAAGATCTTTACCCCTCTCCATCCCCAAGTGATTAACCTTAAGAACACACATAATTCTTAATTCCCATGTAACTTCCTCTTTCTCTTCTAATGTTTCCTTTCTCCATCTTTTCTTGTCACTTACTATGGTTTTTTTTCTCCCATCCTACTGACTAGGAAATTTTCCTCTGTGATAACTTAGCTAACTTAGAAAACACAGAATCATTAGCAGCCACTCATCAAGTCAACTTACAAGTAATGAAATCAAACTCAGAGTAGCATATCAAATAGGTATTTTCAGACAAGAAGAAAATACCTACATGAGCAGTCATTGCATCACCTAAGACAGGAAGCCACTATAAAATAACAACATACCAAAATGACTGGGTAAACAGAGTATGAAAGGAAAAGAAAGCAAGCAGGCTATTCCACCCTCAGGGAACATACAGAACGTGGCAGCAAAATCAGGCAGGATTATACACCTATTTGGCAAGGACTGGAGCACAACAAGGGCTGAGGCAGAACTACACAACTTAACTATTCAGAGATCCTTCAAGGACTTGAAGGGGAAGGCAACTGATCTTCCTCAGTGATGCCTCCTGACCCTTAAGAGGAAGAGGCAAGCATATACTAAAGGAAAAACTCTGGTGGTGCTTTTATGATTAGCCAGGCTGACCAGCAGAGAGAGCTGCATGAACTGGAAAGCCTGCATCTCAAAGAGGGCATTAGTCAACACACACTATCTGGTGCAGCAGTAAGGGTACCATTTAATTAACAGCATAAGATAAAAGGTATGCATATGTTGGGCACACACAAATTGACAGACCACAAAAAAATAAACCCACACAAACACATCCATTCAATTCTCATATCCAAGTGCTAAGTATCTTTCTAACATATGAGAAGAAGGCCATTATGCTGAGTTCTTCAAAAGTTTTTGTATGAAAATGGCATTCTTGGAAACGTCAATGCAATTTACAGTACTAAAATACCTGAGCTGTTGGCAAAGTTCTGGAAGCATGGGAGGAGACATCACTACTACAAAATCAAATGAAATCTTTTTTGACATTCAAATTCACATGCACTTTACAAAGTCTAAAGGAATCTTACTTCAGTTCTGAACTTTAAGGATTTGTTCCTGATTAACTCTTCCACATGCTACCTTTTCAATACATAAATAAATATACATTTAACATTTAAAGCCCATTAAAAACCAGAGAAATTTTTAAATAAATAGAACACTTACATATAGGGATTTTATTATTAAAAGAATTGTATATGTTGAGTTTGGGTATCTGCAATTTTCATCTTCAATCACAGAACCACCTAAAAGAAGAGCAGCCAAGAGCTGACATTAATCCCAGATCAACATAAACAAAACTACAAACAGCAGCACGTCCCTACTAGACTCCTTTTTCTTCCAGTTAAAAGGGTTTAACAAAGCTACACATTTCTTTGAGGAATTCCTATTGTATAAACAAGCTACAGAAATAAAAATCCAATGAACCAAAGACATTTACTTGCAAATTTACCTGAAAGAGGGAGCTACATTCGGAGTTGAACAAGCAGCTCAACTAATTTTGAATGCCTACAAAACCAGCCACTTATCATCACTGAAACTTAAGATTACTGTAGTTATTTAACTATTAACCAACTCTAGTAACAAATTTATTAAAAAAAATTTAAAGAAATTCTTAAATATGAAGGTTAATGCAAACTAATTTCTCTTTGGAGGACAGTGGTTTCACACTAGCTTAAACCTAGGAAATTCTGGAAAACTGAAGTCCACTTTTCCTGTCCCCTGATACTTCTACTTGCTCCCTTATACCAGCACCTGTATTTGTACTGTGAAAATATTGAGTGAACCAGTTTCAGTTAGGACTATTTTCAAGTTTTCAGCAGGTCAGTTTTCTGCATTTTTTCACTCCAGAGACACAGGATTGCTAGCACAGGTGCAGAGAAGTCTATGGGAACATGGCCCAGTCTAACACTGTCATACACTGACTTTGAAGTGTATCCTCAATGAATGCCCCACTGAAAGTCAAAGTTTCTCTAAATCTGCAGAAAAACTGGCAGAGTTAGGAAAAACTTGGTTTGTGGCTGGAAACTTATGGTCTGTTAGTAAGAGACTAAAGGAAAATATGAAAATAAAATATTTCATATAGGAAAAAGGCTGTGAGCATGCTTTCTACACCATAATACATTTCAAATAAACACAAACGTCTGTACAGGTTCAGCAGACTTTTGCAGGGATTTAGACTTAATAGCCCACTGCATTCCACTTCAAGAAACAAAGAGAAAAACATACTTCAGAGAGGTTGTTATATTCACTGATTAGAATCTCAAAGTAATAATCAAAAGGGAATCAAAACTAAAGAAAGTTATTTACTTCAAGTTTATGACTATTCATATACAGGTGCAATTCAAGAAAATATTTTCTTTGATGTAAGGCAACACAGTTCCTGGGGCAGCAAAACCAGAAGTCACAACTATTACATATGAATGTGAAAAATGTTGATATAAATTATAATTAATAATAAGAAATCATAGATTACTATAGCGGGAAGGCATTTATGGCGGTTATTTGGTCCACTACCTCTCATCAAAGCAGGGTCAAATTAGACCAGGCTCAAAGCCTGTCTAGCTGGTTTTTTTCACCATGTTCAGAGATGGATATTTCACAACTACTCTGAACAGCCTGTTCCAGTGTTTCACCGTCCTCCTGCTAAAAAAATTTTCCTTAATACCTCACAAAAATTTCTCATTGTGTCCCTTGTGTCTATTGTCTCTCATCCAAACACCACATGCCTTCAAAAACAAAGTCCAGCTCCATATTCTTTATAGCTTCCCATCAGGTATCTGAAGACAACAAACAGATGTCTAGTCAGACTTCTCCAAATGAAGATGTCAACTCCCTCAGCCCATGGTACATCATGTATTTCAACCCTATTCATCTTTACTGGTCCTACACTCATCTTATTCCAGCATGCAAAATTGATATAATATTAAAAAGCCCTGAAATAGAATAGCACAATCAGACAAAATGACTGCCCTTTCAAACAAAGCTTTCTTTCAAAATAAAAATATTTTAACAACACAAATGCAAAGACAGAGACGCAAGAAAAACACATGCTACACTCAGGAAATAATGGAGTATGTCCTGAAAAGTAGTGGTTACAACTACAGGTATGGTGAGAGCTAAATTAAATACAAATTTTCAATATAATGGAGCAATAAACATGTATTGCAAGCAACACTCATATATATGGATCAGATTATGTCATCTTTATGCATACACACATATAACATTGTGCACATTCAATTTTACTTATGTACCTTAAATACGTAAAGGACTTAAGTCATCATGGGTGGAAACCTTACGTACAACCTGGCTGAAATCCAAAAAACAGAAGTACAGTTCTGCATTTATTTAAAATCATTCTAGTTTGAAGATTAGAAGACTATCTGGACAATAAATTACAAATATAAAAATGCTTAACAACTGCAAAAATTCTGGACTACATCAAGGAATGTAACCAACATTTATAAATATTTGCTCTGTCTGATGAAGTTGTATGTATTAGAAACAATCACTAAACTTGCTGGAGCAGTTTCTGACTTGTAAAAGTCTGTGAAACAACTGCAAGACCTGCATGTGAAAGAAGCAACAGTAACCCAAAATTCTACTCTTATGCAGGAACTTTGCTATGCCACAAAAACAAACACAAAGTGACTGGTTCAGTTTTAAACTTTCTTTGGGATAAAGTGATTTTTTTTTTTTTCCAAGCAGCGCAGTGTAAACTTTAAATTGAGAGAACACCTTCCCTCTAACTTAAAAGATGTTTCATATTACTCTACAATACATTTTGCTAGACACATTGTAGGTTGATTACATCAGCCAGCAAGCAAGTACTGCCAATTTGACAAAAAAAAGTTAAATTATTTCAGAGAACTGTCATTTTAGTCAGGAAGGGATGTTCCTAATTGCAAAATATTTAGAGATTAAAGGTTTTTCTTTCCTTTGCAACTGCAATAAAGTATTTCTCAGACTCTGCAACCCAGTCTGCTGATGAATACAAACCAGGACTATAACGTCCTTCCTGCTGTCCACTCTGTCCTCCTGTCCTTAGATCTCTGTTACTTTTAGAAGTTTCGAGTGGAAATTGATATGGGAGTTTTCTCCATGTATCTTCTCAGTGCTTTACTTACATTGCAAGAAAGGTCTGGGACATGGAAGCTTGTTAAACTGACCCAGAACTTCAAGACTTTAATAATACACAGGACTGCCACATATAAAAGTTGTCAAAATAATAAATCCAGTGGTGCTAAATCCACTGGTGGTTGCCTCCAAAATGCTGTATCTTTATCTTCTATCTAGAACCACTACCTTTTAACTACCTCAGTAATAACTCAGAAATCAATATAATTAAAGAAATAAACTCTTGCTATATAAAACCTGCTTAGATTTATTAAGCTCCTAGCTGAGTCATATATTACTCCAATATTTATCATGTCAACATAGCTCAACTATATTCCTGGTCTATTCTGTATTTTCTAAAAGTTCCCCACCTTAAATTCCTTTTCCTTTGTTTATTCTGGGTATTCTCCATTTCCCATTTCCTCCTTCCTTTCCTAATACTGGATTCCTCAAAGGAACTCATTCTGCCCCTTTAATAGGTTTGGGGTTTTTTTCCCTTTTGGTAGACAACTGAAAAGCCAGCTCTCCCTAGTATTTCATTTCCTTATCACTCAAGAGCATACAAGTTGCTTTTGAAGTTGATAATCTTCAGTGTCTTCTCGTGTAACGGCTGTCAACTCAGCAATTTTAAATAATCCATTGAAAGTATGTATTATTGATCAGACTATTTACACAATCACTGAACGTTACAGGCTACAGGCTACACTCAGAGACTGAATTCTAATGGGGAAACAAGATAACTTAAGAAGTTATATAAACCCTAGACTATATTAGAAAACATATCTAGAAAAAGGTTCTAGAAAACTCATTTTTATGCTATCATTAAGGGTAGTGTTGCCAAAAAGAAAAATGCCAATTTTTTACTGTTTCTGTGCTGCAAATTATTTAGGTTCTACCTGTGATAAAGTTTAGATTACAGTGTTACTTTCATTAGTTCCAGAACTATTAGTGAGATAAAAATCACACAAGGTATTGCCTACTTTCTGTGAAAGAAACACACCATTGCTGATGTCAAATGATATGTTACTGTTATTGAGTCTAGATACCATGCCTTTGTTCCAAATAAATGGTCTAATTATTACAGTAGTCCTGACAGTAAACATAATGGTCTTAAGTCAACCATGATTTTCAGGTTACAAGGGCAAAAATGAAGAGAGACAAATTAACAAACTGACACTCCTACATACAGGCTGTGTAATCCACAACTGACCTGCCATTTATTTCATTACTTGTACACACAATTTAACACTAAGTATGGTTGTAATCATCTAATGAGATTTGCTAAAGCCAGACTTTGTGTCAGCTCGTCCAACAGTAGCATTTTGATGATCTACTTCTTGAAAACCAAGAGTACTTTTCGAATGTTTTGAAACTAACAGAAACAGTAGCATTAATAATACAGTTGAAATGTTCTAGTCATATTTTGAAAGCATATGAAATTTGAATCATTACCTAGATTAACTCCAATGTTCCATAAAACAGAGGCATGTCATAATTTAAAATATAGAATTATTAATGTATATTTATGTATGCAATTATATGCTACTAGAGATTGCCTATTATAAAAACAACAGAATTTTATAACATTTTACAATAAACACTGCACGTACAGCTGTGTACTTATGAGTATCATCATGGCTGGGCTTCGCGAACGAAGATTTGGGAAGGGCTCTACCCACGTTTGCTGCAAGCGCGCTGATGGCTAAAGAGGCCGATGCGAGATAGGCAAGTCCGGTTGCAAAAGGCACAGCAGAAAGTCTCCATAGGCGGTGTTGGTGAGGCACGGTTCTTTCTGCGTTGTCTTTTCTCCTCCAGACTGATTCTGCGTGCATTTTCAAAGGAATCAGCAGCATTATGGATGGTGTGATCAGTCCATCAGTTCACCTATCTGGGAAGCATCATTTCCTCAGATGGTAAGATTGACCAAGAGATAGACAACAGGTTAGCAAAGGCCTACAGTGCCTTTGGAAGACTCTATAAAAGAGTCTGGCACAATAAACACTTGAAGAAAAGTACCAAGATTAGTGTCTATAAAGCCATTGTGCTGTCCACTCTTTTATATGGGTCTGAATCGTGGGTCATCTACCGCCGCCATCTGCGTCTCCTCGAACGCTTCCATCAGCGCTGCCTCCGCACTATCCTGAACATCCACTGGTCTGATTACGTGACCAATGTGTCTGTCCTTGAACTTATGAGTATATATGAGTATATAATTGTTTCAGTAAAAAAGTTATATTATGTAGCACTTCACTGCTCAGTGAATTAGCAATATGATCCATTATGTTTCTTATGAACATAATACAGATAAAATAAAATTTTTAAAAATATATGTAGGAACAAACAGGAAAGGAGATATTAGAAATTATAATTGCAAAGCTAATCCTACACATGATCTGTGTGATCAGAGATGTCATAAAACAAAAAGGCTGATACTTTACACCATAACACAGTCTAAATAATCAAAGGACTACAATCTGAAATACATATTTCTGCTCTTTCCTCTATTAAGAAACTAAAAAGGCATTGGTGAAAAATAAGTAAGGAATGTGTGCATGTACATGTGTTAGATAGAGTATTTGCTGGGGAAATAAATTCTAGTTTAGAGACAATTTCAGTTTAGATTATGAAATCTTGAATACAACCAGAGTGTCTGGCCCTCAAGCATGGTATCAAAAGATTTACACACAGCATGAAAAGCTGCGCCAAATGCCAATCAGCATCACTTTTCCTAGATCAATTGTCTATACTAAGGTTACAAAAGGACATTTCTGAAGCCTTACCGTAAGAAAGGACCTCTCCACTCTCACCACATCAGCCTCACTGAAATTTGAAATTCCACATTACTTTCCAACAGTTACAACTGCTGGAATAATTAAACACGTACAGTAACAATTAAGGTTAAAAAGGCACATACAAGGCCTTGCATCTGCCTGCATTTTCCATGCAGAACCACTCATACACCCACACCTACACAATATACTCAGTTCACTTCTGTGACACTTCACAACGAAAGACGTGAGGGCACTTATAACTTCAAGACTCACAGAATACTCTGGAAGGGACGCACAGGGAGCCTCAAATCCAGCTCTCAGGTGAATGGCCCATATGGGGATTGAACCCTCAACCTTGGTGTTATATTAGCACCATGCTCTAACCAACTAATTTCAGAGTTTCTTGCACCTTCTTACTTATCTGTCATCTGCATTTCCTTTCCCTCATTCATAATACATTTGGACTTTCTTCCATAATTATTGTTCTCAGACTAAACATCGGTTCTCATCCAGTCTACTGCCAAGGGACCTGCCAGTCTCTCTTTTCTTTCCAGACAAATATCAGTACTTCTTATTTCTCACACTTCAAAAAAAATTCTAATCACAATATCATACCCTTGCCCACCAAGGCTAATAAAACTGAGTCTTTGCAGAATCTGTTTTTCAGAAGCAATTTGTTTCTTCCACTAACAAATCAAAACTAATTTCCTCTTCAAAACCATTTCAGTCCAACTGAAAATCAATTTCCCAACCTCCCAGATAATTTTAATATAGCTTAGCCCAGATGGAAAATACTACTATATTTGGCATCTGGTTTCTGACCTTAATATTTCTTTTATGTAATGTGCTTTCTGGTCATTTTATTTTCTTCTCATTTTCCCATCCAGAGGCAGTCACAACTTGACTGGGGAATTTGCTCTAGCAAATCCGAGAATAACAGATCCAGAAAGATAGAAGGTTGTTTCAGCCATGTAAAATGAGACACACAATACTTGGCTGGATTTGGGCCCTGAAGTTTGGTTCCAAGTAGGTCAAAACTAGACTACCATCAAGATCAGAACGCAATCTTAAAATCTACTTGACTCAGAGAATAGAACAGCTAATGGCTCTTTTATTAATTGAACCAAAGGAAGGAATGTAAGAAAGCAACAAAGCTACAAGAGGAGAGATGCGACTGAATGCGACAGAAAAGTTCTGAAAAAGAAGAGTAAAGGGATAGCAAGAAGGTAATGAACAGAGAGGCACCTGGAGGAATGAAGAGACAAACCAGCTTACATTCTTGCTCTCTCCTTACTTTAAGCCATTTTATTTCCAGAATCCTACTGAGTTCCTGCTTCTGCCTGTAAACTCACCTCATGCTCCACTACTACAAGAAAGGACAGCAGGAGTATTTTTACTGTTGTGGTAAAATTCATTTTCTTGCAACACTGGAAACATAAACATGCAAGAACAGTAAGGACATATTATGCTCTCCCCACAGTGTCTTTGACTGAGACTACTTATTTTGAATCTATAAATAAAAAGAAAATGAGCTTGTGTGTGGTGCAAAATCATTCATATTAGAAAATCCATTTTTACAATTTTTTTTCTACCACCTGCTGTGTAAGCTTAACAAATGAGTCTACCTCGTTGCTGTATCTTGTACAGTTTTGTCAGGGAGGCTTTAATATTGTTTTTGTTCTCTAAGTCTCTCCTTCTTCTTTATGTGTCATTGGTGAGGATGATTTCCCATCTCATTTCCCTGACAGCAAGGGCATGTCCATCAGTTTTATTTGCTTAGTTTCTTCCTCTAACAGCTCAGTGTGTAACTGGAAATTACGTCTAGATGAGAAAGATACTGCATCAAACAATAAGTATTATAGAATTACTGTAATGTATCATAACAAATTAACTATTAGATGAGAAATTATATTTTCTTTTTAATCAGAAATAAGCAAAGATTGTTTCAACTAATAACACCATAGTGATAATTCATGCGTGCTTACCATCTCCAAACAGAAACTTCTCTCTAGCAGCTAAACAATAGGGAAAGCAATTAAGATGTTCTTTGGCTTAAAAATCGGGGATTTCTTAAAATGTTTTATTTCCCCTTTTGAACTAATCTTAAATCAAGAAATCAGCCTAATAATTTAGGTCACCTTAATTTGAGAAGAGGCAGCAATATGAAATTAAAAAAGTAATATAAACAAAAAGAAGTGGAAACAGAAGGTCAATGTTCTAACATTACATATGTAATAGCTCCCAAATACAAGAGCAAATCTTAGTAAGAAATAGAAGAATTTGGGGCATAAATAGTATCACTAGTACAAGCTCTTACTAAACAAATTTAGACATCATTAAATGATGCCAAAAAATGGCATACTGATTCATGATACATTTATGTTTCTCAAGGAAAGAAACTTACATTCCACAATTAACTTTATTAGTAAGCAATGACATTACAGACCAACTGTTAAGAAAGGTGAATATTAAACAACTCAACTTGTAAACTCATAGAAGAAGAATACAGCTTGACAAAATAACTAAATCACACTTGCATACCCTTGTAACTAGCTCCAGAAGACATTCATTCCAGCAAAAGAGAATGCATTGGTCTCAACTGGTTGAAGTTTAATGTCTTGACAAAAATGAATGGCCATAGCACGCCAAAAGCTCCAGTTGGTTTAACTGCCTATGAATCTCACAGAACCAAAGTGAATCAAAAAAAGAAAAGAAAAAAAAAACCACAACCCCCCAAATATAAATATGTGTATTACATGCATAAAATATATAATTAAGTACACACCAATATAATAGCAAGACAATTTAATTTGTTCAAATTTATTTAAAATAGCTTTTTTAAGTTATGATTGAAATTGAAGAGAACATTTAAAATAAATCATACATGTTACACAAGGCATATTATGATGTATTTTTATGTAAGAAGAGACAGAACTTAATGAGTTCTATCTAGGCTTTGAGTTTTAATTACATTATGCTAAAAAGTACGTTGACTATAGTTTTCAATACAGTAATTTTTAACTTATTTCTGGCATACTGTATTTCAAAAATTGAAATGTAACAAAAACATATAAAACTTGTGAAAAAACTACAGTTGAAATTATTAAATACAATACTTACTAAGAAATGTTACATGACCAAATAAATTTATCAAAACACATTCTATCTTTCAAACTGTGCAGTTAATTAAGGAGGGGAAGCACAGGAATTACATGAACTCAACAACCTGTTTCTGGTCACAATGTCCTTCAAGGATTTAAACCAAACATAGCTCATCATCTTATAGTTATTTTTACCCATAAACTGGAGGAAGAAAATGCTCCCTGTCTGGTTGTTGAAAAGTCTCTGACCACCTACTGTCCTGGCTTTTATTTAGAAATCAGTCAATATTCAGATCTTACTTGAATTTAAAATTCTCTGTCCAGGCACTATCCCATTGCCCCAACACAGAAAAAACACTGACAAACAGGAACAAGTTCACAGCAGAGGCATTAACACAGTCAGGGACTGTAGCACAGACCCTGTGAAGACAGACTGGGGAGTGGGGCCTATTCCACCAGGAGAAGACCAGGGGAACCAAACAGTACCCCCCAGTATCAACAAGGAGGTTATTCAGAAGACAGAGCCAGACTCTTTACAGGACAAGAGACAACATGCACAAGCTGAAATACAAGATGTTTAGAGACAATGTAGGGAGAAAGTTTGACAACTGGAGGAAGTCCAGCAGTTGATGCATTGTCTCCATCCCTGGAGGTTTTTATGACCTGACTGGATACAGCTTTCATACCGGTTATGACCTTGTTACTTGACCTTTTTTATGCAGAACTTTGGAGCAGAAACTTACTGAGGTCCCCTCCTCACCGAATTATTCTGTGAGTTTATAGATACAGTATCTCTGTTTAACCAAAAGTTACATTATTTCACTAAATTAAGGGTTTAGCAGAATTGTAAAAATAACATCCAAATGGGGTTTTTTTACGACAAACAGTAATTTAAATAAATCCTCTCCACCTCTTTTATCTGTCTGTCCACTGAGGATCAGGGATGATATACTCTAGTTTTCACTCAGTGTCCCCTTAGGATGAAAGGGCATCATAATTTTTCCTGGCTTCACACATATTTAACCTATTAACTGCATGATAAAGAACACTCAAGGGCACTTCCCCTTGGTTTTCAGTAAAAAACACTACAGCTACATTGTGACAAGTCAAAATAATACTGAGTTTCTTAGCCAAGACATACTACAGATGTGAAAGATGGAGAAAAGTGGTTTGACACATTACCACAAAGCACCAAGTGCCCTACATGCCGTTGAAAAGCAAAGCTTTTCCACATTTCCATAAATGGCTTCAGGTAATCTAAATACAAAGCTGTTCGAAGACCTTTCACACAAGTTGGCAGAACAGTCCACAAGGCCACTGCAGAAACAATAAACTAAACAAATAATGTCTTCCAGCGTATTATGGCACACGGTTAACTTGCTGTAATATCAAGTAATGACAAACTTCAAATATCATTCTGGAAAGCATGACTGCAAGAAATATTATTTCATCACCTTGCACAGCCATAACAACTGCACAACCACATCACAGGATAACAATTCAAACTACAAAAAGAGATATTGTGTATTATCAACTTACTCAAAAATTTTTACCTCAGGTTCAAGAGTGCAAAAAATTAATGTCTCAAAACTCACCAAACCATCATAAAATTGACAAGTTACAACCTTTTTCAGAAAATGAAGCAAAAACATTTTAATACTCCAAAGTGAGTTTAAAACTCAGTTCTGTGAGTTCACAGGCAAAAATATTGATAAGCTATCAGCCTGAGCAAGTGGCAGAGCTCTTAGAAAACAGACCTGGAAAAATACAAGCCCAAGAAACTTACGGCACAGCTTAAGCCTACTGCAGTCTAAAGATATCCTTCTAAACACTGTTAATACACCTGAACCAGCTTGGGGAGCAATGGCAATGTGAAACTTTCAGTGTCCTGTGTAGTTTACACTGCTGTGGCTTCCAGCTGCTGAAATATCATCTTGTTCAGGTACGCCATATGTGCTAAAATCACACATGCAACTCTACAGCAGACATAGCTTCAAACTCATTTGGTTCTGACTGATATTGGTGTAATCTCATTAACCTCAATCAAATAAACCCTCAGGTTTATTTATTCTCCACTCTGACCCAAGTCTATTTCATTGCACTGCTTTTAGGTCTGCCAATGCAAAACAATGAAAAGTGAAGATTCTGGCTCATTTTTACATCCACCTTGCTCAGGGCCTGTACATTTTACTAACAGTTTTGCATTCTCATTATCACAAACTTAAGTCTAATATGCTTCTCCCCAGTTTTTGCAAGCGTGTTTCTGAAATGCTCACTGGAATTCAGTGCAAGTCTATCACCTTTTCAATGTCCAAAATACCACTTTAGTGTGCTAGGCTTCAGATTCATGGACTAAAAGACCCACAGAAACAGAATGTCCTAATGTTAGCCAGCTAACTTGAAATCACCTCTAACCAAAGAAGCCATGGTAAGAGAAAAGCAACCAGAAGTACTTTTTCACAAGCCCCTTGATAGCACAGTTACAAAGGTTTATGAAGACCCAGGTATACAGCAATTAAAAGATAACCATGCACCTATTTACACAGTTGTTAGAGCAGTTCCAAAGTCTCAATCTTTTGGGAGCCAGCCGTTGGATTGACACATGCTTTTCTGCCCAGAGCTGAGGATCCAGGTCTTGTGCAATCCAATGCCCTCAGATTCCACTGGGAACTCAGAATTTCCTTTGTAGCTGAGTCCATCTCTGGGGTTATCCAGGATGCAGTTACACAATATTTTCTCTGACATTGCAAGTCAGCTTAAGAAGTTATCCTGTCCATTTCCCTCCCCTCATGCCACTTGTTCCAAAAGAGTAAAAAAAAAATTAATTTTAACTTTGGTCACTTGTGATACAGTTTACAGCACAACCCTACAAAAAGCTATTGTGTTTACACAACCAACAGAGCAGCATACTGGAGCGTTTGCCAGAGGCTGCGGAAACCAAAGTTTTGAGAACCAGAGACAATTTAAGAGAACAGTTAATACACATCATGAAACTACAACCTCTACCTTACTCGTAGATCTCTGTGACTTCATGGTTTTTAATTTCTGACAGAAAGGCTAAAATTCTTTGTCTGCTTGGATTCCCACCCATTTTCTGCAGCATAAGGCCATTGATTACTAAGTGGATAGAGTATGTTTTCAACTGCTCCAAAGAGCAAAAGCTCAAGTATCAAAATATATAAAAACCCCAAGAGTGTTGCTGTTATATTCAGTGCAGAAATCTGAAAATTTTATACAGCACTTTTTCAGTATAATAAAAAAAACTTGTTGCTTGAAAGCCACATATTGATACTGATCTTAATACGCTGAAGTGGGCATTCAAATCTCATACAACTAATCTGAAACTCTAAAGAGGACAACCTTGTAGAATCAGATTACAGCTGATTTTATAAGAGAACAAAAACTGAAAACATTTCTATGTACATATTATTATAACACATTCCATATTAAAATAAAATTCCCACAGGGTCAAAAAACTAATCCAAAGAGAGAATCCGCAGTGCCAGTGCTGCAAATTACAGCAAGATTGTATGAGGAATAAGGTCTGAAATGCCAGTTATAATTTCCAAAATTAATTGTACAAGAAGCAGTTCTCTCTGTGAGGTACACTTCACAGTGAACAGAAATGTCTTTAGTAGTTTGATGATAAGCTGAAAAGTATGCAAGCTTTCAAGTTCACCAATCCTCCTGGCAGTCTTCACACAATCTATAAAATGGGAATGGTTTGGCTTTGGGTCCAGCTTTGATTCCTTCAGCTACAAAGAAGTGTTTTTAAAGGCTTCACTTTGACTCCTTTTACTCCCTCCATTTTCTGAGTATTAAATTTTGCCTTCTTCACCTTTGTATTCCACAGGACTGCTCATCCCTGAGGGCATACCCCCTCATATAACCAGTTGCTATTTGGCCCCAATTCCTGATTTCTGAGCCCACAGGAGTACTTCCTCATATAGACAGGATCCAACAAACATGTAAGTGGCTTTATTTCCCCTCTGCATTGCTCCTGTGTTTCAGAAAGCAGTATAGACCTAGCTGGGGATTGCTGTCCCTTGCAACTGTATTAAAGTTAACTTTTGAGCAAACATAATATAGCATTGCTACATTTTGCAGAATCAGCAGCAAACACTAAAGAATGTCAGAATTCCCCACAACTGGGAAATGCAGCAAAAGGGAAATTTTTTGCTGGCTTATAGTATGCAGCATACTAACTGTATCACATATAACAGACTATTTTTTTCTGAACATGATCGTCCCAAATGAGAACTTTCACTCGAAAGCTGTATTTTTAAGAGGCTTTTGTCTTTAAAATCACAGAGCATCCTATATCATTTGACTATCTCAACAGATTTCCAAAGTACTTTTTTAGCTTACAAAAACCCCCTCTTTTATTACGAATTAATGTTTGTATTTCAATAGTCCTCAAATGTCCTCACACTAGTCTCATAGTCAATTTCTGCCTAATACATTCGGTATAACTCAGACACCACCCACAGCCCTATCTCCGTAACTCAATTCACGCAAGCAATCCCATAATTTCATGTTGAAGTTAAAGTGCAATCTAAATGCACTTGAAAAACTGAGGCCTCTACAATTTCTTGATAAATGCAGGTACCAAATTTACTGTATATTTATGTAACATGTATTGGATATTTAGAAGGCAGAGTTTTTCTTACTTCAAAAATATCTGACAGTGCTACAAACTCAGGCTGTAGTCTGTGCCATGGCACACTGAAGACTGATGAACATTTTGGTCATAACTATGAAATCTTAGTAGTCAAGCAAGACTAATGGATAGCAAAGACAGAAAATATTCATTTAAAGCATGTCCTTAAAGATCTGTTATTTATGCAAAGTGTCAGTGCTAGACTAGGAAATGATAACACTATTCTAAAACATTAATCCTCCAACCCCCAAAAATCTCCAAGTTCTTGTCCCCATACACTGCTTCTGGTAAACACGATGACTGAGACTGTGTGGAGGGGGGGAAAAAAAAAAAAGTCTCACAAACTGATTTAAATTGATTTGATAATTACCCATTAAATGCTGTAAAAAATAAATTCTTGAGACCAATAAAGTCACATGAAGAAGAGTTTTTTAAATTTTAATTACACAATTAATGAATTTAATAACTTGAATCACAGCACTTTGAACATGTATAAAAATTCATTTCTTTAAAACACTTGCAAAAGACTTTCTGAAGGCCTACAATCTACTTCAGTTGCTCAAGCACATAAGCACAATGATAAAGGGAACACCAGCTAAGCTAGCTCCACTGGGGCTGTCAGTAAAAAACTTTACCTCACAAACAACACATAGACCAAAAACAGGAGTAAATATCAGAAAAGGTCCTACATGGAGATGTTCACAGAGCAAGATATACCACACCCTACATTTTTATGCAAGCATATAAACACTTTCAAAGTCCTAGCCTAAAAACAACTCCAGTGATAACCAGCTGACATGAGACTTGAGCAGGATCAAAACTGAGAGCTAGCCAAACAAAAAAACCCAGAGGACAGATAACATGTGACGCCAATAAATTCAGAATAATAAACTCCTGAAAGAATAACTTGCAGTCATTCCCATATGGCATTGAATTTTAAGCCAAATGTAAGCAGATAAACAAAACAACCACGCACAGGATGTGCAGCTCAACAGAATCTCTGCTTAACAGAGGTACACACAAGACAAGAAACAAAGTGTTCTAATGAAAAAAGGAAAGGGATTGAAAACATTCTCAATTCACCTGGAGTACTGTCCTTTGTGACATCACAAAAACCACAGAAAACTAGAATTAGTTCATAGATATATATGAGCTATAAA
>VWZG01012993.1:75258-95745 GCA_013396735.1 Grallaria varia | reverse complement strand
TCTATCACTATTACAGATAGAAAAAGAAAATACCCCACAAACCTACTGTTTAATGTACTGCAATACTGCAGTTAAAATTGAAACAAAAATTAGATTTTATTTACTGTTACTAAGCAACACAAATTCAGATAAGCTTTCCTGAGAAGCATATAGGAAATTATGGAAAAGACAAAAGAAATAATGCATATGTAGTTATGTACAACAGAGGGAACAGGATTGAATTTAATTAAATTCAATTTTGCAACCTCAAAAAATTTATGAAATAGACAATAACATTATGAAAGTTCAAGTTTTATGTAGAAGAAAGACTAAGGCTGCATAAAGCTGTTTTGAAAACTTGAACGGAAGCGTGTGGAATTGGGTAGATTTAATGTGATTATTTTTAGCAACACTATATCTTATTTTTCTGAAGTACTTGTTAATGTAAGATTTACCTTAAAATCTAGTAAAAAGCTTGAAAAATATTTAAGGTGAAAAAATATCAGAGGCTTTTACTCTTGTAGTACAATGCTGTGGTTAATTGAGACTGGAGTATCACAGTTGATTTGGAAATGTAGTTGAGATTGCATTTATTGCAGATGTAATGTGTGTTTTCCCTTTTCTTGACATCTATTTTTTGGTCAGTTGCAAAAGTACAAGTGATATGGCTATGTTAGAATATCAACAGGAATATAAATCATGAATTACTGAGATCAAGAAAATCTTAGACACCACACAATGAAAAAAGCAATGTTTAGTAAATTTGATACAGGTCATAGATATATATATAGACCTTTTGAAAAACATTTATAAATTATTCATCACATGAGATATTCTTCCTCTTCAATCAGATATGTTGCACTTGAGTCAGTTATTTTTCCTATTGAAACCTATGTGCTGACTTTCAGAACATGTACTACATGAATCATTTGCACAAACCTGCAAATAAGGAAGAGTTCATATTGAGACAGACATCATGAACCAACTAGTAAACCAAAGTAATTTTTTATCAAATTAGAAATTATGCTTGTTGAAACAGGTTCTTCACTGTATTAATATTGATATATTGACTGTTCTATATATGTGATTGCTGAGCTTAGATGCATCACTTTTTGAAAAATCAGATTTTTCTTTTCAGTAAATACACTGTCTTTTTAACAACAGCAAAGAATGTGGTGTATTTCTACACAAATATGTTGTCTAGTTTTAACATCTTGCATCCTGATAAAGGAATATATCTATAAATTCACTCTCTGACCATTTAGAGAAATATATCACCAAAGTATCAACAGGTAGTATCAATTGTAGTTTTCTGCCACATGCTGTTACAGTCTCAAAATTAATCTCTATCTAGGATAACTTTTTCAAAGTAGAGTACTTCCACAAATACATCTCAAAATACAAGGCACTGTAGACCATGAATAACTTCACAAAATTTAGATCAGAAGAATGTCCTTAAATATTTTGAAAATGCACAAAAAATTTTGCTGTATGCCTATGATTATTTATGGATGGAAGTAGTTGACTCTGCTTTTCTAGAAAGAAATGACCCACAGAAAAGAGAGGAAGCTTTATTTTCCCTCTCCTGTCTTCACCCTTATTAATAGATTCTATTCCAATGTATGTATATAATTTTTAAGCAAGCGTTTCTTCATAGCTCTTTTAAAATGAAAGTATGTGGTGTTACTTTAAATTGAATTGGTAACCAATTATTCTAGTGCCATTTTATCTTCTTCTATCTCTCAGTAGCAGTCATATATTCCTTCCATTCTTCATCTTTTTTTTTTCTTTCCTCATGTGTTTCCTGGCATGTACTTGTTCTGTTCTTCTTTCACTTCCAGAATCATAACTGGAGCTTAAGTATATTATGGTACTTTCAGCTGTTCTGTCAGATACACCATTTAGCTAGTGAAACTATTTTCAGAATGATATACTAGGTACATTACAGCAAAATCTCTTTCTACAATATGCATTGTTGGAACTGTATCTTTTATCTATTTTATTCTAGTAAATAATTAATTACAAACTTCCTGAAATGAAGTGACATAGTCATTTATCTTCCTGTGCTTAATTTCAATTGGCTAAAAAGAATATTTAAATGTAAGAATTTCAATTACTTTTAAATCTTCAGCCACTGTGGTACACATAACAGAGTTAATGCATTCCACTATAAAGAAATTTCTAACTTCTAAAAGGAAAGAAAAATGAATAAAAATATACTGGATATCCCTGCAAAATGGCTCATTTATTTTTCTTCTGGCTGGTTCTTAAGGCAAGTAAGAGCTTCTATTCTAACTTGCTTCTGAATAGATTTGATAAGTTGAGGCAAACTGAAATTTTAGGTAAATTCCTTTTTAATTTTTTTTTCTTTATATTATTCCAGAGTGACCACAAATACATTATTTTGCAGGGTAAATTACTTTCTCTGGAACATTATAAATATCAGCATTGAGGATACTGGTTGATGGCAACTGTAAAAGCCCAAGAACAAGCCTTAGTGTGAGATGCATTTTGGCTACTGGAAAGTAGGACCTAATGTTTGGGGGCTTGTGTGAAGTATTTAATGAATCTTGCTGCACCTGAGCATTGATCCACAGTATAACCTGACTGACTGAACTTAAAATATTTCTTCACTCTTCTGGTAGGGCCATTGAAAAATCTAACCTCCAGCAAGCCAGATATTTGTGAAAAGATGGGGGGAAATAGTGGTGATAATTATTGTGTGAAGTATTTAGGAAAATGGATTTAAAGTCTGACTAGTGATTAAGTTCTGCAGTGCCTAAGCCCAGTAAGAACTTTGAATGTTATTCATTTTAGATCTAAGAAAATTTCGTTCTGCTGGGATGGAGGGTTGGGTGTTTTTTGGTTTTGGGTTTTGTTTGTTTGTTTTTTGGGGTTTTGGAAGTTATGTGCAGCATACTGAAAATTAATTCATTTTAGCATAAGGATTTTCTCATCCATTTTACCTTCCTCAAATTGTGTAAATTAAGTATATAAAATTAACTAATTTACTTGTGTAAATTAAAGTCTTCCAATTTCTACAAGGTTTCTTTAAGCAACCTAGACTAGTAAACGCAATAGCTACAAAATACTTTCCCTCATTGTGTTTCTTCTAAAGAAAGAAACAGAATCAGTAACCTAAGTAACAGCAGAAGTTAAAGTCCCCGTGTATCATAGACTCATAGAATTGATTGGGTTGGAAAAGACCTCAGAGATCATCAAGTCCAACCTTCGGTCCAACTCCAGTCCGTTTACTAGATCATGGCACCCAGTGCCATGTCCAATCTCAGTTTAAAAACCTCCAGGGACGGTGAATCTACCACCTCCCTGGGCAGGCCATTCCAATGCCTGATTACTCTCTCTGGAAAGAATTTTTTTCTAATATCCAACTTAAATTTCCCCTGGCAGAGCTTAAGCCCGTGGCCCCTTGTCCTATTGCTGAGTGCCTGGGAGAAGAGACCACCCCCCACCTGGCTATAACCTCCCTTCAGGTAGTTCTAGAGAGTGATGAGGTCACCTCTGAGCCTCCTCTTCTCCAGACTAAACAACCCCAGCTCCCTCAGCCTCTCCCCATAGCACTTTCCCCGATGGACCACATTTGGAGGTTGAATCTAACTAGAAGATTTGATTAGTGTAAGCCTGCAATGTACCAAAATTCCTCTTGCCAAACTAATTTCACTGATTTTGTAAATGCAGTGACACCAGGGATAGATTTGACCTTCCAGGTTTAACTCCTACCATATAGAATCACTGGTTCACGTACTTTAGAAAGAAAAACAGTCAGTTAGTTTTACCACTGGCATAAAACACATGCAGTTAAAACAGGTTACTCAGAGTAAGGTCCAGTCAAGTTCTGAAAGTCTCCAGGGATGGAGATTCACAACCACTTCAGGAAAAATGTTCCCATGTGTAACCATTACCACAGTAAACCCTTTTTTTTTTTTGCCTTTTATCAACTCATTTTTTTCTCATGTTCCAAGACAACTTTGATGGTCATCATTCACTGAAGTTGCTCGAGTGTGTTTCTCTCTTTCCAATAGGCCGAAACTGGATAGAGTGCGCTGCATACAGTTTAACAAGGGAAGAACAGAGATGAATTCACACTTTCTAAAAGAGAATATTTTGTGATTGGCCTTTCTAGCTGCAGGGAATTGATGATGATTTGTATTTAATATGTTCACGACAATCTTCAGACCTTTCCATTCAAACCTGCTTTCTGTTTTTTTTTCTTCTCCAGGCCTTTATTGATTCAAAGGATTGGTCTGTCCCAGATTTTTGCATGTACCTTTGTGAAATTCTATATCTTCATTATCAGAATGTATCTCAGGTAATGTTTCCCATAAATTATTTTCATAGAATTATATATTGTTGCTAGAAGTGGAATGCTGAACTACATTTTGTGTATCTTTTTGGAGGATTTTATTTTATGTTTCTTTATAACAATCAAGCTAAACTGTGAAAGCAAGTGTTTAAAAAAGATCACTTTGCAAATAATATCTTGTTGTGGTATTCCTGGGGGATATTCTTGTTCCAAAGTCAAATAGGTGACCATTTGCCCATACTGATCTTCCTAACCATAAAAGTTGATTGACAAAATATTATTTGTTCCATAACTGTGAACACTCTTACATTCATTTGATTTTTCTCTATGAAAATTGATACAGAACTGATCATTAGATGAACTGGTAGAAAGATATTTTTGGAATAAATTAACTGGTAGACCTTGTTGACATGTTACACAAAGTGTTTGGTCTGTGTCAACACAATTTTCTTGGGGTTTTGATATTTTAATTAAGCATAAAACTTTCATATTATGTGTGACCTTTTAGGTGTTTATCCAAGATAAGGATTATTTTGTAGTGTCAAGGAGATGTTTAAAGAGGATCATGAAGATTATAAATATAAAAAAAACCGTATTGTTTTTGCTAATTAAATGTAGTGGCAATTTCTCTTCAATTAATATGTCTGGCTACACTAATGCATTTTCTTCTCAGCTATTCTGAGAGAGAATTATGTTCCTTTCTTCCCTTCCTTCCTTTACTTCCCTTCCTTCCTTCCTGTAGTACTCATATTTTGAGAGTAATTAAATCATGAGTCCTTTTAACCCAAAAGACACATTCGTGTGCTTGGTCATCACTTTTTACATTTATTCTTGTTGCTTCCCTTAAAACTCAGATTTCTCTTAAATTTTATCCATTTAACATCAAAGATATTACTTGTAGGCTGCTCAGATTGGGAGGTAAAGCATGTAGAATTGCTTAAAAAGAATATGAACCTATAGTTAAAAACATAAGAAAAATCTGTAAATAATTTATATGATTTTTTTCAGAAGTGTTTTTTCTATTGTCATTTTCTATTAGCAGCAAATAGAAACCATAACATGGAAAAATAAACATTCTCAGTAAAATGAAGATGGTAAAATATAACTCAGCAATATCTGAGTTAAAATTGATAAAGTTCTTTTTTGTATCTCAGTCCAACTGCAAGTTTACCGTGAGCCCTGAGTACATGATAAAGCAGTTCTACATACATGCTATGTATGGTCTGTGACTTAAATCTTCACAAAAATACACCCTCCAATTAGCAATTTCCTTGCTGGGAAGGAGTAATTTTCACCACTATTTCCTTCAATCTTCAAGTGTGTCTTTCATGCTTTTAAGGTACGTCACTCACACTTTCTAGTAAATTGAATAAGTGAAGTAAAAAGTCTGCACACTGTAACACCTCTGCTTCCTCCTGAACTCTAACGACCAAAGAGAGACAAATAGGGTGGCCCATCATCTCGCTCTGTAAGTGCAACAGTAACTCTCTCTGTAGAATATAATTAAGCAACAAATCTCACTTGCAGATAATAATATAATATTGGAGCAACAGGGTGTTTCCTTTCATGAAAAGAATGTTTGAACTTCTGGCATAATCAATGATACTTAAATTTTCACATATAAAAATAAGTCATGTAAGACTATCTTAGCAAATAATTTAATAATGTATTCATACTAGTGGGTATTCATACAAGGTGGGTACCTTTTAAATTAGAAGAATATAAAAGAGTTTGGAATGTAACAGAGTGCAGAAAAAAATATAAATCAATGGTTAATTCATCAGTCATTTAACAAAAACTGATTAAGTACTCATTTTAATAAGAAAAGCATAATATATTTTATCTTAAGAGGAAAAAAGTTATGATGTTTCACTGATAGACTACACAAAATATGAAATATTGATACAGTTTTATTCTCAGCTTTGCATTATCCTGAAGTTCTTGGAACTCGAGATATTTAGAATTAAAGGAAAATAAAATGTTTTACTACCTACTCTCTGGATATGAAGGCCCAGTAGATACTGGGGAATTGATATTCAGTTGGTCAGTAATTAAGTAATTAAGTATCAATTCACATAACGGTTGATTTTGGAAACGCTGTGTTACAAAAACAAGGCTAGTCTGATTTTATCTTTATTATTAGATTAGAAGGAGTTCGATGCTTTCTCCTTTTTTCCTTCTGTGGGATTTTTTTCTACCAAATAGAGGAGGACATAAAAAACTGTAGCACACTGAGAGGGTAAAAGTAACTATAAATGTGTGCAAGCCTATTTGAGTATAATATTTCTCTTTCTCTCTCTCTCCAGTAATCTAGAGGGAAAAACATAGAGAGTGCAGAGCATAATCCCTGGACTGAGCCTCAAGAGTTCAGAAGGAAAATGCATATGATATAAAATAGTCATGTGCTGACACTAGAATTATCTATAATAGTTTAGGTTAGAGTGCTGTCTTCCCGAGGCAACAGGCTGTTTGTAGCAGCTCTTGTCAAAACCAGGATCCATTTGTACATTCTTGATTAGTGACACATATTAAGGATTCATTCTATGCTTTGTGTTTAAATTGCATTTTGCTTAGGGAAGTTATTTAAGATGGAGTTCATTAAAGTTTGTTATACCATTTCATCTTTTGTGTAGAGAGCAAAGAGAAAAGGAAAAAAGTTATGCTCAGAAGTTAAAGACTTTGATGTGTAATTTTATTTTGGCAACTATACTGTTATGTCAGCAAGGTAAGAAAAGCTATTTTAACAGGACTTACAAAAAATTATATTTTTCCAGTTGCATTACAACAAAGATGAAAAATCTGAAAATATTTTGTTCTATCTTGTATTAAAACAAATACTATAAAATTTGGGTATATATTTGTAAAGAAAAATCAATTTTATTGAATCATTTTTCAAGACGTTATTTTTTAAAATCCAGTTAATTTTTTTCAGTCTTTAAATGATTAAGAAGGTTACAGTTAATTATGTATTTTTTAAAATTGCAGTATTTCTTTAATTTGGTCAGAAATTATCTGCAGTGTAAGTTGCCTATCCAAAGGAAGTAAACATATGAAATGGTTCTGAAAGGCAGGAAATTGGTGTTTGTGAAGGAAGTTGGCTTTTATTTTTTAAAATGTACAATCTCCTACAGCTTGTATAATTTGATTCCTAATGATGTGAACAGCCATTGTGAGGTTATGCTCCATTCACAACACTGTCATGGGGAATTAAGTGCAAGTATTCAAAGCCTCAGCACTAAATTCCTTTTGGGAAATCAGGAATAGGAATACCTCTAGTCTTCAGTCATTTTGATTATTAAGGGACTTGGAAATAGTATTTTCTTTAGTTACTTCGCTTCCAATCTCTAAAGTGTTAGGCTGGTAGACAATATGGCAGACTGGACAGATATTATACTGAAGAAAAATGCAAAGACTACAGTTCTGAGTGTCATAACTTCAATTAAGATTGATACTAACGAGCTCCTGAGGGAAGGAACAACTCTTCACTAGCATGTAGGCATCATACAAAGTGTTAAGAGTTCAAGAGTTGCTTGAAACAGTGACCACAGCATAGGTGGGAGAAACATCTGTCATGGCCGAAAAAAAAGGCAAACAACAACAACAACAAAAAGGAATGAAAAAAACGTAAAGGACATATGTGACTGGTCAGAGGGTTTCAGCCCATCACTTAAAACTAGAGACTGAGCATGCTGACCTTGATCAATCAGAAGCAGATGAGGTAAGAGGTGCACTGTTTACAGCTGTGTGAGGAGGAATTACAAACACAGAACAGTTTTAAGCAAGGGGCAATGGCCACAGGTTACAGTTTGGGAGCTCAGGTTGCCTCTTAGGAAAATATGTATTCTTACTGGGATGATAGTCCACCACTGGAATGGGATTACATAGGGAAGTGTAAAATTTGCATCCTTGGAGGTTTTTAAGACTCAGCTAGCCAAAGTCACAGTGACAAGGTCTTACATCAGCAACAATTCTATTACCGGCTGCATGTTGGATCCAGAGATTTCTTCCAAATAATACTGTGGTAATTCTGTGAAGTGAAGGAGATCAAACCTAAAACAAACCAAAGAAGCTTTGTGTGGACAACTTAGCTATAAATCAAAACAAAGGAGATATCCCTCATTGTACTGACCTGACAGTGCCAGGTCTCAGGGTTGGTCTGGGTTTGCCTTGGTCTCAGTTGGTTTTACACTGTTTGCACTGCTGGCTGGTGGCCAAATGATCAGTGCGGCCAGCATTTCCGGCATTTGATCTATAATCCTCAAAGGTCCTCAAACTATTTCTTTCAAATCCTGGGAAGGTGATGAAGTAAAAGAAGTAACAGCACTATCTATTCTGTACCTGTGCAGGGCTGTAAGCATTGATTTTCAGACACTGTCTGTCTCTGTTATACTGGCAGTTACAGAATACACAGTGGAGTATCAGTATCATTAAAATGATTAACTTCTGTAAAAGCCAGCCAATTTATCTTATATTTCTAATGAATTTCACTTTTTCTTGGCAATTTGACACAAATCATTGCATCCTTTTGGCCCTGTTTCTTGCTTACTAGGTTAATCATTACAAAGGTAAGGGAAACATTGCTACAATTACACTTGCTACTCCCTTTCCTACTTACTGAGGAACTTGTTTGCTCTCTGTTTGCCCATGGGTCATGGCTTTATATAGGAAACATGAAGTCTCAGTTCAAACTTATTATCTTACAAAATTGTTCATTTGAATGAACAGACAGCCTCAAAATGAGGTCAGCGCAAGCAGTTCACTAAAAGCGACTGTGTAAAAGTGACTGGCTGGAAACACACAGTTGAACCTTGTAGCAGCATTTATATCTGATGTAGATCCAGACAGACTTTTCCTGTACCATATTAGGTAATAACTAACATTTTTTAAGTATATACATAAACAAGTCTTAACTAGTGACTTTAAAACCACTCAGCTTGTGCTGTTTCCTCCAAGTCTAGCACCTTCATTTCAAAGATAAAAGTATAGAGTACTTCAAGCATGAAATGAGTGGGCTGACATCAAGAAATAAAATTTTCCATTCAACTCTCACTGTGAATAATAAAGTGATTGAATTTCTTTTGATGTAAGCCACCAGATTGCAAGACTGACGTCTTTCACAGCCATAGAGGTACCATTCATATCTATATCAAAAGACAGGATTGTCAGAAAAACTGGGTAAAATGCACTTTTTGCAAGATTATTGAACACCCTCCTCAAATATTCTTATGGTGCATCAAAATCAAAAAATAGTTAGACATGTAAATCAGCTTAAGGAATTTCTATCACTTTTATCTGCTGTTGGAAGATACTTCTCTCATCAAAATTTTTCTCATTGTTTAGCAACTCCAAAATGCATAGAAGAGACAGTCTGCATGTTTAATGATTTTCAATGAAAAAAGCTAAAAACTTGAGAAAGTGTATTGAGGTACATTCAGGTAGTACATGTTTAGTGACAAGAAGCTTTATACAACATTGTGTTATCAACACTGTATTCAGCACAAAAAACTAAAACCAACAAACAACAAAACCCTATAGAAGTTACTATAAAGAAATATATCACAGATTTATTAATATGACTGAAATCAAATATACCCTATGTATGTACAAGAAGTTTCAGGATTTATTTTGCTATATAAATTTCTGTCAGGTAACGTCCATGTAACTAATTTCCAATATTTATCTGTAAACAAACTGAGAACCACTGGTCTTCAGCTGTTCTATTAATAATAAGAAAAGTTGAATGTAGACTCATGAAAAATCTCTATCCCAAGCTCAGGACATATTTTTTCACAGTATCTTGGATAAAACATTCCTGATAAATATCAATATTTCAATATTAATTTTTTTTCACTTGTGGGAAAGTAATAGCAAAAATTTAATGTGCCTGCTCAAATTAAAGGAAATATTATTTCTATAAGGATAAAATCCCTCAAGTTAGCAATGCTTGAAACATTTTGAAAAATAACAAATCGAAACTGACATAATTAATGCAAAGAAAAGAGGCTAATGTGGACAATGCAATTTCTTTTTTGCTGACTTGTACAGAAGCAAACATCACTCTGTAATAATGCATTATAACAAAAAATAACAGGGGATGAGAAAGAGGAAGGGGGCAAATACTGGGCTAGAAATCTTCATGCAGTATTACCAGAAGATTCAAAGCCATTCACTGATTCTTTACATTTTTGGGTTTTTTTATTATTTTTTTGCTAGGATAAGCAAGAATCAACAGCTCTATTGCCAGTGTAAGTGAACTTGGAAATTGTAAAGTAATACTTATTAGCACTATGAAAAATGCTGAGGTAAATGAGAAATTAATATATAAATATGCTGAGAAAATAAGCAGGTTTATTTGCATAAAGACTAGTGAGTAAAAAAAAAAAAAGTAAAAATTTTGAAGACACTGTATCTCCAAAGCCAAAAATAACTTCATTTTAACAGATTTTTAAAGGATTTTCAATAGAAATTTGGCCACAATTAGAAGCATGAATTAGGTGGATATGTTCCTGAAAGTCCCTCCTTGTATGCTTTTTAGTGATATTTTACAAGACTGTGCAAGTGATTTATACAAAAGAATATTTTGCGAGCAGAATAGTTTCCTTTCATGACTTGGAGGTGATAATAAAGGACATGCTTGCAGTTTTTCAAAGTCACAGCAAAAACTAAGTTTTTGCATCCTTTGCTTACTTGGATTCAGCTCTCGAGTCTCATTTACACTTTCAGATATACACACCAATTAGTAGCCAACAGACAACTAAGTAACTATATTGTACTATACGGATGGAGGAACTATACAGAACAGTTGCTGCGATAGCATGAGAATCAGGTTGGTTTCCTATATGAATACATTATACAGGAACCTTCCTTTTATGTGCTGCCTGGAGATGGGTCCAAACTACCTAAATATATAAAAGGCAATTATGATGGATGAAATTATCTTTGAGGAAGTTTGCATGGCAATGATATTAGACAGCTTTTAGAACTATAACGAGAATCTGTTAGTGCCTTTCACTGGTTTACCGAGGTATCCTGTGGGCTCCTAAGATGACATATGAGCCCTTAAGTTGGCAGTTGATCAGGAAAAGAAAAGGGAGAAAAAAAAAATACATGCTTGTTTAGCAAATTATATATAAAGGCTTCATCCGAATCACTCAACTTCAATATATAATGGTTCTGGAAAACATACCATCAAGACATATTATTGTTTAAAACCATACTGAATTATTAAAAATATTTTTGTATTTTGAGATTTTCTTTTTCAAGAAAGAAGTTTCAACAGAAGTTCTGTTACATTTATGAAGTAAACATACTTAAATGCTTGAAAAATGCCCCAAAATTTTAGCACTTCAAAGAATATCATAACTATTCAGAATAAAAATTAATTTAAAAAAAATTAGTAAACTAGTTTTAATAGAAAATTACTTGGAACTATCAAAAAATAACTGATCATATTACATCATGTTATTGAATCATAGTATCAGGATATCAGAGAATTTTTGAGATAGGAAAGGACCTCGTTAGGTCATGTAGTTCAAACTCCCAGTTCAAAGAAACGGTAGCTTGCACAAGCTGGTGAGGAGCAAATTTGGTTGGGTTTTTAATATCTCCACAGATGGAGATTCCACATTCTCCCTGGAAAACCAGTGTCTATGTTTGATTACTCTCAATGTAAAAGAGGATATTTTTTTTTTAACATTTAAGAAGAATTTAGTCTGTTGCACTTTGTGCCAGTAGCCTCCTGATCTGCCACTGAAAACCATTAAGAAGAGTCTGATTCCATCTTCCTTTGCCCCTCTTATCAGGTATTTGTACACATTTCTAAGAACCCTCTGGGCCTTCTCAAGTCTAAACAGTCATAGCTCCCTCAGCCTTTCCTCTTAGGTGCGATGATCCAGGCCCTTCATCATCTTAGTGGCTCTGTGCTGGACTCTCTCCAGTATGGCCATATCTCTCCTGGGAGCCCAGAACGGGACACAGAACTCCAGCTGTGACCTGGAGTGCTGAGTAGAAGGGAAGGATCACCTGTCTCCAACTGCTGGCAACACTCCTAATGCATCCTGAGCTGCCTTTGCCATGATCACACATTACTGGATGATATTCAACTTATGTGCACCAGGACCCACAGGTCCTTCTGAACCAAGTTGGTTTCCAGCCAGTTTAGAACCCAGAATGTCTCCATGCATGGCATTATTCCTCCTGAAATTCTTCTATTGAATTTCTCCAATGTGATAGTTCCTCTAAGATATTTTTAAGTAGCGAAGTCTCAAATAAAAGTAGTTGAATTAGAACACATTGTACTTCCCTGTAATCAATTATATTCTCAAAGGTTATAGTTATTGTCATATTTTAGATAAATTCATGATCCTTACATATTCTTAGTGGTCTGAATTACAGTTGCTATTTGTGCTCTGATCCTGCACCCTTGTTTTATCCATTTTGCTTTGGGTTATGATATGGGAGCTAGACTGAAGGGAAAGCTCTCTAGAAGGCAAAATCCATTCAAAGGAAAATAGCTTTGAGGAATTTCTTTGGGTGCAGATTTCTTATTAATCTGTCATCATCTCTTGATGTAGTAAAAAAATCCTAAAGCCTAAATTATATACTGAGTCCTAGAATTGTATTGCCATGATAGAAACACTTTGGAAAGTACTGTTGGTTTCCTAAAATGTGGAATTCATGAAATTGCTTATCATTTAACTCGTCAAAACATTTTGTGGCAGAAATGAAAAATAAATGAATTAAATATGCTGTGTAAAGTTAGAAAGAAGTAAGAGTGATGAAGATATCTTTGCTTGGGTACCTGTAAAGAATAATCAAAATGAAAAATATATTAGAATAAACACCACAAAAAACACATAATAGTTAATTAGCAATTCTAGACATATAGTAATCAAGGCAACCTGTCTAGTCAAATCATCTACTTTAAATGAGAAAAATGTTCAAATTTTACTGATTTGGATGAGATGTACAGGATCCATTTCCAGTGGTTAAAAAAAAATCATTCCTAATCAAGAAATAATTGCTATTTAGAATTTAATTCTGAAGGTTATTTCAAGAGTCCATTTTTAATGGAAACTAAAGGTCAATTTAGCAATCCTGAATTTGAAGAATAAACAAGAAAATGAATGGTTGCCTGGAGTTTTTATGCTTCACCAGATACAGTGAAAAAGATTACCTTTAGTGGAAATAAACCAAAGTAATTGTGGAATCATTGACAATTTAAGGGAGAAAAGTAATTAAAGGCTTGTTATCTACCTTTGACATATGCATTGACTATCTATTGAAAACACTTCAAAATACTTGGGAGAAGGGGGGAGGAGACTTGTTTTCTTCTTCTTTTTTATTTGTGAAAGTGGTTTACTGGTAGTCAAGACTTCAGATTCTATATTCAGCATCAGCAGACATGACTTTGTCTCTCCTGCTGCTCACACTTCAAAATTTAAAGTTAAGTAAAATCCATTTTTAGTAGGTTCATTAATGCCTTTGCACAGATAAAATTCAGGTTGCATGGAAAAGGAAGCTCAGTAAATGAATTAATAACATCAAAATATTTAATTAATAGTTTATAATGAAATTCCTGTAGATCACTCAATTGTAAAAATATACATGCTGGAAAAGATTACTAGATTAAAGGAAAAATAAAACCCAGCCTTTGAAACTATCGTATTAGGTGATGAATAAACTATATAAATAGTGAGGTGAACAGCAACAGCACCAACAGCAGTGGCAATTGCAGTAAGTTCTGGGAGCTGGACATTAGAATGAGTCAAGAAAGGAACACAACGGAGAGACCCATCAGGAACCTGCAGCGCTAACAAGTGAGTCTGATGTGGTAAGGGCATTGTTGGGGCAACTGGGGGAGATTTATTTAAGTGGCTCCAGGGAATGTGGTGAATAGGGCAGCCAAACAAGATGGTACATGGCAGTTCTCACAGGAGAGCACAGCCGTCCTCCCAACTCCAGAGGTGAGCTCAACTAGCAGTTGTTGCCTGCCTAGCTAGAACAGATCTAGCTCTGTTTTCACCTGGTCAAAAGCTGTTACCAAAAAGAACATGGCAACCCAGAGAGACCTCCCACATAAACCTTCAGCTCTCTAGGCCTCCAGCTGCAAGGAAGTGCCTGAGCCTGTCACTAGTATCAGAGGGCGGCAGAGACAAGACCTGTGTGACCTGCTCTGCCTTTCAGAGAAGCTGAAAGAGGAAGCGGAAAGACTAAGAAGTATCTGGGAGTGGGAGATAGACTCGTGGCGTCATACCTTACCATCCCTGAGACAAATGCAGCAGTTGCATGCTTCTCAAAGAGCAGAGTATCTCATACCCTGTTGCCTCTCCTTGAAGACAGAGAAGAACTAAGAGATGGTGGAGGGAATGCAAACAGGTTCCTTTTGGGGGCAGGAGGCAAATCTCCTCTCAGCCTCTCTCACCTTCCCAGGTGCTCTTACACAATAGGCATGAGGCTCTGGGACCTGAGAGCCAGGCAAATGATGATTCAGGTGAAGGTCCATACAGAGGGTTGCCTAGGGTAAGTTGGTCAATCCCACGCATTATAGCTGTCAGGAGAAAGAAAAGAAAAGAGAAGAAAAGAAAAGAAAGAAAAGAAAAGAGAAGAAAAGAAAAGAAAGAAAAGAAAAGAGAAGAAAAGAAAAGAAAGAAAAGAAAAGAGAAGAAAAGAAAAGAAAGAAAAGAAAAGAGAAGAAAAGAAAAGAAAGAAAAGAAAAGAGAAGAAAAGAAAAGAAAGAAAAGAAAAGAGAAGAAAAGAAAAGAAAGAAAAGAAAAGAGAAGAAAAGAAAAGAAAGAAAAGAAAAGAGAAGAAAAGAAAAGAAAGAAAAGAAAAGAGAAGAAAAGAAAAGAAAGAAAAGAAAAGAGAAGAAAAGAAAAGAAAGAAAAGAAAAGAGAAGAAAAGAAAAGAAGGAAGATAATCCAGTATAAGTGGCTCCCTTCTGTGAGGAACAGAGGGATCAATATGCCAACCAGACGCATACCACGGGTAAGTCTGCTGCCTCCCTGGGGTCTGGAAAAGAGATGTTACTAGGAGACTGCCTGGTCTGGTTCAGCCCTCTGATTATTACCCATTATTGGTTTTTCAGCTTGGAAGTGATGAGATTGAAAAGAAATGTCTAAAGGTGATCAAAAGGGACTTCAGGGCACTGGAGTGATTGGTTGGAGGGACAGGAGCATGGGTGATGTTTTACTCAATCCCTCCATTATCATGGAAAAATACTGAAAGAAACAGGAGAACCCAGCTGACTAACGTATGGCTTGGTGTCTGGTGTCATTGGTGGAACTTTGGCTTTTTTGATAATGAGGCAACGTACATGGCATCAGGCCTGCTGGAGACAGGTGAGGTTCAACCATCTCAAAGGGGGAAAAGGCTTCTAGTTCACAAGCTGGCAAGGCTGATTGAGAGAGCTTTAAACTAGGCTTGAATGGGGAAAGTGATAAGACCAGGCTTGCTAGAGATGAGCCTCAGGGAAACATACCTCAGGGTATCCAGACCTCTGAGCTGGAAAATACGGATGGGCATCAGAATAAACCCCCTGTAATCCAGGAGGAAGTAGTGTCCTGCCGTGCCACCTAGACACTCCCAAGTCTGTGGGGTCAGATGGGATCCATACAAGACTACTGACAGAAGAGGTGGAACTGCTTGGCAAGCCATTCTCCGTGATTTGTCATCAGTCCAGATCAATTATGGACATCCTAGTTGGCTTAAGACTAGCCAGTGTGACACTCCATCTACAAGAAGGGTCAGGAGAATCTGGGGAACTATAGGCCAGTCAGCGCTGAGGAAGATCAGGCCCAGCTGTCATGGGATCATGAAAAGCAGATCCTAACTGGCCAAGATGATTTCGTTTTATGACTAAGTGACCCACTTTGTGGATGAGGGCAGTAGTCTACCTGTTGATGTAGTCTACCTGGACTTCAGTAAAGCCTTTGACACCATCTCCCACAGTGCATTCTTGGAGATGCTGGCAGCCCATGCCTTAGAGAGGTTCAATCTTTGCTTGGTGACAAAATGGCTCTATGGCTGACCTCAGAGAGTGGTGGTGAACTCTCCGCTGCCCATGAATTCTCTCCCAGGCAACTAGCAACTGGATAAGAGGACATAGCCCCAAGCTGCACGAGGGAAGATATAGGTTGAACATCGGCAGAAAAAGACCTGGGAGCGCTGGTTGACAACCATCTGAACATGAACCAGCAGTGTGTTCCAGTGGCCAAGATGGCCAATGAAATCCTAGTTTGTATCAAAGACAGAGTGACCAGCAGGACCAGGGAAGTGATTGTCCCTCTGTACTTGGCACTGGTAAGGCAGCACCTTGAACCTGTGTTCAGTTCTAAGCCACTCACTATAGGAAACATGGAGATGCTGGAGCATGTCCAGAGAAGGGCAACAAAGCTGATGAACTTTCTGGAGCACAAGTCTGATGAGGAGCATCTGAAGGTTGTTTAGTCTGGAAAAAGAAGGCCCAGGAGATCTTATTGCTCTCTACAAGTACCTGAAAGGAGGTTGTAGTGAGGTGGGGGTCAGCCTCTTCTCCGAGGCCACTAGCAATAAGAAAAGGCAGAAAGGCCTCAGTTAGCACCAGGGAAGATTCAGTTTGCATATTAGGAAAAAATTTTTCACTGAAGAAGTAGCTAAGCATTGGCACAGGCTTCCCAAGGAGATGATAGAATCATCATGCCTGCAAGCATTCAAAAAACAAGTAGACATGACACTTCACCATATGATTTAGTGGTAATTGTGATATTTGATTGAAATTTAGACGATGATCTTAGAGGTCTTTTCCAATCTTAATGATTCTGTGATTCTATGAAATAGTCCGTGTAATGACAAAAGGATTCTATGTAGTCTTATGGACAGAATGCAGTTCATAAAGTAAATGCATTTGTAAGCTTCTATTCTGATACCTACATGCACTTGGGGTAAGGTCACATTAAAAAACAAAACATTTGTCTGTAGCTATTTAACTGAAACCACACAGTAATTCAAATGTTAATCATAAAGTTCAAATGTAACAAACTCTTTTCTTTGTTCTTTTCATAGGTCCAAGCTCAATTGTGAGGAAAAAAAAAAAATAAATATACATTTTTTCATTAAATATATTGTGTTGTTCTGTTTCTTACACAGAAAAAAATCCACTTTCACAAAGTTTCTTTTCAGAAAGTTTCTAAGAAAAATTCTGTGTGCAGCAGAGTTGTCAAAACCCTTCATATCTGAGGGGAATATCTCTATTTCTGTAAAAGAAGACTCATCTCAAATCTTTCTGATTTTGTTGGGATTCTTCCTATGGCTTAAAAGGGCACTGAGATCAAGTCCTAAATGTTTTACTGGAATCAGCAGAAACAGTGAAAATTTCATCTACAACTGATAGCTTTGTATAAGAAGAAATATTTATAGTTTCTATGAATATTAATGAATATTAATATTCAAGCATGTTTGAATTAGATATCACCAGCATAGTAGAAAAATTATGTGAACACATTTATATTTTTCATTAACTAAGACAGATACATCACACATTTACACATTAATGTTTCTTTTCTCCTTGTAGGAATTAGCAGATGTTTTTCAGTTCTGGCAACTAAGCTTATTTATAATTGTTATTCTCTGCCTGTATGAGTTTATAAATCTTACAATAAATTTTCTTTTTTTCCCTGCAAGATATCAAGTCGTGATGTCAAATAGCTTTAAATTTATGGAATATTTTCAGGCAATGATAGGCAATATCATCATATTTTACAATCCAATAAAAAATAACTAGTTAGCATCTTTTTTATAGATATAACATTGTATCTTTATTGTAATATCATTACCCTCAAACATCTAAATTCTATTTTACTACCAACGTTTGGATATAATCCAGAACAATTATACTATTTGGATACATGGTATTGAAATTATCTCTCGTCACTGAAGATGCTCTCTGTAGCTACTCTTTTCTCATTTACAATTCCAGTGTAAAACATGGAAACACTACTCATAAATACCATATTTGATAGTTGTTCAAATATTGATGTTTAGTTAAACTTCTGTTTCTCTTGTTTTTCAGTGTTTGAAATTTTGCCTCACCTGCTGGTACTATATACCAGTAGTTCCTCCCACCGTAAGTAAAGAACAAGTTTGAGACTATTTAGTGAAATTGAACAGCAAGAAGTCTATGGGGCCTGATGACTTGGATGCATCCCAGGGTCCTGAGGGAAGTGTCTGATGTGGCCAAACCAATTTACATCATATTTGAAAAGTTGTGGCAGTAAGACAAAGTCTCCAGGGACTGGAAAAAAGGGTAATGTAACTCCTGTTTTTAAAAAGAAGAAAAAGGAAGATCCAGGCACTGTTCTGTAGATCAGTGAGCCTCATCTCTGTACCTGGTAAGATTATGGAGGAGGTCCCCATGGAAGCAAGATAAGGGGGTGATGTGAGACAGCCAGCACAGCTTTATCAAGAGCAAATTGTGCCTGACCAGTCTGGTGCCTTCCGTGATGGAGCGACGGCAAAGTTTGACAAGAGAAGACCAACTGATGTTGTCTACCTAGAATTCTGTAAGGCCTTTGACATGGTCCCACCTGACATCCTTATCTCCAGATTGGAGAGACATGCATTTGAAAGGTGGACTATTCAGTGGATAAGGACTTGACTGGATGGATGCAATCAGAGAGCTGTGGTCAGTGGCTCTGGATCTAGGTGAAGAGTGGAGGCTGGTGACAAGTAGTGTCCTACAGTGCTCTTCAATATCATTACCAACAACACAGATAGCATGACTGAGTGCACCTTCAGCAAGTTTGCAGAAGACCCAAAGCTGAGCAGTGCAGCTGACAGAACAGAAGGAAAGGATGCCATCCAAGGGGCCTGAAAAAACTTGAGAAATGGGCCATTAGAACCTCATGAAGTTCAGGAAGTCCAAGTGCAAAGTGCTGCACCTCATTCAGGACAATCCCAGACGTGAGCACAGACTGGGAGAAGAACTCTTTGAGAGCAGGTCTGCAAAGAAGGACCTAGGGATTCTCATATACAAAGGGTTGTAGTGTTTAGCCTCTGTATCACAAAAATATGGGTCTCTAATCTTCTCTCTCTGTCTTTATTTGATTTTTTGTTTTGTTTTAATAGGAGTCTTCCTCTTTAAGAACTGAAAGGAGCAAAACTGCCATCTCAGCAGAATTTGCTCCTGGTTTTGGTTTGTTTGTTTTAATGGCAACTATAACACACTGAAATGAGTACCATGAAGGAAGATGGAGAAAAAAAAATCATAACAGTTAACCTTAAGGAATAAGGAGCAATATCAAATTGTACAAGGACTATATTAAAAGTTACAGACAACCAGTAAATATCAGTAGGGATCTCTTGGATATAATGCTATGTAGAGAGGTCCCATTCATCCAGAAAACTTTACACATGGTCTTAATTTTACAGAATTTTCCTACTACCAGTCATCAGGTTCCTAATTTGTCATCAACTGGTATTATGAGAGTAATAGATCATGAGAGTTAACATTCTGCAGCAAATTTAATTTCATTCCTTTGCTGCATTATGATATTATATATGTATGTCAAAGGAAAATCTGATAGTTGTAGACTAGTCTGTAGACTTAGCTCTTCAGGATGTTTTGCAATATTCTGCATTAGTTCAAAAAAGTTTAACAACATGACATTTCAAAAGGGATATGCAACATTACTAACTTAATAATTAAAGGTTTGCTGAAATCCCTGAAAAATAAAAGGACATAATAATTCAGATATTGTTTTGAATGGCAGTACTGCAGTGTCTGCTTGTTTTTATTATATACTGGCACAGTAAATGATGCTGTTATCAAGACTGATAACATTCCTTACAGAGTTGATTCTGCTAAAAATATTTTTTTTTCATTTGTCAGAGATTTTCTTTTCTTAAAATCTTCTCAAAAACGACTATCTTCAAGTCTGGGATTTCTGAAAACAGAAATTTCCTGCAGCATATGTGGATCATGATATTATCATTTGCAGAGAGGATACTCTTTAGGCTTAGGGACTCAGGGAGGATTGTATTTTAGATTTTATTGTAGCTTCATATTTGCAAAGTGAAGGTTAAGAAACTCTCAGGGTCATGAATTGCTGTTCTTCCATGTTGGAAGTAATAACTTCATATATTCTTAAATGATCAAGTGGAAATAAATTCATCAAATTAAAAAAAAACAAAAACAAAACAAAACAAACAAA
>VWZG01012993.1:52208-66174 GCA_013396735.1 Grallaria varia | reverse complement strand
TTTTTTTAATTTGTTGATATCTTTCCACTGTAAATTCACAGGAAGCTTTTATGTGATTTCAGTGAACTGTGACGATGTGTACTTGTATGACATGGTATTTATGGTATCAATATTTGGAAAAATTGTTATCAAAAATAAAGATTTTGTTATGTGTATGTCACAAAATGATGTAAAGCAAAAATAATTTAATCTACTACATCTAGGGACAGATGCAACATTTATCTGAATGAGGATGCTGCATAGCTAGCAAATGCATCATTTGATATAAGAACATTCATTGCACTGACGGACATAAAAGGAGAATTACACTTTTTTGTATATTTTTTTTTTCTGATATTTGGAATCAGATCAGTGGGTCCTGATGATAATATCAGACAGCAAATAAAAATGTAAATATATGCAAGGAGAGGATAAGGAGAGAGATAATACAGAATTTTTATTTCTGTGTTGTGTGGTTGGGTTTTTTCCCCAAAAAAAGCCATTTCAGAAAGAATATGGAAATTATTTTATTCAAAATTTTCCAATTATGTTGTTTATGAGTTGAGGAAATATAACTGTTCCAGTGTTTCACCACCTTCAATGTTGACTTTTTTTCTGCCTTATACCTAGTCTAAATCTACACTCTTTTAGTTTAAAACCATTACTCCATCACTACAGTTCCTACCATAAAGTCTGTCCCCTTCTTTCTGATAACCCTCTTAAAATTACTGAAAGGCCACAATAAGGTCCTCCCAGAGCCTTCTTTTCTCCAGGCTAAACGACCCCAACTCTCTCAGTCTCTGTCCTCCTTCATCCCCAACTGATTTGGAGGGCTTGGACTTCTATTCAGCATGCAAGTTAATTGTTACACAATTTTGCTTGTTCCAGCTGTTCTTCCTACCTGTCTTGTAAAACCCTCCTTGATCTTTCTGTTAGTAAATAAGGACAGTAATGTAATAGAGACAGTTGGATGGACTGGGAAGGGGTGAAAAAGACCAGAGAAAACCTCAGCATTTTTGTCTTGAACAGAACTGCACCATATTATTTGAATTGGAATTCTTTGAAATTACAGGTTTTAACTCACAGCATTAGTCTTATGTTAACAGTATTTATATATTCATGTATATTTGGTAAAATATTTTTTTTTAGTTTTGAGGAAGAGCCATTCTTGATGTCCAGAGTCACCTGAAATACTTGCCCTATCCCATGGCACCCTACTCTTATCTTTAAACAGCAGTGATGACAATGTTCTTGGAAATCTAACACCTTTTAATCTTCTTAACTGGTTTCAGCTTTTGAGATACCTGTGGCCTGGGGTATAGTTGTTTGTTTATTATTTTTAATAACATTTAAATACTTTTGGAAACTGTTTGCTACCATATTTCTCAATCAAAACACAGTAGAAACGGGGAAATAATATTGTCAGCATTTAGATTTATTTAGAGGCATAGGCTTTAGATATTCAGTACTATACTTGTCAAAAACGCCACTGCAATTTAAATCATCCTCTCTCTTTTAAAGACAGGTCAGACCATGAAGGTATGAATGGAAATCTGGAGCGGTTGCTGAACAGTTTATGTTCTCAAAGGTAATTTCTGAATACAAACATTTTTCCAAAAACTATTTCACTTCATACTAAATCTGTTATGAATGGATGGAGTAATAAATAGAAATATTAATGAGAGAAGAATGTTAATAAGGAAACTTTCTCATTTGCATCATGATGTAAAGTAAATAGAGGCATAACATATTTTTTGCAATGACTGAGTAACCACAGTAAAGCTTGGAGAAGAAAGAAAATTATGCTCCCTGTTTGCTCTGTGACTGTTGTGATCACTTTGTTGTGATTGTGTTACAAACCATATTGAGAAGGTGAAAATAAGTATTGACTCTGACATAAATAGCTTTGCCATGACAAGCATCCAAAATATATTTTATATCCTAAAATCATTGCATGAGCTTTAAAGTCATAAAAGTACTTAAATATTTTTGAGGAGATTTTGGGATTTATAAATAGTGCATAAATTTTTTCACAGATTTTCTCAAATCATTTTTAGGTCTCAACAATAAGACCTAAAGTAAAACAATTTCTGCATATATTAATTGTGTTATTTTTTCCAAAAATAGAAGAGATAACAGTTCTGTAATTTTACAGAAATTCAGTAGTAAGGAAGAGATCTGTTTGCACAGCAAGAAAAAAACTGAAAACCAACCTAGCATTTAAATAATTGCTTTTCTAAACTTCTATTAAGAACAAAAAGCTCTTAATGTTTTATAAGGTAATTTGCAATGAATTTTCACATTATGCATAAATAAACTGTGGAGAAACACACAAATACTGTGAAGGTTAGAATTGTTCTCATATTTAGGTTTCTCAGTTGGACTCTACCTGAAATATAATAATTTAGATGTGAAAAATAAAAGGATATGCCGTTGAGGTCAGTGAAGAATTTGGAATTGTATATCTGCATGCTAGAATTTTATGCAGGCTCTGTGGCGTTTAATTTAACTCCACCAATCAGAAAGGAGGAAGGTCTCTCATACAATCTAGGATCTCAGGAACATGATGAACTGCTGCATTTTATTCTGCAGTGGTATTGCAATTAATCTCAGTGAGAGGATGCTTTTCTTCTTAAATTAGTACTAGGGAACTCTATTCTTTCATTGCATTCTGATGGAAAATGCTGAAATAGCACAGGCTTGTGGGAAAATACAGTTATCTATGAGGTCACATTAGGCTGCTTAGGGTTTGATCTGTCTAGGTCTCAAGAACCTTCAAGCATGGAGACTGCACAGATGCTCTGGAAGCCTCATCTAGTGCCTGACTGTTCTTATAAAGAAAAGTTTCCTTTTATACTCAGGCTTAAATTTTCTGGTTTCAGTGTATGACTTATTTCTCATCTTAACATGCCCCATTGTAGAGAGCCTCTCTCTGTCTTCTTGGTAAGGTCTTCTCAATAACACTCTTCCTAGCTGGAGGGCTGCTGTTAGATCCTGCTGTTATCTTTTCTCTAGCCTGTTGCTCCATTAGCCTCCCCTCACTGGGCAAGTTCTCCACTCCCTGACCAGCTTGGTGACCCTCCACCAAATTCACCCATATTTGTTATCAGTTTCTCTATTAGAGGCTGCCAAAACTGGATGCAGGAATCTAAACATGGTCTCACTAGAGCTAAGCAGGAAGGAATGACCACTTACCTTGATTTACTGTCCATGTTTCTATTACTGCCATCCAGGTTGCTCTTGACCTTCCTTACTGCCAGGGTACACTGTTGGCTCGTGCCCAGCTTCTAATCCACTTGCAATCCTTGTGGCTCATTCCTTTGGCATGCTTGGGTCCCTCTGGATGAAAGACTTGCCCTCAAATATTTCAACTGGTCTGTCCTTCAATTTGTAGTCCTCTAGAAACTTGGCTACAGAAGTTAATTTCCTTCCAATTTTGTTTTTCTGTGTTCCTTAGCTAGTTTTGTAATAAATACTAAAGTACACGGTTTGTGAAATACTTATTTGCATTCCCGCTAATTGAAATATTTCTATTTTGGAAACAGGGTGAAAAAATTATACAGGCAACAGAAAAGGTCCAGCTGATATGTTACTCAAAACAAAAAGAGCTTAGATGGATTATTAAGAAATATAAAACAAAACAGCACCCCAGTTTTCCTCAGCACTACCAAATATGTTCATTTGCTATTTGTCTTGATTCTGGACTGAGAAAACTAGGATTATGTAGCTCAGCTTGTAAGTAGTTTGGGGATTTTTTCAGATGTTAGACAACAAATTCAGTTTGGAAGGCTAAACTTTTTTCAATGTCCACATGTTCATTTATAAAGACTTCTGCATTTGTAAGGAGATTAAATTTATTTCACTTGTAGCAGGACTATTCTTCAGTCTGTACTCTAAAACTTTTATTGACTAGCCGTGCAGTCATCTGTTGCTAAGACAAGGAAAAAGTCAGACTTCTGTAATGGTGGTGGCAAATGTAGTACTGGATTGACTGATTTTTGAAATAACAGATCAAGAAGCAATGGGTGATTCCCTTTCTGTGTTCATTTTAAGTGGACTACTATTATTATCTTAAGGTTTCTTATAAATACATAAACTAATACATAAATAAATAAAGTGATACATAAAAACAAAAAGTAATTTATAATTAAAAGAAAATATGAATATCCCTCGATGGAAGTGGGAGTGAAAGAGACTACATTCCAATGAGTTCATACCTCATGTTATTTTAAGACTACAAAGTACATATAGTCATATCTATATATAGTCACTGAAACTCAGAAAAAATAATAGACTTTAAGTTTAGGATAACATACATTAACTACATTTTCTCACAAGATCAAACTAATAGCAAAGAGTCAAGACAGCTCACTGTAATGATGCACTCAGGAATCCTTTCATTTCATAGCTGAAGATTTCAGCACATCTTAACCTCTCTCAGTGCTAAAGATACTGAGTGAGTCAGAATACCAAATGCAATCTCTGTTTCACTTCAAGGTGGCTCTTTCTCGTGCTGACCCACCATATAATCATTTCAATATGATCTTATTTTGGAATCTTATTAAGACTATTGTGATAGCAAGATAAAGACTACCTATAAATACGATTGCAGATGCCATAAGAAGTTTTTAAAATAGTCTTGCAGACAGCAAAAAGGTTTTAAAATAAAAATACATTTCTAAATAAGAACATGGAATCTTATTTTTAAAAAAATGAGATTTAATCGTCCAAAATGTTGAGAACTAGAGAGTTAGAACTAATAATTTTTCTATCATTAAAAGGAATTCCATTTGGTTGGATAGTACACAAAACCTTAAATATGCTATATAAGGCAAAGGACGAACTTAGTATACTTGCCCTTATATAATAAGGATTTGGCTATGAAAGAAAAGATTACCCTGATTTTGAATTAGTCTTAAATGTATATATTTTTTACACATAAAATTCTTTTATGCAGCCTTATTTATCTGATGGAACATTTCACAAAAAGAAAAATATAGTTAATACCTAATGAAATTATTAGAACCCTATTGGGATGATTGAATACAGAATTATATATCACTTGCCATTTCTTGATTTTTAGAATATGTCTTAAAAGCCATATACTTGTACATTATAATGTATAAATTTAATAATGTAAAATATAAAATATATAATCAGTGTATGAATAAGCTCAGTACATACTGCTTATCCTGCTTGCGGTACTAATTTTTTTATTTGTCATTATCTGTACATTTTTCTATATCTTGAAACATTCTTAAAGATCTATTTATTAATATTTGATTTTTAGATTATAATTATCTGTGGTGGAAAACAGACAACTCTGACAGAAATATCTATTGGAGAACACATCTCTTTGGTAAAGATTTCCATCTTAATGTCAAAATTCTCTGCTTTTTTTTTACAGTATTTTGTAAATGCTTGCATGTTTCTCAGACACATAATCAGTAATGGATTGTAAATTCTTACATTTAATGGAACTTTTCATCCACTTCACACCTTGCTGTTTTCAGTGATTTTGCTGAATTGGGGACCTTTGCTTCTTGGGAGAGTTCTTTACATTTCACATTCAATTCAATGTAGTTTTGACATTGATGCCCATTTACATTTTTGCATCCTTATAATGTGAGTTTCACACTGTTGCTTGATAATATCAAAAAATACATGTACCCCAATCAACTACTATGAAATTACATTATAATGACAACTATTACAGCAAAATAAAGACTATTTTATATAAACAAGAAGGAAGAATACAACAGAGATACCTGCTGCTTGGAGAAAATATTTTTTATCAGTTTTTGCATTCTTCACATGTATTATTTTGAAAATTATGCTAGCCTACTGATATGTGGTACTATTATTCTTTTTCTCCCATTCTTTTTGTTTGGATTACTGTAATACTTTCCTTTAAAATTTCTGTTACAAGCTGCTTGTAAAGGTAATATAATGAGCAGCCACTTAATGTATCCCATTTTTCTCAAGTCTCAAGGTCACTTGCTGTAAAAATGCGTTGCAGGTTCAGAAGCTCTGTATCAGAAAAAAATGAAGAAAAGAAGGACAATAAGGGTTTACAATCATTCCTTCAGAATGAGACATAATTTCTGAAGAAAATAGTCTTACTTATAAATTGTAGCTTTGAAAATATTACTTTGTTATACAATTGCAAACACAGTTTTTCTAAACTGATTTAATGTATATTTAAATTGATATTCTTAGTGACTCAGACTTTAAATGACCAAAGAAAAAGATATTTTTTCTTTTTCTGTTAGCCGAAACTCCATTTTAAGCTACTTCCCATTAACACATTTTATTCGCATAATGATTTCAATAAGAAATAAAGAACGTACTGAAAAGAGTGTACTGATTTAACTTTGTTGAAATTATTAATGCAACTTCACAAACAATGCTGAATAGAATTATTTCTCAGAATTACAAAATGGTTTACACCTGAAGAGACCTCTGGATGTCATCTGATCTAATGTCCCAGTTCAAACAAGGTCAGCCATAGCAGGACTATGTCCAGACAGCTCAAAAACTCCGAGGATGGAGACTCTACAACCTCATTTAGAAACCTGTGCCAGCACTCAGTCACTCTCCTGGTAAAAAAATGTTCTCTGATGTTCAGACTCAACATCCCTTTCCATTGCTTCTTGATCTGTTATTGTGATACTGAAATTAGTCTGGCTCCATATGCTTTACATCCCTCCCCACCTCCTTCAGGTATTTGTATGCATTGAAAAGATTTCCTCTGAGACTTCTCCAGGATAAATAATTCCAGCTCTCTCAGCCTTTCCTCATATGTGAGGTACTCAGTCCCATCATCATCTTTCTGGCCTTGTCTTGTTCCAAGAAGTCTATATTTTTTCCCTGTACTGTGGAGCCCAGAATGGGACACAGTACTCTAGATATGGTCTCACCAGCGCTGAATAAAGTGAAAGTATCTCCTTCCCTGAGGTATTGGCAGTGTTTTACATGATAAACCTTTTCTGCAAGGATATGTAGCTGACGTGTTAAATTTGGCATCCACCAGGACCCACAGGTCCTTCTGAGAAAAATTGCTTTCCAGCCAGTTTGCCGCCTGGAATTATTCTCCCCCAGGTCCAGAACTACTCATTTCTCTTTCTTGAACCTCTGAGAAGTTCCCCACAAAATTTTCCAAATAGACCTCTGAAGTGGTTAAAATCTTCTGAAAGTCCTGAAATCCTGCATTTTGTCCTGCTCCCTACTTTCAAGATCTTGAATTCCACAGTCAGTGCATCCAAAGCTGCCCACTACTTTCATATCCATGTCCAGTTCTTCCTCCATCACCTCTGTCAGGAATTTATTGTCAGAGTAGTGTGTAAATTTCCTAGACCGTTTGTACACTGCTATGTTGCTCTTTCTGTAGATATCCCCCATGAGTACCAAAGTCTATGAACGTGAGACTTTTTCCTGCTGTTTTGAGAGGGCCTCATCTACTGGTTTTTTCTGTGAGGGACTACAGCCAGGGCAGCCTATGCCAGAGCAGTAAGAAGCAAACAGCAGTTGAGGAAAACAAAGAAGAACTTGGAAGCAGGAGAAAGAATCCACTAGAGCCCAATATCAGTCTTCTGCATCTCCCATTGCTCACGAATGTGTTTTGGAGGACTGAGCATAAGATGTGATGAAAACAAGGGGAATTCACACTAGGAACAGAGGAGGAGATGTATTGAGCTGAGCTGAACCCAGGGAAGGGGAGGAAAGGTATCTCCATAAGTGTTTCTTTAAATGACTTGTCTTTCCCTTCAATACACAAATCATATATTAAAACTTTGTTAACTGACAATAAATTAATTGAACTGAATTTAGTGTGGTTTCACACTAGATTTCATAGCGTGGAAAAGAGTAAGGTGGACATTTTGAATAAATGTAATCACTGAGCAAAACTTTATTCTTCTTCTGTTTATCTCTGTTCCTGTTTTAGAATTCATAATAATTTTGTAAGTAATAAAATGCATTAATTTGCTTCTCAGAGCTTTTCTTTATTTTTTTCCCATCATAAAAACATGTAGTCTAAGCGGTTTCTAATCTCTTTTAAAGACGTATCCTATTTACACCTAAAATGACATAATATTTATGTGGTCTAATATAAAAATATGGAAACAAATGTTAATTTGAATTTTTTTGGGTCATTTTTACTACATTGAGATTTTCATTTTACATTTAAATACAAATATAAAAAAATATGAAAGAAAAAGCAAAATACAACCAAATCAAACATAAAGACCATTACAAATATAAAATTGTAATAACACTTAAATATTTATGTGTACAAATGGAAAAGGATAAATATGGTTGTTTATTTCAGAACTATTCAAGACTGCTCACTTGTTTTCTTTGCAAGACACCTTAGGAGGTAGAAAGAAAGACTGACTGAACTCACTGATAATTTTATCGAGCACAAATCATATATATACTTGATATAGAGATATATAATTCATTACAGTAAATTTAATTGTATTCTATTAATATACTAATAAATAACTTATACATTATTACATATGTATAATATATATCTCTAATACATAATGTATACATAAAATATTTATCCAAGCTAGTTAAATTTTCACCTTATGACACAAACAATGGTATAATATAAAAGATGTGTGCCTTGAATAATTGCATTTTTACTTTCCATATGTAGCAATTTTTTTACTATGAGGTTAAATATTTCATAAGGTATTCCATGAATTTATATTTTGACAGAATTGAATGCTTTGACTAATGATATAGAAAATCAGTCTGAGAAATTTAGCATCAATATAATCAGAACTCAAATTTCCTGACTCTTAAGCATATTACTAAGTTTCTTATCTATCATGGAAATAGATTGTTTACTTTTCATCAAACTATTTGAGACGCCAATTTAAAAAACATTTTGGTGACATTCTCTATCTCTGCCTAGTAAAGAGCTCATGAAGCCAGCTGCTTTATCATTCTTTACATTTGGGATGCTAGGCCATGACTGGAACATAGTGTACTCAACATTACTCACTTGATAACCAATGCTGACTGACAGACTGAAGCAGCTAGAGCCCTGTGTAAGTAATTTGTTTATTAACTGCAGTTTAGACAGAGACTAAGTAGACAAAGATGGTTCTGAAGATCCATCCTTCTTAGTCAAACTCCCTTGAAACTTGACACAGAACATTGACTTCAATCACATAGGGAAAAATGTTCTTCCCCTCTCTCACCTCATTCAGTAGTGTACAGGGTCTGTCTGGAATGGATTTGACTTTCTTCACCTTGTGGGGCTGTGCTTTGGATCTGTGACTAAAATAGTGTTGATAATAGCACAGTGTTTAGACCATTGCTGAAGACTGCGTGCACAGCACTGGGTCTCCACCACCACCACTGTTTTCAGCAAGTAAGCTGGGGTCAGGCTGCAGGTTGGATGAAAATGCGGCCAGGTCAACAGACTCAAATTTACCAAAAAGATATTCTGCACTAAATGACATTGTGCTCAGCCATAAAAGCTCAGAGAAAGAAGGAGGAAGGGGAAACATACATGGTTATGGTGTTTGTGTTCCAAGCAGCTTTGGCCCTGCCTTCCAGTAAGTGGCACATCTCCCTGCTAATAGGATGTGTGGAAGGGTTTCCTTATTTTGTGTTACTTGTGCACAGAGCTTTTGCTATTAAATGTCTTTATTCCAATCCAGGAGTTTTCTTGCCTTCCTTGTACTTTCTTTTCTCAATCTGCAGGACAGAGGGGATGGAGGGAGGGAAGAAAGGAAGAAAGGAGGGAAGGAGGGAGTGAGAGAGAAGCCGGATGGGTGTTAGGGTCAACCCACAACCGCCAGTGTATACATACTGATTATTTTCAACCCTTTAGCTGACTGTAACAGCTATGTATCTATTGAAGGAGAGGCTGAGTTACATTTTTTATTATATCAGCAACACATGGTTTGTATTTTCCCTGGGTGGATTACTTTAATATTTATTAGTGTTGACCCTGGCCGGATTCCAGGATTCACTGAATCCTTCTGCAACTAGGCAGAAGGGAGAGGGGTCATCCACTTACCACTTTTGTGGGCAAAAACAGACTCAAAGTGAGATAATACCTAAAATTTGTTGCTAACAGGATAAAAGCTAAGCTAAAGAGTGAGAAATAAAAGTGTCTTAAAACATACACCACACACACTTTTCCCCTCACCCCTCCTTCTGTTCATGGGAGGTTGCAGTTGACTGCAGTTGCTGCCGCTTGCAATGTGAGTTCCTCCACCCCTCGGGGTCACTCATCCATGGGGTGCAGTAAAGGTTGAGCCTCTGCACCCTGATGGGCCTCCGTGGGTTGCAGAGGGACTTTCTGCTTTACCATGGTCCACAGGAGACCACAGCTGAGTCCATCCCCTGCTCTGTGGGGTCCCTCCCACAGGAGACAGTCTTTAATAGACTTCTCCAACCTAAGTCCACCCTTCAGGCAGCAGATCTTCCACATCTGCTGTCCCAAGGGTCACTCCTCCATAGTGGTACAGTCCTTCATGGACGAGATGTACCGATGTGGGCCCCCCATAGGGCCACAGCTCTCACTCGGGTAAAACCTGCTCCAGCGTGGGTCTGCCTCTCCACAGGCCAACAGGTTTCCTGCAGGGCTCTGCTCCATCCTAAGCCTCCCATGGGGTCACAGCCTCCTTTCAAGCATCCACCAGCTCCAGCATGGGCTCCTCCATGGGCTGCAGGGGGGCCTCTGCGCTGCACTGATCCTCCATGGGCTGCAGGGGTTTTAGCTCTGAGTCCTTCCCCTGCTCCATGAGGTTCCTCCTCCCCCTGATCCCTTAAGGCTTTCTGTGTTTGTATATATTTGTATATATGTATATATTTCTGTATATTTGTAAATGTTATGTAGCAGTATAGCTTCTCATAGTTGAAGTAGCAACTAGCAGTTTCTACCTCTGTACTGCATTCCTGAATGTCTTAGCTAAGGGTAAGATAGCAACTAGAACATTTCATTCAGGCCTCATGTACCAGGACTGGAATAACGATATGTATTGTAGTCAAAACAAGATAGAAGACCTGTGAAGTCTGGAAAACCTCCAACCAGGGGAATGTGATGTGAAGAAGACGATGGTGAAGAAGTAAGGGGTCCTGAGACCCCCAACTCAATTCTAGGAAGGTGTGCCAAGGGGCAGACCCGAGGGAGGTTCTAAGGGTGGCACCAAGGTGGTACGAGGGTGAATGGTCTCTGGGTTGGATGTAAGCTTTAGTTATGATAATTAAGTAGTGTTATAAAAATAGGAATCACCTCTATGCTGCGCGCGCATCATTATACTTTTGAAACTTGAAAAGCTTTTCAGTAAAGAACTCCTCTCTGCTTTACCTCAATTCAATTGCCTCGAAAGTTTTTGTCCACAGTTTAGTTAACACCCCAACTCTGCAGCGACCTTGATGTCTGCCTTGTTATCCCATGTTCTCACTCTCTGGAATTTCTTCTGCACAACAACCTCCAATTCTTAAATACGTTGTCACAGAGGCGTTACTGTGATCTCTAATTGCCTCGGCCCTGGCCAGGAGCCGGATGTTCCTCCTGGGGCCAAGTGTCATTGTCTCCCATGGGACAGGAGAAGTTTCTAGCAGCTTCTAACAGAAGCCACCTCTGCAGTTCTCCCCCACCCCCTACTAAAATTCAGCTACAGAATAATTTTATGTTTTTACTTGAGCATTTATATGAGTGACATCTAGATCTATGCCAGCCTATATCTTTACCTGGATAATTATGAAAATACATTTATTGAAGAAGCTCATAGCTCATATATTTTTAAAAATCAGAATATATTATGAGCTATAACTGCAGGAAGCACTTCAGAAGTATGGAAAATTCCATCTGTTGCTGAGAAAGGCAAAAAAACATGTTTTGTTTTTGAATAATTCTATTTTTTAAACTTAGAGAAAAATATACTGGTGAATATATAAGAAAGAAACTTAACCAGTGTAATTGCAAAATACTTTTTGATTCACCTGCTATGGTTGACTAAAATCCCTCTATACCACAGGTATTAGTAGTTTAAAATGTATCAGTATTAGCAGAGGAATTCTGCATATTGTGAACTTCATGAGCTCCATGGTGTCTTTAAGATTTGTTGTCTGTTAAGTTAATGTCTCTATTTGCTAAATATTTGCATATTTCTTATGCATTTTGGATGATGAAAAATGGAACAAATTGCAAGCTGAAAATAATGCATGCATCCACTATTTACATTTTTCTTATTTACATATTGTATTAAAACACTATGCAAAAAGAAAAGCAATAAGCTTGTATAGCTTGACATTCAGAAAACACAAAATGGTAAAATTGAGGTTACCTGTATGTCATTGTCCTCAAGACTTGTCCATATTCACTGTAGGCCAAATAGGCAGTCTGGAGAACCTCCTTTCATGCTGGATATGTCAGTTACCTCTATGGCACCCTCTCATACTATGATCCACAGATTTTACAATGCAAAGTCAAACTAAAAGCAAATTATTATTTCAAATATATTATAACAAAATAGTTTAATGTTAGAGTTTTGTGTGTTATTCAAAACAATTTCATGTTCACATATATGAGATCCAATAAATTACAAACTCAGATTCCCATGTGTGAGTAAATCCTGGAGGTACCTCTTCTGCTATATTTTATTTTAGAAGACTAGACAGCAGAAGTTGTTTTTCCCTATGAAATGTTCAGTCTTTTAGTCTTAGAAATCACATTGCGACTATATCTTAAATGTTCAAATTTTGCTGATACTTGAGGCAAGTATTAAAATGTAATGCAATATTTCAGTAAAAGAAATGCATATGTAAGAATTAAGAGAAACTGATCATTTACTTAGCATGTAAGTAATCAGTCAAAGGTTGGAAAAGTCCATCTTAATGTCAATGGTCTTAGACATATTACCCATTTGTTCTTATCTCTTTTTGCTTCTGGTGCCATTTCAATCTTAACTGCAGTTTAAGAAGTAGCTCAAAGAGATTGAAGGACTTAGTACTTAATTTCTTTACTTTGCTATGGTATGAAGTTTGTACATTTTAAAACTGAATTGCATTTTATTTCTTGGCTGGACTTTACAGTCTCTGGGAGTTATGCATAATCACGTTTAATCCTTTCCACTGCTGACTCAGTACTTTCTCAGTACTGAGAGAGAGCTGCTTCTCCTGAGTTTGTTCTCCAGTCTTCACTTTTTTAAAAACTACAGGTGACTAATCTATATTTCAAAGAAACACGACCTTTGCTTGATTTAAATAGAACCATTCTTTCAATATCTGAAATGGGAAAGTGATTAAAGTTTTGGTTGATAGGTAAGATGTATTTTAAAAGCAGATAAGCTTAAAGGTCAGACACTGTCAAATGAAGGATTTTGACTTTTTAATATTTAATACTTTAGAAGAATCATGGTTTATGCATGCTTGGGACTCTTTTTAAGTTCTAAAATAAAATTGTTCTGCATTTTCATAAGATTCACCTTTCAGTATTAGATACATTTTGATATTGTGTGAGAAATTGCTTTTCAGCATTTGTTCTTCCTGCTTCATCTGAGACAGGAAGTTTTCCTGGCCTGTCTGTCAAATAACTTTAAAAAAATCTCAATACAACCTAAAGTAACACCTGAATTAACACCAGCTATTGTTTCTTATATTAATTTCTTACAGATTTACAGGTGACTCAAATTCAGGAATTTTTAATATAACTAATAAATGAATAAATTACTGTCAAACATAAATTGCAGCTCTTATTTAATAAAGACTGTATTATCTTGAGGGCTGTACATTTTTTTTTTGAATGTACAACATAAAATTAGCAGAGACCATCTGAGTTACGAAACCAAATTTTGTGGAATAACAAGCATACAGCTAATAGTTTTTAACTTACGCAATAACAGACCACAAGCTATTCAGAACTATAAGCCCCAATGTGACTTTTTAAAGATAAAAAAAATTAAAAAAATCCCAACGACTGATATTTTCCTTAGTTTCATAGAATTTCGATTTT
>VWZG01012993.1:16937-52167 GCA_013396735.1 Grallaria varia | reverse complement strand
TGCAGGGTGCTGGAAAGTAAGAAATCTGCTTTTCTTACACTTTTTGTCAATACATACTTCTTTTTTATTTTTATTTTTAATCTATATCCATTTAATCAAAGATAGGGCAATTTTATAGTTCTTTTACATGTTTGTGAATGATGAAAAATAAAGGAAGATTTATCAACAACCTTCAGAAAAAAAGGTTTTTGTGTTACAAAAAATGATTTTTTCCTTCTTCCTTTATGCTGAAATGCTATCATACGTGTCAGAAGTAGGTATGCATTTTGAAAGAATTAAGACAGAATAAAGAATTTGAACAATTTGACAGATTAAAGGATATGTATAATATAATATATCTAATCCTCAAAGACCAGATCTCCTTTTATTTTAGAAAGGAAAGAATTTTTGAAGCTTAATTTGCCCAGTTCTACCCTTTCTAAAAGAGATCATATTAATCAGTCTCAATTTTTGTCAGTCGTACTTCCTCAGGTAATTTAAGATTTCTTTTCTACAGCATTGATAATAGAAGCAATAAATTATAGATTTATTTTGGACTAAAATGAGAATTTCAATATGATAACAAGCACTTCTCTTTTTTTAAACTTCAGTATGTGTGATTAGTGTTTAGATAAGATACTGACTGCCAAGATAAAAATAGTAAGCCTTGGAGTTGATTTGCTGGTTGTTTTACAGAAAATGCTATCAAAAATTGTTTTCCAGAACTACTTATAAATTAGATGGTACTTTCTCTAGGAAACTGAAGATTTTAATTTTCAAATATTATCTATTTTTTGTTTCTTTCTCCTATAGAAATTTTTATTTATAGTCAATACTGGAGATGTAGAGCAGACTTTCTGTCTTGGAAATTATAAGTTTTTACTGTCACATATTACATTTCGCATAGTTTTAATTCTGTTCTTGTTACCTCTGCTTTTCATTACTCCTGAGACACTTATATGTATGCTATTATTACACTACTTTTCCCCTTATTTTTTTCCATCCTAAACTGTTGAGCCTTCAATACCTCTGGTCCAAATGGAACTGCTGCTATTAGTGTTTTCTGTAAAGTCTCTTTTCATATCTTGAATCAGAATTGCTAATTGTTGTTTTATTTTCAAGGCTTCTCAAGCTAGGATAGAAACATTGTAGTTGTTTCTAATCTTAAGATGCCCATTTACTGGATGAAATATCTTCCTGATTTGTGTTTATCAATTTCAGTCTATCCCTTAAAATTCTACTGCCTCTTCCTCTATGGCTACGTTTTCTTGGTTTTGGTTTTTGTTTGGTGGTGTGAGGTTTGTTGTTCTTGTTGTTTGTTTTTTTTTTTCCTAAATTGATCCCTGAGGATATTCTTCTGGCTACTCACTTGGAGTTCAGCACTTGACAAAATTAATGTCTTAAGGGTAAAATGATGGGGGAAAAGAACAGGTAGCTTTGTTTTGTCACCAATTTGTTACCTTCCGACTTTTTCAAACCCTTCTATTCTATATCCCAGAAAGGGATATAGGAAAGGAAAAATCCTACTAAGATAATTTTAGGTTTTTTAAGTATTTTCCCAGGTTGCATAAAATTTTGCCTTTGTCTAAATTAAGAAAAAAAAATAAAATCTGAACTCCTACTCTGAATGCAAAGTTGTTTCCTTTCTGTCACACTTCTTTTCAACCACAGGAGAATGCCATAAATAGCACATCCCATGGGGCAAGTATAGTAATTTCACCTACTTTAAAATGTTGAAAACTTGATGTCAAAACAAAGTCATAACTTTGAACAATTAACTGCTACACAATTAACAGTTTTAATGGATCTCTAATTCAGACATTTCCCATATGGTCTGTTTAATTAACCCTTAACAAAGAGACCAGCGCTTCAGAGTCTCCAATAAACAGAGAAGAAAACAATATCTACCTAAACAGTTTTCAAAGATATTAAAAATGGCCTATGTATCTAGTTCAAACTTAATGAGTGAACTTTGTTTTCCATTCTGAATTTATATTCAAAGAGCAATTATTAAAGCAGCTGCCCTTTAGTTGTCAGGCTGAGAATGGCACTCTGGTCAAACTGAGGGAACATTATGCTATAACAAAGGAATACGGGCTAATGCATGATGTCAGAATTCTATTTATACTTGTGTGAAAGCATAGATACCACTTTTTATCCATTTTTTCCCCTGACTGCAGGTGAGTAAGGAGCTTTTAATTTCCTAATAAAAATTGGACCTGCAAAATTATAAGCTTTGCTAATAATCTACATTTCAGGTCTTTAGTCTTCTCTAGAACTGCAGCATTAAAGAAATATAGAAGATAGGGAAACATATGTTTCAAGTATTGAACTTCAGAAATGATCATGAAGCTATTCCAAAACATGAATCCTCAAACTGTGGAATGAATAGAGTGCAGTACAAATAATGTGTTTCTTTCTCATTACCACATATTCTTTTTTAAGTAACATTTCTTGTCTTTCTTTTCACCCTTTTTGATGTTTTAAAACTATTCAGCCTACAATAGCCTCTCCAAGCCTCCTGTGCTGTTACTTTTTTATGTGTGTGGGATAATTTTTTAAAATATACTTTATTTTTTTAATCTTCCCTCTTTGATCTACCTCTCTGTTTTTACCCATTAGGTTGGAGTGCTTCACTTTGAACACCAATAGCACTTTATTTATCTTCTCTCTTTGGTTATCTATTGCTTTGTATCACAAAAGAACACAGAAAAACAAAAAGATTACTATCCTTGGACGTGTTGAATCTGTATAAGCCTAAACAATATTTAAAGATGTTCACATTCAGTTTAGCAGAGTCAAAATTTCATGCTTACACAACCAATGTAGAAGCAACACGAGAGATAGATGAGAAAAAATACATTGCAATAGAGGTAATTAATACTCAGTTCTGAGGAGAATGGATCATAAAATCATTAAATGACTCATCTGTGCCTTCAAGTGATTCTTCCCCAGTACTCAGCACTGGTTAGCCCACACCTCAAGTACTGTGTCCAGTTCTGGACCATTCAATTCAGGAAGGATATCGAGGTGCTGGAGCGGGTCCAAGGAAGGGCAATGAGGCTGGTGAGGGGACTGGAGCACAAGTGCTATGAGGAGCAGCTGAGGGAGCTGGAGTTGTTTAGCCTGGAGAAAAGGAGACTTAGGGGAGACCTTATCACTCTCTACAACTACCTGAGAGGAGGCTGTAGCCTTCAGATTGTAGTTTATCCTCCCTGCTGTAATCTTCTCTTTTATGTTTATTTAGGTGCTAAGGCAGAGCTACAGTATGTGCGATTCCACAGCCTGATGTCAAGGAAAAAAAATTGTTTATGATCTCTTTTATTCGGTGCATATAATACAGACTTATTAACTGATTTTTCTCATACTAATGATCTAAATATTCAAGTTTATCTTTTTGTGCCAATTTTAAATAAGTAAATAAATGAACAGTATTGTAATAGAGATTATTATAATGTCATTTTTTATAATAGCTGTAATAACAGTCATAATGTTCAAGGACAACTGTGAGAAATAGACACAAAATTGTTAATATTGCACAAATATATCGGTAGGACTTTTCACTAATTAACCGACTTTGTTTTTTGGGTTGGATTTGTTTGTTTGTTAAATAAAAATAATTTTGAATGCTTTTTCTCTTTTCTGTCCTTAACACTTTGAACTATTTTGTTAGCGTATTTCAAGGGACAGAATAACTGTGGCTTAAAATCAGTGGCTTTATCGCTTACAATTACACTATATGGTATTCAAGGATCATAGTGCTGCAGTGATTACAAAGTTTTTGGTGGTTCACTGTCTCCTTTTGCATTATGCCCTGTATTTGTTTCAAAATACTCATATGCATTATATATTCAGTGAAAGCATTCATGAACCAGGTAGGACATACCTCTTTGAGAATTTTTACTTCACATGCTTTTTGTGGTTTTTTTCCCACAAAATTCAACCTCTATCAGAATTTTGCTACTATAATTACAGTCATCAATTCACATTAGCTAGATAGCTGCCTATCTAATTTACTTTAATATAAATCACAGAAATTCTGACCATTGTTGTTGTTTAATCCTAGAAACATTTACTTGGGAATTTTATTTTATCTTCTCTTTTTTACTTCATTTTTCTTCAAAATATTAAAGGAAATACCTTCCAAACATGACAAGGCCTTAATAATTTCAACAGTTACTGCTACACTTTATTTGTTTTTCTGGGTGGGATTCAATGCATGTATGGGGAAAAAGAAGGACTTGGCTTTCAGCCATCAACTTTCAAGTACTCCAGTCAGAAAATCTGCAATTAACACATATGGTAGTATGCTGCTCCTGGACTAATCACAGTTGGCCAGTCATCACTGAGAGTTTTGAGACTACTTCTAATTTGTCATACATATTTTTTTTAATAAATCAGTACACATTTTTTTTCTTATCTGTTGGGTTTAAATCTCTCTGTATGTGATTGCTTTTAATCAATAGTTATAGAGAAGTATATGATTCTCTGTAGATTATAATTCATGACATAAATTTAATATCTGGAAGAACAGATGTCAGGGTGACATGGCCTTCTCTTTATTCTCATTTTAGTCTCTGACAAAAAAATGTAAAATAAGGGGAGATTCTCAATTAATTGAACTGAGAAGAATTGAAAAAGACTGGGATACTTGTAATGATTAGCAGAAGTCTTTTTCTTCAGGGATAAAAGTGAGTTTTAAAAGAACAGTGTGAATAGACAGATACCACAAAAATAGAGTATTTAGCCTTTCCTGGAGGGTGATGGTTTAGCAGCACCTTGAAACCTTTAGCATCCCTGGAGCCCACAGAATCTGCTCTAGCCAGGTTTAGCTGAATCCTTCATCTTTGTATCTTCAAGGTAAGTAAACTATTTCAAGTAGTTTGGTGTACATACTATTTTTCCTAGAAGATCTGTAAAGTCAAGGCTAGACTGCATGCTGTGATACACTTTTCCATATCCATCTGCATTGATGACATATACGTGAAACAAAAATTATTAGAAAAAATTAAATATTTCTGGCTATAAATAGCGGAAAAATCTGAGACAAGTAGTTAAGTGGAGTGGCTCCTGAGGAAACGGTTTCGTATTCTAGTGGACAATTGCCTTCATTCTGGAAAGAATGACCAAAAGGTCAGTGAGGGATATATCCATTATCAAAGGGTCAGTGAAACCTGAATAACTCAGTGAAAAATTGGTAAGGATTTCTAGTCAAATATTGGAAATATCTTTTATTTTTTTTAAAAAAAAAGCAAGCTAATTGAAGGGTACTAAAGGCAGTTTAAAGAACTTGAGAAGGGAGGATCAATCCTTTGAAAAGAATGCATTGCAATTCTGAAAGCTTTCTTTTTTACTCAAATGATTCTCAAGTTCTTTGCGAAGATAGGGGTATAAGATTAAAACTTCATTCAACGTTTGCCTTTGAGTCAATTTAAGTTAAAGGAACCAAAATGTCTTCAAGTTAATCCCAAATAGAGTTAACCTAATTCAACCAAAATAAGGGCACTGTAACTTTGTGAAGACTTGATTTTGATGCTGATTGGTGTTGACACTTTATCAATTTTTCTAAATTTTCTTGTTTGCCAACTTTTTCAGCTTGTTGTTTTCCTTCTTTATTGATTTCAATTAACAGTTTTTCCATGAGTTGCCAGTCTCCCCAGGCACACATCTATAAATAAAATACCAGAGACCTTAATAACCCAGACCTACAAACCACTTCCAGTCATTAATAGTCACTTCTAGCCATTAGTATCTATGAAAAACGATGTTTTTTTCTTTTAGTTTGTTTTGGTGTCTTTGGATTAATAACTAGATATGCTCATGAATATCTAAAATTAAAATGAAATTCAAAAACGTTTTACTAGGTGTTAGAGCTCCTGCTCCAGTTACTCTGATGCTCAGTCAAGTTTCTAAAACATTGAAAAGACTGGGGTAAGATGTGTTTTCCTCTTTCAGAATTAACAGTGATAATTGATTTATTAATACAGAATGAAGTCCTAAAGACCAGTCTAAAAATCAGAATGAAAATTGAAAACTGAGAAACTTGAAGAGATTTCCAAATATATCCACTTTGAATGTTCAGATTGTGTCCTAGAAATTTTGGGTTCAGAAGACCAGAAAATGTAATCAAAACATTAAAAGTTAATAGAAGATAATATGGCCACTTAAATGAATATGTAGAATGCAGTACTGGAGCCAGTCTACTCAGATTTACAAGACTGAGTCCTATAAAGATGTTACCTATAAGATGTTTTGGAATGCTTGATTCAATGATTAGTTGACTTTAAATCATCAGAGGAAGATGTCATTTACTCTGCTGGGATACTGACATCATCCTAAAATGCTCTGAGGACAGCCAGGGTTTGAAGATAGCAGCTCTTTCTCTAGGAAAAGGGAAAGGTTTGGCAGCTATGTAACTGCATTATGGACACTCTTTCCAAAGATTTATGGATTTTCCCTCATTGTTTCATGGAAATGTCAGGATGCAGACTATGTGAAATATTCTTCATATTGATGTTGTCAGAGGGTGAGAATTTAGTTCTTTGTAAACAAAATTATTTATACAATATTGCAATAATTTATTAAAAACAAAACTGTAAAAAATGAAGGCATCATGATTGAATGACAGAGCATTAAGCTGGGCAACAAGAAACCTATTTTCTTTTATTGACCTCAGTAAGTTCTTCAGTGACCTTGGACCTTGGACTTGATTTTTCATGCTTTGTTTTTATTTTCTCCCTTTGTAAGGGTGAGCAACTCTTGAAATTACTTTAGGCAGGACCTAACACAGGGAGTATTGCAAATCATCTGCAGCATGTGAGTCATAGCCTTATGTAAAAACTAAGTGAAAAATTAATGAAAAATTTTGAATATTAGATATTTAAATATTTATGTGGGTCAAATGGTATGATACCAAAACATAAAGAATGAACAAAGCAAAGAAAAATTTAAAAAAAACTATTTGCTGGGAAGACAGCAACAAGGTTGAAATTTCTATCCGTTGTTGCTGCTTTACTTCTTCTAAAAATAGTGCATTTTCTGGTGTTGCTGAAGTTTTTAAATATGGGTAGTTTACATTCTACCTCTTCTCATTCCCAAGAAAATATACGTTTATTACTTCTGAAACACAGCTAATGTCTCTTTTAAATACTTCCACAATTTCTTTTATGAAGACCTTTATGAATGTTCTCTCCAAGTCTTTTATTATTCTAAACCAAGTATTTGTAAAGAACATATGATTACAAAATATTTGAGTCAGTAATAGGCTGAAAAAATAATCACATGGAAATACAAGTTACATTTTCAACATCTTAATCATAGTCCAAACAGTATAAGTCAGCTGTCTGCTGACAGTTAATCTTATTTACCAAAGCCAATTGTCCCCAAATGTACCCAAGACTGTGCAGGAAGGGTCCCTTCTCCTCCTACTCCACCCCCACCGCCATGAACACCATCCTTCTTCTGGAAAAGATCCCAGGCCACTGAAGGCTAATTAAAAACTTGTCTGCACCCTACTCTTCTTTAGGAAGGCTTTGGTGTGTGCCCATAGAAACACTGAAAGCATGTATAAAACAGAGATACAAGGAATCTTTTAAATAAGTAATTTCATTTTTACTGTTTTTCTGTATTAATACTTTGGACTGTTAGACCACTAAAACACTCTGTGGGCTAAAGGTGTATTCTTTGCTCAGATGTCCTCTTTCCACTCCAAACAAGACAGAATTGAACCAAGTTTAAAAACAAAATTTTATTACATTCTTACTGCTTTGTTTTCATGGAACACCGCATAAGTAACGAAGTTCAACAAGGGCAAGGACCAGATTCTGCACCTGGGGTGGCACAATGCTGAATAGATGTACAATCTGGGGAATGAGATGGTTGAAAGCAGTGCCACAGAAAGGGACCTGGGGGTGCTGGTCAACAGCAAGTTGAATGTGAGTCAGCAGCGCCCTGGCAGCTGGGAGGGTGGGCATCAGGCAAAGCATTGTCAGTTGGCTGAGGGAGGGGATTGTCCTGCTCTGCTCCGCGCTGGGGCGGCCTCACCTTGAATATTGTGGGCAGTTTTGGGCACTGCAGTATAAGAAAGACATAGTGTCCAAAGTGTCCAAAGGAGGACAACAAAGAAGGTGAATGGCCTTGAGGGGAAGGGGTATGAGGAGCGGCTGAGGGCACTTGGTGTGTTCAGCCTGGAAAAGAAGAGACTGAGGGGAGACCTCATTGCAGTTACCACTCCCTTGTGAGGGGAAGAGGGCCAGGCACTGATCTCTTCTCTGTGGTGACCAGTGACAGGACCCAAGAGAATGACCTGAAGTTGTGTCAGGAGAGGTTTCGGTTGGATATTAGAAAAAGGTTTTTCACCAAGAAGATGGCTGGGCACTGGAACGGGCTCCCTGGGGAAGTGGTCACAGCACCAAGCCTGGCAAAGTTTAAGAGGCATGTGGATGATACACTCAGGCACTTGGTGCGACTCCTGGGGATGGTTCTATGCTGGGGGTTGGATTTTATCTCTGTGGGTGCCTTCCAACTTGGCATATTCTTTGATTCTGTGAACAAAATAAATAGTTTTTTTATCACATATTGATTTGATATTTTAATTTTCTTTGAAAAAGAAAATGCAATTTTTGGTCAGAGTAATTATTTTAATCTGTGCTTTATGTGTTTTCTGAGCCTATCTGTTTTAGTGAAGTAACTTATCTCAATAAATGTATAAATATTAGTTGAACTAATGAGAATATGAAAGTATTTTTCAAGGTATAAATACAATATATGATTGTTTAGATTTGGAATAGAGCATGGCAAACAGTATTTTCTCTGTAGAATTATTCAAAACCAAGACATTGTAAATCTGAGTGAATAAACTGTAAGCACATATGCAAAGTTCTAATATCTGTGAAAATCACACTGCTGTATTAACTTTTACTGCAGAGAGTAGTAGGCCATGGAGAAACCTGTGTGTTTAAGAGTATCAAAACATCGTATTAAAATAAGTACATTGGAAATCTGAAGTAAGTTTTAAATTTCCCACTCAAATCTCAAATTTATGCAGAATTTTCATTAGAGGCAATATGCTTTCATGTATGAAACAGCCTGGATGATTAGGTCTTTGATATAGTTTAAAAAAAAATCTACTGACATTAGTGGAAAGCCATCTAATGTTTTTGTTGCAGTATCGTGGAAAAAAGAAAATATCAAATTTGGATTTTTCATTTAGTAAGAAATTATTTCAGGCAAGCAATGAAACTGTTTAAATACTTAACGGAAATCAAACATTATAAAATAATTTCTGTCCTACCAAGATAGTTTCTACTTACTTCACTGCACCAGATTTTATCCTGAAAGAAGCTACACTTGGGTGAAATACAGACTGAAATTACGATGAACAAAGAACAATATTTAACTTTGTGTTTTCCATAACTTTTTGTAAGTGTCTGTTTTGTTCATATTTAGGCCTATTCCCTGTATCTTGGCAGAAAGATATCACTTCTGCCTTTTGAAGCTCCTTGGACTTTTATTCATGTCCCTCAGTTTTAGCTGTATGAGCATTTTATAGTTAACCTGTTATTCTAAACTAAACTGATTTAGCTTGAAATTCTCCTGATTAGAAAGAAAATTAGCCTGAATAAATCACTTTCTAGAAATGGCTGTGGCTTAGGAAATATTAATGTCTTCCTTCACTTGGAGTAACTGCATGGCACCTTCATGGCATTTAGGAAAAGTTTTCTCCACACACACAGATTTGCTCTTACCATTCCAATACGTTGAGAACAGAAGAGGATTACAGGAAAGCAAAAACCATGATCTGACAACTGTATTATTATCACTAAGACTCAGAAAATTTGATACGCACAGAAGGGATGTATAAGAAAAGTATCTAGTTACAGTTAAGTATTTCCAGCTTTATCTTTGCTATATGCTACATCTAAATGGATGTANTAAAATATATTGAAATAAATAGATTTACTTTGGTATAGAGAAGAGAAATTATTTAAAATTTAACAGTTTTCCTCCTTTCTGGAAAAGAAATCTTCTGGAACTCTATCATTTTGTAAAGGGTGCATAATTTCATAGAAATGTAAAAATGAAAGCTAATTTTTTTTAATGCTTCTATATAGTTAAACTTTCATGTAAAATTATCATTATTAGTAGAATTCAAGAACTGTAGCCTTTTATTCTTAGTCATATTTGCATTTTTTCATCAATCCTTTCTTAGATCAATGTTTGTGAGTTTCGACGTAGCAATACGCACTTTTTAGACCGTAATTTTCTAACAGTTATCATACCACTGTGAAAGATGTACTTCAAAATTGAATAGATGAAAAATAGTGTGAAATAATTCAATCTAATGTTTTACACAGTAGACTTTTATAAACCAAACACATCACTGTTCCAGCCATACTTTGCAAATCTGCTGTGACAATTCAATGATCAAGTATAAAGGACAGTGACCTCTGCTGCATTCTAGGACTGTGCAGATAAGACCTCCAGTCTATTTTATCATCTATAGAAAACAGTAAATTAACATTATCCTGACTTTCCTTTAATCACCTCTGACAATACTTGTGATACGTTATCTTACCTAATCTTTGTTTTTCTGACAATGTCATGGCCCTGCACTTAGAGTTGCTTGCTATCCAAGTTCTGTGCATTAGGATACAGACACAAGCAAGTCTTTAAACACCTAAGCAGTCATATCAAAGTCCCCTTGCAACCTTCACCCATGTGTATTTTCCCCTTTGGCATCATTTTATCATTTATTTCTGATCTTCCATTCCCATCCTTTAATGTATCTACGTTTTTATTCCTTTTGTGGCTAGAGAATCTCTTCGCTGACCTATCATCTTGGACACCAAGCAAATTTTTATTGTTATTTGTATGCTTGCAGAATCCTTGTGGAAGAAACTATTTTCTGCCAAAAAATCACCTGTCACTGAAGTCATAACTTGACAACACTACAAAATTTCCATATAATAAAACCTTGGAGATGTTTGCATTTTTCATCTTTGCCAGTAGAGTAAATTAATTAAAAGACACTGAAGGCATCTGCAACTTTGAAGGTTAATGGAGTCCTCTGAATGCTGGAATGGACAGATATTTTTAGTGCATGTTTTTAGTTGAGTTTTATTACTGCTGTAACGTGCTCTACTCTTAGTAAGCATGCTTCAACCTTCCAGATACACCTTTTTATTCAGACACTAAAACTTTTATGTTCAGTGTCTTACACCATTTTAATGCAAGCTAATACCCACTAATCCTTACTCTAACTCATTTTCCAAATATTTTTTTGCACTGAATATTTATTTTTAATAAACAATATCTCCCTTATTTACAGTTCATTCTCTACATATATTCATATGTTTCTCTGTCATATTTTAACTTTGCTTCTGGAGCTATACTTGTTGCAACAAAGAATTCCTATTTCAGGAATCAGCTTCACAGATACAAAAGAGTTTTCCACACCCAAGGAACCATAATATTGTAGATATTTTTCTCCTTTTCAAGTTGTTTGTTATAACCATTAGTGTGCTTTTGACAGACATTGATTCATTTATCAAAGGATTTGAGAGATGATCTTTACTTTCTGTCTGCTAGTGGAGAAGGAAAAAACTATAGTAAATGTTTTAGGGACTCTTCTATGAACTCACTACTTACTACATAAGGGACTGAGCTTTCAGGGAGTGTACTCAGTGTCCCTCGTAAGTGTTTTTGACACTATATTTTTAGGATTAATGCCTTTAGAAGAATTACATTCAGACCCATTAGCCAGAATTCATAGTCAATGTAAAGACTTGGAATACTCTGACTGACCAAATGTGTATAAGAGTTAGAGTGTGCAGCTGGGCTTTAGACCCACGTGGAACTGCTGAGAAATGTTGTACAGAGTAACTTTGCAACTAACAATGTAAATACTTGAAATACTCTAACTGGCCAGTGATGTACAGCTAAAAAGTTTTCTTTTTAGATAAGTTTTCCTTATAAGTCCTTTAAAAGTGATAATTTTTCACAGTAATTCAACTTGCTATTTAATAACTTAAAATATTGTTAGATTTCCTTGAACAGTGATATGTGGGACATCTGATTTGCTTTAGAAAAGCATCTTAAGAAGGTATAAATAGCAATGTCTTCTGAAAAGAGCATGATATAATGAACACATAAGTTAATTATGGTTTTGTCTTGATTTTGATCCCAGTCTGTAGTTCCAAAAATTAAACAATTTCTTGCTGCCTGAGATGTAAAAAAAAAAAAAAAAAGTGTGCATAGTCATTGCATTATATGATAAATATGAAGTAATGTCTTCAAAATTACCCTCTTTTAAATTGAAATGGTTTCAATTAATATCTTAAATGCTTTTTTCCACTTCTGCTCTTTCTCTTTACTTCTGTAATGTGTAGGAGCCTTTAGGGCGTGTTAGAAATACATTGTTTTACTTTAAGTATGGCATAATTTTATATATTGGAATTCTTTTGTTAGACAATAGGTTAGACAACCTACTTTGTTAATTAGTAATTTAATTTTTTCCTTCTTTTTTTTTTTTTTCCTGGCTCATTATAAAATTCAGTATCATTTAAGGCACAAACAACAAAGCTGCATTTACACATGTCAATTCTGTTGCTGGCATAACTTGTTTACCATGTTTTCATAACACTTCTGTCCATATGAATATTTCCAGATCTTTCTCTGCCACTTACAAAGTTATTCTATAAGCATTTCTCAGCAGTTCTGTGTAGGTCTAAAGTCCTTCTGCACACTATAATTCTTATATCCATACCTTTTTTTTAATATGTTTTTGAATGTATAGTACTACCTCTTCTTTACAAATTAATGCAAACTTCATGTATATATACATTGCCTGGAGTTATCTAAAATTTGAACTTAATCCCATTGAATCATTACATAAAAAGCTTATAAAGACTTTCACAGAGGTTAATGAATTTCAGTATATATTTGCAGATTTTGTGATTTTGTTATTAAATATATGCTTTTGATGTTTAACTTTGTGGGTTTTTTTCCTCAGGCAAGAATTTGAGTGTGCAAGGAAAGAAAGCCTAGAAAGTAATTCACCACTTCCCACAGGCAAGAAGTTATCTCACATCCTAGGAAGCAGGGCATAATAGTTACAACCACAATAACAAACATCTCTTCTTCCTTCTTTCCCTGCTTTTTTATTGTTGAGCATGGTATAGGTTCACGCATATCCCTTTGGTCAGTTCAGTTCAGACGTCCCAGCTGTGCCTCCTCTCAACCTCTTGGCCAACATTCTCACTTTGAAGGAGGCAGGGAAGAAAGAGAGAGAAAGCCTTGATGCTCTGCAAACACAGCAGGAACAAAAGCTGTGGTGGTTACTGACACTGTTGCAGTATCAAATGCAAAGCGCTGCACTATATGGACTGCAGTGGAGAAACTTAACTTCATCCCAACCAGTCCCAGATCAAGCATTCTTTCAAAATACTTCTTATTTGGCCTAGACCTGTTTGCAGTTAATAATAATTTGTGGGTGTTGAGTGGATTATCAGAGGAAATCCTTTTTTATTTTTTTTTTTGCCACCCGATGACTTCCCTTTAGAGAGATGTTATTGCGCCTTATAAGAATTTAATGAGTATTAATCTGCTGATTTGAAGGTGTAATTTCATCACTCTGTAATTCTATGTCCAGTAGTACGTCAGTCCCTCACGAAACTGATGTCACTGAGGAAGAATCTTATGTGCAGCTGAAAACTATGGCAACTGCAATTTTATCCAGATGGCCAGTCTGAACTCGCCGATGTCCAGCACCAGTGAATTAGTGGGAAAACTGACTTGCATGTAGGCATAATGCCATATGAACAGATGGACACGAGTACAAAAATCTAAGAGACCATCTATAATCACAAACTGTGTTTGTGAAGGGCACAAGTTTATCCAGGAAGTACCAGATGGTTGTCTGTCCTGAGGTTATGGAAATACAGATATGGGAATGGACCATTCCTTATCCTGATTTTGACTAGATAAAATCCCCCAAATTAGCAAAATTACTTCATGATTGATGAAGAAAAGTAGTTTACTTGTATTTTCAATATTTTTTTATATTTCTTTTTAAAATAATATATTCACTTGTATATAAGTGAAGACTTACTTTGTAGGCAATGGAAAGAGATACTGAATAAAATTTAACAAAAATTCCTTTACATCAGGTGAATTCCAATGTTAAATGCAATTGATGGGAATTGATGGTGGCCTTTAATGAATGGATAAGAAATTCTACTCTTTTACATTCTAACTATATGGAAATATTTTTTTAAAATAAAAAAAAAAGTAAAAATTCCCAGCATGTCTTTTTATGGGAGTCTGGATGTAATTTCAAAGAAAATATCTTCCTTCGCAACCATGATTTTAACTAACTTAGGGCATAATTTACCCTAAGTCAAATAAAAGTCTACACAGCCTTCTAGAACGAAGGATCAAAAATATTTTCTTTTCCAGCTTTCATTGAGATGATGGTGATTATTAGACACTGTCACTTTTGTTTCTCTTTAAACAAATTATTTCAGTTTTATTGTTGGTAACTGCGTCTCTTCCCTTCTTCATATAATATCCCTGCAAAAATGTGAAGCAAGCTGAGATACATATTTTTTAATCTTTCCTTTTTATAAGAAATGAACATTTAAGTTAGAAACTGATTTTCTGTTGTCCTGTATTGTACTCTATTTTCAATAGCAAAAGAAATTACTACTACAACATAAAATCTATGAGTGGATTTCTCTCTTTGACAAATGTCCAAATCAACATTTATATAAAGTAAAAAATTAATATCATGAGCATCACTTAAGTAAATTGATATGATGTCATTGAATTGTGTTTAATTTACAGAAATTGATATAATATCTTTAGAACATGCATGATTTAGTGAGATTACTTAGATATCTTAGCAATAAGTTTGGAAAATCTACCTTTTCTGTCATGGTTTTCAACATAATATTTTCTGTTGAAATTTTGGTAAATGTTTAATTTTAATTGTGCTCTTGCATAAACAATACACACACAGAGTCTAAAAATATATTTCACTTTAAAACAATCTCTTCTCATAGTAGTAAATTTTAATTTATACACATCCTTAGGCTTTACAGAGCTTAGCTGACAAATTCTGTGCATGAATATAAGAATAAGCTTTATTACTGAAAAAGCCTAGAAAAAGCATACAAAAAGCTGCTGATCTAAGACATGCTATGAGCTTTAAGCTTTTGAATGCATGGCAATGAATATACACTGTCAATGTACATTATACTACAAAGTCATCGAGCCTTAACCTTAGAAAACAATAGTGTAGAACGAATGATCCAACAGTCTGGCAAGTACTTTTCATACTACTTTATTCATCTGAAAGTGATGCAAAATTCTTTATAGTTTTATAAATGTCCTGCCACTCTGTCAAAATGCTTTTGAAAGATTTTCATAGTCTGTACCATTCAAGGTCTGATACAACTCACAAGACAATGTCAAGGACAATTTTGAGTTGTTAAAGACTTTCCTTTATTAGATCCCAGTCAGTGCTGACTATAGAGAAGTGTAGAAAAGGTGTTCATTATGTCAGAGAAAAAAATGTTAAATAAAAGACAGAATGCCAGTTTCTTAACTTTTACCAACATAACATTCTCTAAAAGTATATAAACATGTCAAATTATGAAAAGAAAGAAAAAGTAATCATACTTCATATGAGTAGATCACAAACTAGATAAGCAAAAATTGCAAACATTTATGGCTCTGAAGAAACACTGAAAAATCATGAGTTTATCTTTTCCCTTGTCTGCCTTTATCTATCAAGTTTTAAAAACAGAAAAAACAACCCACCAGCAAAGATTAATTGTACACTAACCTTTGCTTCACATATCAGTTATTTTTAAATTTATGTGAACCAAAAAAACAAAACAAGTAATCACACATATGCAGTTACATATTGTCAACCTAGATCAGCACAATTTAATTTTAAAACAAAACGGTTAGAAGCACTAGAGAGAATTTAGAGGAAGTCATTATATAAATTACCTAAATTAACAATTAGAAATTTTGCATACAAAAAATACTGGTATTTTTAGTTTAACTTAAATCAACACCCAAATTTTATTATTACTACTGAAAATTACATATTGACTCAAAATCCTATGAAGATAGCTAAATTTAGACACTTTCAATTATTTTAACAGCCATTCAATGACAAAAAAATTACCTTCATGATTCAATAGGTGTGGTTCAACAGTCATTGGCATTGACATGTATCTTTTCATTGATTTACCTAAGATTAGCTAGCGCCAATCTGATATTCTCACTAAATTTAGTTCCCTGTGGCTTGACTGAGTATGGCACCACACACCAGAATGGTATTAATCCGTAAAAGTAGTCTATTCAGTAAAGTCTTCAGAGCAGGTATATTTTTGAAGTGGTTTGCAACTAGTTTTTTAGCAATTTTACAAAACATCTTTTAGCACTTTGGAAGTATAATTATGAACCAAACTATCGTTAACAACTAATGTGGATTTGAAAGTATTGTAGTATCTTGTTTCCTACTTATGATGTTCACTAAGTCGTAAAATTTAAATTAGTGTTATGCTATGACATAAAGGGAAACACTTTTTTACATATTATTTAGAACAAGCTGCCTAGGGAATTAATAGAATCATAATCTTTGGAAATTTTCAAAAAACATGGTTTAGTGGTGAACAGGATGGTGCAGGGTAGCAGTTGAACTGGATGACCTCAGAGGTCTTTTCCAATTGTAAGGATTCTATGATTTAAAATATTGTTGACAAGAAAATAGCTCACGGCTTATTGGAAGTGCTGGCAAAACCAAACACTGCTGTCCCATGAATAGGGATAAAATAATGACCACCACTCAGATTTTCGGTTCTCCCTCAAACAACATGAAAAACCCTAGAAGATTTCTGCTTCGTAGGGGATACGGATTAAAGTTGTGAGTGCTTTTTCTCTGCACTGGGAGTAGAGCTTCTTAACACTTCTAGGCAGAAAAAGCACTTCATTTCTTATTAGGAGATCTGAGTGTTTGATTAAGTGTCTAGTTCAGCTGGGAATGCCTTTGGTTGCTTTTTAAAGTTCTGTTTATTTTTAGAAACAAACTGAGAAACAAATATAATTGTTTTTTCCCACTTTCATCATAACAGATTATTTATTTTCTCTTGAGACGACTCTCTGGCTTATTTGGTACAGTTAATAATTTCGAATTCCCAAACCAATTCTTTTAAATCCCAATGGCCATTCCATGGTTATAGATGGTGTAGCTATGTGCTCAAAATAATACCAAATCAGACTTAAGTAAAAGGTTAAAAGTATTTCTAGATCTGTGCAATGCCAAAAATAGGATACCTTAAGGTTCCAAACTTGATTCTTGAGCCTCTTAGAATTATTACGCGAATAATAGCAAGACATATTTAGAAGCTGTACATATTTCCATGTAAGTGAGTTGCAAGAGCAAGCTTCGCCATGACAACTGGTCATTTTGGATGCCTGCATACACACAAAAATACCCACACGGAAGAGGGGGTGGGGGGAAGAGGAAAGATAAACATGCTTCATTATATATGTATTTATCTATTTTCTGTGATCTGCATAACCGTCAATAGAAAAGTAATGGTTTGAATTTGCCTCATAACAGTGTATATATCTTTCCTCCACATTTTTGCAATACACAACCTAACCAACTTACAAAAGACACACATGTGTTTCCATATTGATTAATCTGTGATTTTTGGCACAATTTCAGATTGTTAGATCTATTTTTTTTCCTTTTGTATTATCCCACTGCATACTCTTTTTGAACAGAATCATTACTAAAAGAAAAGAGAAATATTAATAAGCACAGCCCCAAAATCCAGTGAGACTTATTTAGCTGTCAACATTCTAGAACTTTAATTGTGTCAAAGGGAAGTTCTAGGAAAGTATTAATAAAGGTTTCCTCCTCGAAGTTACATGTGGTTTTGATGTGTCATTTTTGTTGTGTTAAGACAGTTGCCTGAAATCACCAATTTTCACTTCAAAATCCATATTTGAAAAATGCCTTTACTTTCACAAAAGCGAGTTCAAGGGGACATGAAATTTCCCATTATGGACACTACTTTTGTCAGTTGCATTAGTTCTGAGGGTATATTTGCCAAAACTAGGATATCTGAAGCAGACTCAAAATGCAAATGACAGATTGAGAAGTGAAGAGGGAAGAAAAAACTTGTTTTGCAGAATCAGTTCAAATGTTCTGATGTCTATCTGATAGGGGAAAAAAATGTTCATGGAACAAAAACAGGTTATGAAATCTCTTCCAGAGGATGGTACAAATATGAAAGTACAACTTCAAATGTGTTTCCATGAATTCTAAAATATTTGATTTTTTTCCTTCACTGACTGTGCCCTTCAACTTCTAAACATAAAAAGTGGAGAAATATCTCAGAAAATAAAGACTTTTTATGTTAAGCAGCTCACGCTGATCCTTATGACTCTGTTCTGTGAACTACCAGTCCAACTGTGTGCTGCATAAAAAAACACAAAGCCATCTGATAGTTTGTGTTGCAGTGGATTGTTACAGCATTCCTGAATAAGTAGCCACTCTGGCAAATCCTGTATAAGAAACCATGGAGTTGTGATGGAATGGGCAAGATAAAAAATTGTTAATTGAATATTGTAACATTGAAAACAAACACTTATGCGCAGAATAGTCTCAGTAGCAATTTAGTAATTTGGATGAAAATTTGGCTCCTTAAATTCATCATATACAGAGTACATTCATACACATCTAATTCTCATTGCATTTGTAGATTTCTATCTAAATATGTACATGTTTATTAAAGTTAATTAAGTCTGGTTGATAATGCACTGTATACATCTATGTACATGCTTATGTATATACTAGCATTTAAACCACAGAAGGAACAGCATATGTTAAGTATGCTAAAATTTTATTTAAAAAGAATCTCCTGGAGATGGGGATTTTAAAAAAGGAATTAAATGATTACTGAATTTAATGATTAAAACATATTTGTTATTTTTTGCAAATAATCCTTACTGCTGATTCTTGAACACAATATCTTTATGATTAATGAAATTAATACATTTTGAAACAATATTTCAAATACAATTGAAGTGGTCTTAAAAGTCTCCAGATTCTCAAACATAATAGAAAGTTACTGTATTTTCAGATTGTCTAACACAATTCTTGACTAACATTTCCAACTGGTTGACATTAAATATAATGCTATAATGTGAAAACCACCAGCGTTTCTGGTATATATATTACTGTATATATACATATTTTGTGGTGCATCTTTTTGTGTACTTTGAGGTGAAATGATTTATTTGGTATATAAAGCAATATTTTTTCCAGATACATTCTATTATTATTTTCATAATACTTTACCTAAATTATAGGTAATTATAGGTAATAACTCCCCGATAGAGTGCCTTTTCAGACACATATTTACTTAACTTTAAACATTTTAAACATATTTAGCAGATGAGCAAACTGTTCAAACAGTGTCTTAGAATATTTTATGGACCTTCAACACATAAAGCCAAGCCAGGATTTTAGAGGAAAGAGGTTCTTGAGGTGAATAGAAAAAAATTTCTTCTCATTTCCCTTCGAAATAAACACATACATGCCATGTCTTTATTTAATTATGACACTGTACTTTGCTAGGGTTGATGGAGTTTCCATTGTAGGTCCATACAATTATTTGTTCCTTGTCTTGATATGTACTGAACGACTAGAGAAAATAACATTCTGACTGGAATCAGTAACAGTTGTGAAAGCTCAGAAAGTGGCTGTTTTGACCTGTCAACTAAATAAAGCATCGGCCCTAAAAATGAAAGTCCGTCCCACAAGATGACCAACAACTCTGTAAAGAAATTTTGCTTGACTAAATTCATAGTGAATTAATCAGGAATCCTGAGAAATACGTCAGTGTTGTTTCCTCAACTGGATACTGTTTTTCTTCTTCTTGAGCTGGAAATCAGTGTCACTCTGTTTTCTGTGGTTCATAAACTATCACCGCAGTTATTTGGAGCCTTGCTTGGAAGGAATTAAGATGTCCATCGTAGTCCACACTTTTTGTAACAGGTACACTTAGAGATTAAAAAAGGGAAGATATGTTTTTCAAGGCCTCAGAAAAAAAATCTTTTTGGGGAAAGAAATGTCATCCAAATGAATGCATCAAATATATTAACCAACACTTAGTTGATATGATAAGAAGGGGAGAAAAAACAGAAAAATAAATGAAAATATGTGAGGATGTCATAAACCTACTGTAGCCCTATAAATTCTAATGTATAGTCTTTAATAGTAGACATTTTTCATTGTATGGAAACATCTTTAAACTCAAAACTGAATGTGGTGTGACTCAAAACTCTAAAGAATCACCTGGATCCCAAGAATCTGTTGAGTGCATGACCTCAAATGGTATAAGCACCGAGATTCTCCAGGACATGTCCTGTTCTGTTTCTTGTCTTTTTTACTATTCCCAAATCCTGTGTAGTGCTTTCAGTGACCGTTCAGAACACACAATTAAATATAAATAATAAATTACCTAATACAGAAATCTTGGAATTGCACATATCTAAAAATTATTTTCAAATATTCCTACTAAATACCACGTTATAACAGAATTTGATTGCAATAAAACAGGACTGGTTTTAGTATTTGAAATAGAACATATTGAACATGATTGTGTCTGATAGATTAATTTCTAGAAACTAAGCATCTGTTCCAACTTAGCTTCTAAGATTAGAAAAACAAAACAAAACACGTTTTTATGTTAATTGGGCAGATGGAGAGAACAGAATTTGAAATTACAATACAGTAATTGATCAGGATTGTAATGATGTTAATTCCAATTAAAAGAACACTGACAAGACAAATGTTCATTTGAAATCAATATCATGGTAATGAGAGGGTCTATAACACGTTGTCATTGCTGATTTATGGAAATAAGCACAAGCAGTGATTTTCAGACTGAGCTTACCTGCCAAGAGAACTACTCAAAATAAAAGATGATGCAGATAGATAGATAATTAAAAGAATGTTGGAGGAAAATTATAGTCAATCACTGCAATGGCACCACTGAAGAGGATAAAATATCCAGTTTTCTTGTAGTTGTGACTTAACATCTATGTAAAATACAGTGTTTCAATTTAAAAATAGTAATGAAAATGAAAAATATTTTTAATAGTTCCTTCCCTAAGGCAATTTTCTGCAATAGTTAATATTAAATCATTAATACTAGATACCCAGTAACTATAGTATTGAATTGATTAAAATGTTTGAAAATTTTAGGATATATTTAATTTGCTTTTGTAAAGGATGTCCCATATTTATACATGTAAACAGTCCTTACAGAGCAGTGCTGTGTAGCTCAGGTGGTGCTGATAGCACACCAATGTTTTGACTGTGGTTAAGCAGTGCCTGCACAGCATCAAGGCTGTCTCACAAGTAACCACTATGCACACTGTGGCTTTACTCCCCAGGAAGTGACTGGACATCACCTGCTGATGGGAAGCAGAGAATAAGTATTTTTGTTCTCATTTGTTTCTGTATGCAGCCTTTGCTTTTCTCTATTAAAATGCCTTTCGTTAGACCCACAATCACCTTATTTTCTTTCCTTGTCCTGCAGACAAGGTGAGTTGGGAGAGCATCTTACTTGACACCTGAAGGCCAGCCAAGTTGACCCACCACATACCTATTAGCAATGTGTTTCTTTTATCACTTCAAATACATGAGAGAAAATTTATATGAGAGTCTAGAATGATAACAGGAGCAGACTCTAACAACAGCATCGGGTGCTGTGTCAGGGTAAGGATTAATATACAGTTGCAAAACACGTTTCCTATACTAGTAATACCCAAGTTTACTACTTACTACTAGCTTTGTCACTATGTCATAAAATGTTTTACGCCACAAAGTTAAACTCATACATTTCAGCCATTTCTCACACAAAGTCTTTCATATTTCCTTGTGTAATAATTATTGCTGACAACTGATGCATTATATACAACTGTATGTTTTCTAGACCTTAAAGGTCCATTTCTGTTGCTAGTGTACACAATAACAGTTCATAGCACACTTTCAGCCTATAGATTTTAAATTTCAATTTCTGGGAACTAGAGCATGCATAATAAATAAGTATACTTTGCATGTTCTCTTGAATTCACTTTCATTGCAAAATAATCAAATGCTCATTCAGAAGTTAATTTGTTTTGAAGTGATTGTGCTAAAATGCCAGTGCCACCCAATCAGCAGAATAGTGCAAAGACAAATGTCAGAAAATGTACAAAAGATCTGGAATTTTTTACTCAGGCATTGCACAATGCCAAAAAATATTTAGAAGTAACATCATGGATATTTGATGTCATACCAAGGTTAAATGTAGGACATAATAGAACATCATCATTGCTCACTAATCTGAACAAGGTTTTCAAATACAAGATATGAAATTAAGAGTTTAGGATAAGAGCAAATTATCTCTCTGCCCAACACATTTGTCTGCAAAACTCTCTACAGTGAATTTCACTTACAAAGTCTATATTATGTACCACTGTGGCTCTTTTTTCTGTCATTTTAGTGCAATATTAGAGCAGTTAAATATTAGGAAGTGTGGAAGACACACATTTAAAACAATTCTGTTTCTCATTCATCTGGGACAGGGAGCACAAATCCAATATCAAGAATTTGCATGCTTTAAGGAGCACAAATCTAGAGTTTACTCATGGTTCAGAAACTAAAGGCTATTTTCATAGCTAGACGTATAAATGTTTTATGATTTGTAAGACTACTAAAGCTCTTGAGGCATGATTTTAATATTGCACCTATTAATGTTTATTTCTTATATATTTACAAATTTCAGAGCTAGGATGCATCACTGTGATGATCTACTTTGACCTCTTGTAAAAATCAGAAGTTACTTAGAAGTTAATGAATTTAAAATTCCTAATTCTTATTAAATCAAGGAGACTTTGTAGAGGAAAAAAAAAATCCCCCAAATATATCATAGAATCACAGACTATCTCAAATTAGAAGGGATCCATAAGGGCCATCAGATACAACTGCCTGCTCCTCACAGGACAAATATTTTGTACATCATCAGAATTTTTTTCAACATCAAGCACTACTAAGTCATACTTTTGCCTGCCAGAAGCTGTCTTGTGCACTGTTGAATTCCTGTTTGTCCACATCAATATGCATGTGAATACCTTCATTCTGTGTAAAAATTTATTAAATTAAAAACGAGTTCATTGTGCCTCTCATTGAAAGACCTTTGAGCAGTTTCTTATCATTCTCAATCCTCTGCTCTTCAACTGTTGATTAAATAACAGGAGAAATTGTCACAGAAGCTAACTGGCCAGTGTAAAGAATGCCTTTCACTTATTACAGCTTTTTTTTGTTTTGTTTTTGTATTGGTTTCTCTTAAGCTGTAGCAAAATATCTGTAGTTTTATGTTCAGTAATTTATTCACTGTTTATGAGAAAATGCCATGGTTTGTCAAAATGCAAAATTATCTTCCAAGCATGGCCTGTGTTCTTACTTACTAGTGCCTAAACAATGTAATAGACATTTTTATGTGTTCTTTTTCTGAGTGTTAATTTTCTATGGAATTGTATTGAAAGTTAGGCATAAATGTAAACTATATTACTTTCAATGATTAAAGAGTATGGTATTTAAAACTACTTTTTATTTGCAAAGAGATTAGCACATGGGAAAAGCGTGCATACAAACTGGCACCGGAAACCTGACAATGGGGCGATTTATCATCTTGCAATGATGTGTTTATTTGTCCAAGTCCTGATTTTACTCTTACTGCAAGGTAAGTAATTAACATGCATGAGTATATCAACCACCAGATGAATTTGCACCTGTATATTGTTTTGTCAATCATCCCTCAAAAATTTTTGTTATCTTCTTGTCTTATTGGCATTGTTATATATTGATTCTGAGTAAGTAGCAAAAGATGTTCAGACTCAAGTAATTTCCACGCAATAACACGACTAGTAGGGCAACTTCTCCAGAATTATAATTTGAGGCTTGTTCATAATTTTTAAAACACTGGAGATGTATTATAAACCAGACCAAATAAAGGAATTATCTGCAGTGCAACCTTGAAGATCTAAGATCTGCATTGTTTTAGATGAGAGTGATGAGGCACACTCTAAAGAGTAAGGCACCTTCCTTTCCTATTTCTCTTTTTGGGTGCACTATATAATTCTTCATGAAAGTTCAATTTATCAGGGCTATTTTTATTTTGTCTTTGTGTATTGCAGCATTTACTGCTGTTTATATCATGGGAAGATTTTTGTAACGGATTCTGGGAACCATAACAACTGAAAAAAAAAAGTTACATTCTTTTTTTTCCTGGATTTTCCTCTTGAATTTATTGCTAGATCAGCTAATAATTTTTGCAATCAACTTAAAATAGGAAAAAAACCCCCACCTATAATTAGCCAAGTTACAATACTAACACTATGGTCCAAACTATCCAATTTGTAAAGAGAAGTACCTTTATAATATGGTTAAAAACTACTATACAAAACTTTTTAGTGTATATAATTACCTTTTAGCGTTTTGCTTCTCATTCCAAAGTCCCTCTGTGTCCTTCACTCTTCATGGAAGGGGAAGGAAAGGGTTTTCTGACAAGTCACCAACACCCCTCACATCTTTCTATTTAGTCTTGAGGTTTGCTTGCAGTTTCCATTGTAAAAAATGCTTTCTTCTCCCTGTTTCGCAGCTGAGATTCAGAAGTTACACAAGGTCCACTCTCAGTGACAGACGGGACAGCTGCTGCACTGTGACCTCCGCACTGGTCAGACCTTTACACCGGTGGGTTTTGAACAGTTCTGGCTGCAGCAGGTGAGGCAGGTGAGGTAGCTGCCAGCCCTGACTGTCTCTGACCATCACACTACAGCCTCACCAACACTGTGTATGGACCAGGGCCCCAGGTCAGCTCTTCCCACTGCCCACAGCTGCCATCCCATACCCCAGAAACGCCACAGCAGGGCTGCTCCCCAGGTCCCTACAGCCCTGCCCAGACTGGCCGTGGGCACTGCCAAGCCAGGCCTCCCATGTGAGTTAACCCCAGCCCAGCCCCGGCCATCTCCATGGCCCTGGGTCCCCTCTCCCTGCCTCACCCTGTGGTGGTCTCTGGCTGCTTCCATAGCCTGCTTTAGATAAATACCAAGATGTGAAAACACAATGTCTGTCCAGAGCCCTTTGCTTTGGAAAAGCAAATTACTTTCAGAAAGTAATAATTATAAGAATGAAAGTGTAACAAATACATGGAAAATATGTTTAAGAAGTCAAAATCTGCTGATTCATTGTTCACAAAGGTAAACATGGAACAAGCCTCTAGGGTGACTAATACCACTCAGATCCTACAACAGCAAAAATCCAGTTCCAGTTATAGGAACAATCAGTACTTGGGGTTCAAGAAAGGACTTTAAAAGATAATCATTTGTCATGGCTTCTAGTGTGCTTTTGCTCTGAAGTACTCAAAAAATAATATGCATTAAAAAGTAGTCCTGTCAAGCTTGCAGTGGGTAGTGCAGAGAATGATTAAGTTGTCTTCACATCTATAGCTTGGGGGTTCATCGTTGTAGCATATTTTCTTACACAGTTCAAAACAATTTCATCAATTAAATACATTAAAGCCATTTTCTTCCACTGTCACAATACTCATTGAATTGTCAAGTCCCTTGGTTAGGGAAGGTGATATAAACTGATTAAATATATTTGGAAGGTTTTGATATTGAGTAGCTTGTTTGATTTCCGTCTCTAGCTTACTCATAAGAGTCTGTGCAAGTCTCTCCAGTGAATGAAGTCACTTCTGAGCTTCTGTACTGTACTGCACATTCAGTTATAGCTCAGAAAAAGTTGTAGACCAGACCATTATGAAGGTTCATGTAAAAAAACTTTTAAAATTTTAAACTAATTTACCTTATTAGGTGTATACCAATATATTAGGAAAAAAACATTAAAATTTGATACATATAACAAATAGCCTAATTGTTGATATCCAGACATAATGAACATAGGTTTCTTACTGATGTAACATTTCATAAATAGCCAGCAAGCTGGATCATACCAGGATATATAATGATAATTTAACCACCTCTGCCACTTGCATCATATGACCAAATTACTGTTGGAAGTAAATTACAGTTATGTAGATACAGTTTATTCTCTCAAAACAAAAGAGTAGTCTTTCTTAAAACCTACTGTGTTCTAAAAGGTGTAAATTATTGCCCTCCTGCTCTGAGTGATGTGCTTCTAGGCACCTGGAATAAGCCTGTAGAATTTCTGTAAAGAAATGTATAGTGTCTTATTTCCATGTCTTTTTTTCTCAAAGTAGGGCAGATGCAGCTTTTAAAGTTGTGATATTGAAGAATCCCATCTGACTGAAAGTAAATTCCAAGCGCATTATCACAAGTCCTAGAGACATCAAGGTACTTCTCAACACAGGCAAGGATTTCAATGCCATATCTCTTGAGATGATGATATAACTATTCATCCTATAAAAAAGAAAACCAGAAGAAATAATTCTGGGACAGGATATAAGATTTAATTGCCCTGCAGATATTTTTCTTGCTATAAGCAGCTAAGAATTCTATTCCTACTGTCACAGTGCATCTTGGATTACTTTCTCTGCAAATGATACAAATTCATGTGATTATAGAGGACTGCAACTGACCCCATGCCTTTTACATCCCATAAATATAGCCCTGTAGCCCCACAATACAGTTCTGCCGCAGATAATAAGAAGCCCAAGGCTTTGCACTGAGTTGACCAAGTCTTAGGATGGAGACAGATTTGTTCAATCTGAACTTGTGACTTGGCTGGAACCATGTTTTCACTTGGTTTGTCTGTAAAGGCAATTTGCCTAATGACCAGGTGGTTGTGGCTGATTCAATTTTTTGCTTATGTTAGTATGCTAAAACTACCTTTTTATTATAGATATATTGTTAGTAGAAACAAGTAGTTGTTATGTGTAGAATAAGATGGTTTTGACTATACAGTAATGAGAGAGTACATTATATTAGTCATGCAAGTACAATGATGCAGCCCTGGTATGACAGGAGAGACCTTAGGAAGTGGTGAAAGATAATGTAGTGTACAGAACTACAGGCATGAAGAGGTAAGAGATTAAGCCCAAGCGGACACTAGAGACCCCATGGCTATAAAAAACAAACCAACCTTCCCAGTGTTCAGCTGAACAAATGGAGATATGGAGCTGGACTAAAAAAGTTTCATGGTTTACATAGAAAGTAAAATAAAATGGTCAAACATATGTAAACCAATGGTAAAATGGAAGTTAATGTGGACTTGTAAATAATGGAGAAATAACAAAGTGTAAAAAGCATATTAACAAACTTAAAAAAAAACCTCCAAGCCGATCCCAATGTGCTCTCCACTATACTGAAGCTATCCACATTAGAACCCTGGGCAGCTGTGAAAAGGTGAGCGTAATTCCAGGAAAAAGGATTAGAGAAAAAGAAAGATGCTTATAGAAATGTGAACTGTATTATTGGTTTTGACTTTTTTCCCCCCTGTTTAATAGTAGTCTTTTTTTTCCTTTTTCTTTTTCAATAATGAGATGCTGACTAATAAATCTTTTATGTTAGACTGTTGATTTCCATCATGTTAAAATAAATTCTTGGCTTTGTAAAGGTATGATTTCTTCTTTGCCAATGATCAGATTTTTTGTATACTATAATAACAAAATAAGAAAGCTTCTGTTGTGGATGATGGGGCTTTTGGTATCCTTAGGCAAAGAAGAAAACTAAATCCTTGGTGCTATGATTTGGAACAGATTCCTTAATCTTTTTGTTATAAAGTTAGTACAGTCTCTTGGTTTTTTTTTTAAACTTACGGTGTTCTGAAAGGTGCAAATGATTGCCTTCATGCTTTGAACAGTAAATGATCGATGTTCCTCCTTACACTCCTTAGTACAGAATTAGTAGAGAATTCAGGCAGGGCCTGTGTTAATGGCAGGAAATGTTTGGTGGTTCGGAGTCCAAGCAGAATACCTGATTCATAGTATAATAACTACACTTTTTTTTTACTCCAGGACAGACTGTCACACTCACATACCCATTTGGAATGGTATATGTCATGTACATGCCCTGAAATGTGCTTGGGATTTTCTGTGAAAATGCCAGTTGGCACAAGGGAAAACATTGAAAGGAAGTGTCAATTAAATTAATTACATAGTGTAGGTACTTGAAGAACCATGCTTGAGCTCATAATTTGACTTTATTTATTGTGTATGTAGCCTAGCACATCTCTCTCAACATTAATTCTTGCCCAGCTCTATACAGTTTCATGAATTAGCTGGAAAGAGAAGAAAACCAACTGCCTAAGAAACTTTCCTATGTCACTGGTTTTGGATAAAAAAAAGCCAACCTATTTTTTAGGAATATAAGATTTCTATTGCTATTTTAGATATTCGTTTTCCTTTTTTTTAAAGTAAAAGTGCTGCCTGGTTTATTATTTAGAAAAATCATATTTCACTGAACCTATAAAAAATCCCGGACCACAAAGAAGCTGCAGACTGATTAGCATTAAAATAGACTGAAAATTTAACCTTATTTAGAAGAACAACATTATTCCATATTTTACAATTTGTACACCTTCACAAAGACAAAGCATCACAGTCTTATAGTACTCAAAGATGTGTTCCAAACGTCAGCATTTTTCAGTCAGAGTAAATATTTAGAGATTCTGAAGTAGGTGGGTAATTTAAGGTTCACTTACTTCCTGGTCTGAATTTACAAATAATTTATACAAAACTAATTTTCTTAATTTCTTCTCATATATGTAAATATGTATCATATATATGTAATATACATAAAGAATATTTTTATAAAATTTAACATTTCTTGTCCTGCTATCTTTGTTATTGATACTTCTCATTTACATTTCCATCCCTTTTTGTCCAGAGGCAACAATTATTGCACAATCACAACAAATGTTGAGTGATCAAATATTTATATGGAACAAATGTAATGAGGTTTTTTGATTGCTTTCACAGGCATGAGTGTATTATATATTTAATAAATTACTTTTCAGTATTTTTGGGCTAAACATAGGAGTTGATGAAAAGTGAGAAATTCTGATTCAGCGACTCAGAATAATGCACTACCTCTACAACTGGTTTTTTCTATTTTCTTCTCAGTGAGTTGGTATAAACTCATTTTGAGGGCTACTGGAGGAGTCAGTCTTTAGTACTGCATAATCATTAATGTGTTTTCTGTTCTTCCTTCACATCTGACTCTTCAGATGGAAATTGCTGTTAAGAAGTTTCCATGACATGTTGAACCCAAAATGACTAACTGCAACAGTATATTCCCCAGGCAGATCGGGATAGCCTGCTTTTCCCAGCATCCTTACAAGCTATTTTCCCACAAGATATAATTTTTAACTTAAATTTTTTTCACATCTTTTATCAAAAATCCCCTGGTGATTTGATCCTACAGTCAACTGAAAGAGTCATTGGTAGCTTGAGAACATAAATTGTCGCATCAAAGTACCATAGGGTATTCCCACATATTTATGATAAAAACATAAAACTGAAACAGATACAGGTTTTTGAGAATGTCAAGAGACACTGTTCCGCACTTAAAGTTACACAAACTGCTAAGGAATGAAGAAATGAATGAAAATATTCCTCACTGCACAAATGTTGAGTTCTACAGAGTCAGTTTTAGGTACTTTTCTAGTGTTTCAGAGTTTTTCCAGAAAGTTCTATGTATCTTGGCCATAGCGATGATACATCCCAAGTGAATCTCTCTAATTATTCAATCAGTATGCATTTGCTTTTGTAATCAGCAGGCATTGTAAAGCATCTGCCAAAGAAGCGCTCTAATGAGGAATAGAAAAAAATCCCCCAGTTATTTAAAAAACTCTAAGGAAGACTTCTTCAAGGAGCTCCATTGATATTTTAGTCCCCATTGGATTTTTTTTTTAATATAGGCTACAAAATCATTATTATACTTTAAAAAAAAATCAACAATGGATTTTAATAAAAGTAAATACTAAAAAAGTAAGTAATATTGATTATTTTTGATAGCATTTATTGGATTTAAGTATTTTTTTATTCATCTTGAAGAAAAGCATCATTTTTGCTTCCTTCTGGTATTTCAGGAACACTATTTTCTTACACAGGAAAAGATGAAAATACCTAAGAAAAGGCCAGTCATCTCATAATGTTTTATGTAAGAGAAACATAGACACAAGTATGAATATCATAAACTGCTTCAATGGCTTACAATTTTGAAATAACTTGGATTGCCCTAAAGCAAAGCATAGACCTTAATAAAGAATAAGCCTTTATGACTGTTTCAATTGGTTGCTTTTCAGCAGAGGAAAATGAGAAATCATTATGTGCACTAGTAGAACCTTTCTTTTAAGTGGCAGTTCAGTTTAATTCATATCACCTTACTCATGTGAGCAATAACAAATAAGGAAACTTATTCCTAGGGATAATTAAGCAGTGTAGGTCTTGGGAAAGTTGTCTTTCAATGAAACACTGATTGCATTGTTCATAACAAAACTACCTCAGCATGACAGAACTAATTAGTGACCATCTGAACTTACTTAGCCAAACTAAAAAAGCAATTAAAAATGCTGTCATCACTGAATCTACCAGTGAACAGCTGGTTATATTGATAAGCAATGCAGCAAGTTAAAGCTACTTTGGAACACAATGGAACTTAATCAGCTTTCTAAGTAGTAATTAGAAAGCAATGAGAGAATATGAGATTACTGTTGAGAAATTGTTATTATGATGCAAACAACTTTCAAAATTCAGTTTGATTCCCCACCTCCTTTCCCCGCAAATTTTTTAAATAAGGAAAGTGGGTGAGAATTTAAATTTCTCAAGAGTGATACTCATAAGCCCTCTGTAAGGTTTTCACTTATTAGTTCTTCTGTGATTTGAAGATGTTTATGGAGCGCAAAAGGCATGACAGCACGTATCTTGCTTAGCCTGTGCAGTCAGGTTGCCCACTGAAATAGACCAGAGCAAAGAGTTCAGATGTTCTTCCAGCGTGTTCATCAGTCACATAATTACCTTTCTTATGCATTGCTTTAAAAAAGAAATCAGAAATAAAAAAAATCAATAATCCTCTTCATACTTTGAAAAAATGACAAAAAATGAGGAAATAAATAGTTCACTAAGTGATATTTAAAGATATTATTTATATTTATTATATCTAATTTATATTGTTAAAACACAAGCATAATAGACATTTCACAAACATTTTGTATTTCATAATAGAAGGATTTTTATAGGTATTTGCTGTATGTGTATACTAAGCATGAAGCATGTGTATACTGAGCACGGAAGAAATGTCAACCTTATGTAAAAAACAATGTAATCATTTTGTCAGAAACTTGAAATAACAAACAATATAAAAGCTTAACAGCCACTGGCTTTAAGGTATATAAGAAATATTAAAAAAAAAATAAATACAAAAATAATAATAAATAAATGTTATGTTTTCTAGGCTTTATTACTGGTGACACATACTCAAACATATAGCTGTGATAATTCCCTCCAGAATGTCAGTCCATTCCATTTTCTTTGGTAAATATGAATTAAGTATTTGTGCCACAGTAAAAGATATAGTGATATATATCAAGAACCCTAATCAAAACTTATGCTTCCGAAAGAGTGCTGAAAAATTTTATGCAATATTTGAATGTGTTCTAAGATACTGGGTATCCTAAAATATTATGCAGTTTGGTTTGTAGTCCTAGGGACACCATTCAAGAAAATAGTTACCATTTATTTAAGTCAATCTATAATCAAAGGAAAAATTAACGTAAAATACACACTAAATGCTACTCATAACGTTTCTTTCCAGAATACTAGATGACCAGTTCCATACTAATTGTAGTGGACTGGGTTGGAATTTAGCAGGTTATGGCTCGGATATGTATTCTACAAAATTACTATTTGTTCCATGTCTATGTTTAACTACTTCTTTTATGATGCCCTCTCATTAGCTCCAGACTGACAAACCATTGCCTGATTCTAACTGATTTGTAGCTTTAGGAAGTACAGTAATTTATGAGTAGTATCATGCCTTTTATCCATCATGCTGATACTGAGCCTCTCAAAGTCTGAGCCCCTCAAGATATGAATCAAACTTTGCAATTTTTTTTCAGTTGATTAAACAGGTGAATTGTGAATGTTGTATGCTTGGCTAATCTTTTGTTTTAAGGAAAAGCGGAGACAATCCCAAGATGAATGTGCTGTCTGGATGAGAGCCACCAGCAGTGAAGTCCACAGAACTGAGTGGTAACGGGGAAAGGTGGGAGATCACAACCACCGACTCATTGGCCACCATCTCAAAATGGATCCAGGACTCAAATGGGGGGACAAACTGCACAAGTGAACTAATTAGCATGAGAAGCCAGAGATATAACTAATGAGTAGGGATTTGAGTACTAATTAATGAAAAAAGTATTTAACTTGTAATCGATGAATGCTGATGCCTTTATTTGTTAAAACAGTGTAAAGTTTTGATGATTGGTGAGCCAGTCTTCTGTGGGTTACCACCCAGCTCTCTACTTTCTGCAAATTAGAAGAAAATAGAAATACCTTGCCTCCATGTGTGAACTGGCTCTGCGGACCAGGTAACGAGCCCACATATGGAATAAACATACTAATAGAAGAAAACCCGAGTTGGAAGAGACCATAAGGATCATCAAGTCCAACTCTTATGTGAATGGCCCATATAGGGATCAAACCCATGGTCTTGGTATTATTAGCACCGTGTTCTAACCAACTGAATTCATGATAACAGCATTACTATTACCTTAACCTTTTTAGGGAGAGTGTTATCTCAAAAAGAACCCCCACCAAACTACACTCCACCCCCTACCCCAAAACCAAAAGGCAAACAAACCAGAAAAGAAGAACCTCTGCGCAGCTGTTTAGTTGCAAGGTTTGTTAGATGCAGAGAATGCTGTCACAATCTTTGGAAAATCACAGTTTGTTCAGCTTACCCTAGTGATAAGGAGTAACCTTGAACAGAACTCTGTCTTTGTCCCCTCAAATTAATAACTACTCTTCTCTGACTTTCCCATAACTGAAAAGAATAACCATAAGTAGTTCCCCAAGCTAGTTCTTAGTAGATAGGTACAGTTGTTCTCTAGATAAACAATTTATATAGTCCAATGACTTTATAGTTCTGATTAAACTTCCCCATATTATTTAACCAGTTTTCTTTTACACCAGCTAAATTATAGTTGAGGCATATGTTCATTACACTTTTGGCCCAGCTGGTTTATCCTACACTTCTGAGTCCTTTCTTCTGCTCTTTCTTCTCTGTACTATTCCTCCTTGTCATTCTCCTCAGCAGGTCCAACAGGTACTTTATCTGCCACAACTCCATTTTGCAAAAAGACTGAAACCACATAACTGTTCTTTCAGGTTCTATCAACCCTCACAAGACAGGGATACAGTCAGATGCAGAAAGACTCTGTGGCAAGCTAAGGCACAGTGTGATTTCTCTTAGATTATTGGTGTAAAGCTTTGCTGCCTGGTATTGGAGGAGACAGGGCACTCATTACAGTTTAGTACACGACAACAGGGCATTTATCTCAATGTAATACAAAGTAATGGACTTTGACTCCCTCACTAACATTAGCCAGACATATCTAGAGCAGTAGGATAAATTCCCTGGCAAGCAGTAAGGATAGAGATGAGACAGGAAAGAAAGTGGAAGAACAATAATCAGCATTTTGAGGACAAAAGATATGCGTAATTCTTATTGCTCTCAGGAATCCACTTTTTGCAGAATCAAATCAGCAGAAGGAATCCTTCCAGGAATGGATAAATATATATATATATATAACCTGGGTTGTCTGCATAGATCAAAAAAATAATTAGAAAGAAAATACTGTTTAATTAATTTTTTTTTTTCAGTTTACAGTATGCAATATGTAAATGCTATATAAATTAGATGGTTCAGCTGTAGAGGTCTGTCTCACAGTTTTGGTAAAATTGCTTTTTTTTCCAGAATGTTCCTTGTAGATGTTTAATTCATATGCTGACTTTTTCTTTGACATTGAAGTATGCATATTTTCAAGGGTGCTTGTATTGTTGAACTTGGTTTAGTTTCTGTTGATGTTTCTCTGCCTTCATGTATACTATGAAGACAGTAGAAGAACTGTAATCAGATTTCTTTTTCCTAGCTAAAAGGAAATGTAACTACAGTAATAATTTAGTTTTGTCTTTCAACTACAGTTGTCAGATTATACCAAACTGTAATCTGAAAATAATTTGAAGGACATATGTTATGCTAATTTTACAGCAATTGGATCAAGTTTATTTTAGTATGAATTAATGTCACAGTTTGTTAATGATTTGTATGTAAAACTGTATGGTAATTTGTCTCATTGAGGAAAGGAAAACAGCTCACATTCATCTTATGGCTTTAAGTGCTGTATTGATTTTGTCTATTTTAAATATCTTAAACAGAATAGATTTTTTAAGTCCCTGTATGGGGAAAACCCTTCTGCTTCCTTCTTCACATTATTCCAATGGACTCACAGGCAGAATATGTGTTTATTTCAACATGCAAAAGGTACCTAAAAATAAATATCTAGCTCTTCTCAATTTTTATTCACTGTAGAAATGCTGTTCAGTGGACATTATTTTTGAATGATAAGAACTTTGGACTGGAAAGTTTCTAAACATAACCTACAATAAGAAATAATTTGGTCCAGATCCAAATATTTCACACAAAGAAAGCCAAAAGTATTTCTGGACTGCTTTAACTGATGCTGTTTGTCATTAAGCTAATAACAGTAAAAACAGGACATGACTGTTGATGGTGTTTCAATAGAATGACTGTTCTTTTTAGTGGCTTCTATTTAATTTACTTTCCATTGTGTTCAATATTTACCAAAGGTTATTAATTAAAAAAATAGTAATAATTGTAATCATAATACTTAGTTGATGTTAGCATTGCAATTAATCTTAATTGAACTCTTGCCTACGAAGTCCAGTTAGAGATTAACACACCATCATTTTGCTTATAAAATTGACATGGGGAAAGAGTGATCTCTGCTATAAAAAGATGTATGTGTAATATAGAAGAAATTAAAGAAGACAAAAATGACACAATAATGAATACTGATGCTAATACCATATTTACAATAAAGATATAATGAGAAACTCATATTCAGCCCTGAAAGAAAATCATGCAGTAATGAGAAAGATTTGAGGAC
>VWZG01012993.1:0-16885 GCA_013396735.1 Grallaria varia | reverse complement strand
ACCCCCAACCATCCATTCGGCAAGGTAACTACAGTTTCTATGCTCAAAATTATGTTTTACTGTTCAAGTTAGTGTTCTCTATAGGAAACTTTGAAAACTATTTCTAAATAGTACTGTTGAAAATTTGCCAGAGTTTCTAGTCTTTGGAATGCAATATTTCTTTTGATAAGAATCAATCAGTTAACACAAAAGTTCTTAAACCATCTGGGAGAAGAAACAGTATAACAAGACTTGGAAAATAAATGTGATATTATATATAATGAATACAAATAAAACCAGATTATTTAAAAACATCCTTTACATTAAAAGTGACAAATATACTCAAAGGCATTTTTATGGGTTATTACTGACTCAGAGATTATAAAATGCAGAACAAATCATTGTGGCAATTCCACATCTTTACAATAAGCTGTTTTGTATGTCCAGACTGTTGTCAAAATAATGCAAGACAAAAGGCTTGCAGGATGGAAAAAGAGTTTGAAGTCTTATGGTGACAGATTCTCTAGTAAAACAGAGTATATTCAGAATGCAAAATAGTTGGTTTTGTTGTTCTGAAAGACATGAAATATTCCTGAAATTTATATATCCAAGAAACACTAGTTACCATATGGATAATTTTTATTCTGTTTTCTTTAACAAAGTGTTAAAAAAATACAGTTCTCATACTCTGGGAAGAATAAAAATTACTAGGAAAATGTATAAAATACTATAAAATAATATACTCATGGTGCAAATATTGGTTAATGGATATAATTATTTTGGTAATTTCAATAATCTATAATTTGATCATCTGCATGCTTATCAATAATATTGCAACAAACACACGGTTGGTTAAGACAAAAAAAAATTGGTTAGCTAAAAGAATATTCTGGTCCTTTAATATTTTAATACCTTCCCAGAACTTCTCATTTAATACCTCTTTAATGGAAATGTTTATTCCAAGAGAAGTTTGCAGTCTTCAGTACCTCCTCACAATTATTCTTCATGGAATAATTAAAGTCAGAAAAAGAACCTCTGGATGTCTTTTAGGAGTAACTGCCAAAGAAAATTGTATCACAAATGGCTNAGTTTGAAAATCTCCAGATAATCAGATAACCCTAGGCGCACACCCAGATACAAAAACTACCATTTTCTAAACTCACTGCAGGTATCTTTAGGTTTACATTTCCATGTTTAGCTCTGAAGAATGTCAGTGATCAAGCCTGTAGGTCATGATTGCATTTTAACATGGCGAAACATGAATCTCACAAGAGAAAGTGCTGTCTTGTCAGCAATTGATTGAAAAGAGCTGTAAAGTCACAAGCTAGTACTGATTTTTCTCCTTCTTTGTTAAATATTGAAAATGCTAGACAACAACGTGAATTTTGAAATGTAAACTTCATAAAATTTCCTTAGGTTGAAATACAAACTGTATTTTAATTATAGTACTTAGATGGTGTGAAATGCAGAAGTTCTGTTGAAGGCAGCAATTTGTATCAGAAAGCTATTGATATTGACTGAAGAGATTATAAATGCTGGTCTAAAGTGTAAAAATAAATAAAATAACAATTATGATAAAGCATTTTTTCAATAAGACAGAGGCTACAAAGATGGTTGTTTTATTCAATTACTATTTTTTAGGAATTTCAGGGAGTGGTAGATTAATATGATGTCATATAGTTTAAATGGAGAGACTTGTGATGGAAACAGCCATATTTTGATGTTTATTGAGGTATTGCACCTCACCCTATATTTCCTTGCTTTCTATATTTATCTAGAACAATATAGCTAACTTGTGAACAGGCAAGGTGCCATTTTAACAGATGGTTGAGTGTGTAGAAATCAAAAGACCATGAATGAGCATCATATGTATTTACTGAGAGCATGAGTCCCACCAGAAAACACCCCAACATCTGCCTTTCCTAAGGTTATCAACCGATGGTTGAGGTGATGTGCCGTCACTAATCTATTATTTTGACAGAGATGTTTACATGAAAAGTCAACACTCAATCACTAAAAAAATGAAAGGGCATCCTAGTATGAAAAAAAATAAATTCAATTAAAAATTACAAATTAAATTTTAGCTTTGAAAACATCTCTAATAGGATAAAATGTTTGGGGCCAAGGGCTCTAGCTTTCTGTACATTAGTAATTTAGAGTTTTCACAGTAGCTTATAGGCACTTTGCCACAAACAACTGTAAGCTCAAGATATTGCTGTATTCCTCCTCCAAGGAATTCTGACCAACTAATTTTCTGTCCATTTAAAAATGCTTTCAGCTATAATAAATAAGAAGCCTTTCTCAGTGGTCAAATGGCATAGCATATGGGACTGGAGAGAGATTCTTGCCACAGGAAAGTTATTATATTTAAGGCTAAGTATTTGTCAAGCACTACAAGAATTATTTCTAATATTTTTTCTCTAACTAAACAGTTTCTAATGACATTGACTTTACCAAGACTCTTCTTCTGTTTAATATAATTAAATAATAGCAGAGGATGATTTTTTCCTAATAAATACAAATAATTGCCTCCATTATAAGTTGCATTTTTATTAGAAAATTAGCTTTCAGTAGAATGTTTCATATATTTCTCAGCTTAGAATTTTGTTTCCTTATCTGGTAACCAAGTCACTATAATTTTAAGACATAAAAATATCTTCAAAAATATTTAATTATATTTGTATAGTTATCTACTTATTTTGCATTATGTTCAATCTATTAAACCTATTATTATATGGCGATTATGGCTTTTCATACATTACTACAAATTCTGTACGCACTATAGATAATGAAAATTATTTATAAATGCAGTAATGGTAAATTACATTATTATCCACTCGATAGGGCCAAATAAAATACTACTCAAACTAGATTTAACCTCTGTTGAAATTATGTATTAAAAAAGCATGTTTGAGGTGTTAATGATGAGGAAATTTTCTAAGGTACACACATATTTCTTTACAGCATAAATTGACAGCATTTGTGCTTTACAGAACAAGTTAACAGAAAGGTTTTGTACTTGACATTATATTTTCTTCTTATCATCAGTCCATAAAATTGCTCATTGAGAATATATTTGGTTTAAAAGCAGACTGCAAAATTGCTATGACTAATAAGCTAAAAAATATGGTATATTTATATGAAACCTATTATAACTGTATACAAAGCATTTTTTATATTAGACTTGTTTTAAATAGTATTTACTTCAAACATTTTCTAAACTGGCAAAGTCTAAAAGCAATACTGTCGACATCAGTTAATGTGCAAAATTATTTTGTTTGTTAGAATGCAGTCTAAAGAACTTTTGATTATACCTGTTATTTTATAGTATTAGAGAATAGAGATTTAAGGAGAAGAGCTTTGTAGAACTTTGTAAATGCTTTTTAAAGTAACAAGATCTAAAACTAATTGAGTTTTTACAGGCACAAAAGCAGTATTTGGAATGGCATCTTCAAATGAACAAGAGCTTAGACAATGCAGCCCTAAATCACATGGGATGGATTCCAGTGAAATCAACATTCACTTTTAGCCGAATTACCAATGTTCAACACGTCAAGAAGATGTAGGGAACTTTACTTAGTTGTAATCTCAAATACATGTATCACTATGTGATTTATGTATGTATTCTGAAGCACTTGCTGAAGGAAGAAATTATTTTCCATGTTATTAAATTTGCTCATTCTTCTCATAGACCTCATAGAAAAGGTGTTGCATGTAGTCAGAGAAATAATGCTTTTGTGAGGGGATTTTTTTGGAACCATTTGTCAGCTATTTTGAAATTTATGTGGGTGTTTACTGTTCACGGAGAAAAAATTTGCACTTTACAAGGGAGGTAAAAAACAGTATAGTTAATTACTAAGAGAAGCAGTCATGGATAATCAGTGGAGCAAAATGTGGCTTTATAGGTGTATTTTATAAATAATTATAAAAATAGACAAAAATGCAAGTTAATTGAAACATCCCATGCAAGCTCCAATCAGTGGATTTTAAAAAAAAAAGTATGCTGTTCCTATTTATATAATTTTTGCATAAAGCATTCTCACTCATTTATAATAGTTACTTTACAATTACAAGACTTTTTCTTCTTAATTTTCTTTTCCTAAATTTCCTCATTCAGAAAGAGAAAAATAAAAGAAAGACAAAGTGTATACTTGGCTTTAAAGGAATTAAGCTCTTGAATTTAACAGAAATAATGATGTTGTGATAGCTGTAAGATAGTTGTGAACATAAAAAATTTATTGAATCCTTGTTATGCACAAGTGATCTTCATGTAAATGTTCAGTAGCAAATACAAAATTCTTAACCCTAAAAATGGTATTGTCCAATTAACAGAGCTTATTTATGACTAAAAAGGATTCTATTGGAAAGCATCAGAAGTTCAATAAAGTTTTTACTGCTAAAATTGTTAAATATTTTGTTATCATTTGCAATAAGTTAATGAAGTAGAAGAAAAAAAATCTGAATTAAATAAATATGCAATGGACTACTAGAAATACATTATAAAGCTGTGTTTCAGGACTATATTTGCTAATTCCCTTTTGCCTTGATGATCATTTATTTTTAATAAATGACAAATTGTTTTGGTCACTGGAAAGCTGATTTAATGTCTTAAAACTGTTGATTTAAATACCTTTCTTTTTTACCTATGCAGAGGTAGTGCAGAATATACTTCCTGTACATGTGGTTTATTTTTGGAGTTTTATCTACTATAGCACCTTAGAAAGGCACTATTCCTATAAAATAAACTTTAACTTCATATGTTTGCTGAAGAGTAAAATGGGCTTTCTTATATAATCCTTTTTTCAAGGGCACTTAATAAATAGTTTTAAAAGACACTTATAATGTGCAGTTGATGTTAGAATGTGATCTGATCCATAAAATGCAGTGAACATATTGTTGTTTATTCTATTGTAATTCTTTATTAACTTTATCCAAATCTTGCTACCTACAAGTTATGTGTGTAAGTTAGGTATACAGCTGTCTTCGCAAATGTTCTCTTATTCTCTGGGGTCAGAAGTAGCATTCTGCTAAAACCTTCCCATCTGACTCTTACATCTAGAGTAGCATATGATGAGTTGCTCTTGGAGACACCATTGACTACAAAGTAATTTTGGACTAGATACCTAACTCTGTATAGCGAAAGTTAAGACTTACAACTTAACTATGTAATTATATTAAACTAATCATGAAGATTGTTTCCTATTACATCGTGTAGTACTGTAAAAACACAGAAGTTTTAAATAATTGAGTAGATGCAATAAGCCAGTACAGACTACAATACAATTTTGTTATTTGAATAAAACATACTCTTCCCTTTGGTTATGATCCTTTTGAAATTCTGAGGTTTTTTTAAATTAAGAAAAATAAAAGACAATTAGTATTACAGTCTCAGAAACTGTACATGAATTTATTCATGCAAAGAGCAGTACACTTTCAGGTTTTTGTAACTGATACTTGCATTTTCATAAGTAGTCACTAAGTTCTCTGTCTTATTTCCTATGTAAAGCTACTAATTACTATTATGAAAATTTCTTACATTGCTATTAAATTACAGGACATAGCCCATTCCAGCCATCTCTGCAATGAACCCACAGGAGAACACAGCTGAGCCCATGAGTCAAACCTCATGTGGTGCCTCTGGGAAAACACGTTTAACAAATGGCAAAACACTGCACAGGCAGTTAGTAAGGAAAAAAAGTATGAGAAACAATCCAGCAGAGATCAAGGGCAGAGAAGAAGGAGGAGCAAGAGACGCTCCAGGTACAGGAGATGCTCCAGGCACTCTGCAGACTGTGGAAAGGACCGTGATGAAGCTATTCATGCTGTAGCTTGTAGAAGAGCAGAGCAGACAGATACTCCCTAAAATAACTGCTGCCTGTGCCCACACTTGAACAAGTATATGCTGAAGGACTTCAGTCCATGGGAATGACTCATGTTAGAACAAATATGAAGACAGGAGTGGTAGAGAGGTACTGTTACAGACTGACCACAACTCCTCACTCTCCGCACCCCTGCACCATTTGGGGTGGGAGTCACAGAAGTTGAACTTGAAGGCTTGAGGTTGAGACTGGAGAAAAGGGAATGGTGGGGGGAAGTGTCTGTAGTTTTTCTATTTGTTCCTTACCAATCAACTCTATTTTTAATTGGCAATAAATTAATTAAAACAATTAATTAAATCAATTCCGATTTGCCTGTAGCATAATTGGTAGGTGATCACTCCATCTTTATCTTAACCCACAAGTTTATTTTATAATTCTTTTTCTCTCCTGTTGAGGAGATGGGTGGACATATGACAGCCAGCTAAGGTCAACCCACCACAGTCCGTTATTTATATCCTGACGCTGTAAATAAGTCATATATCCCTCTATTTTTGTGTTAGTTCTAATTTATGTTTATATATTTTTAAATTCTATAAAACTGTTCCACAGATGAATTATAATTTTCTGTGTGAAATCTAGTAATGTACTCTAGAAAACTACAAAACATTTATAAAGTATATTCACCTGGTTATTTAATAATAAATTTCTAAAATGATTGGTAAGCCCACTTGTTCCAGTAAAACTTGGTATTTTCTAGCTATGACTTTGAAGACATGGTGCAGAAGCAGTGTTTTTTTTCACCCTTTCTCCAAAAAGAAATTAATTTTCTTTGGTTCACCTCTGTTTGACCTTCCCCAGACTTTTTGCATGAGATGAATTCAAGAAGCTACTGGACTTTGTGAATATTAATGAAGATGTCTCAAAACATCTACCTCCCAAGAGACAATTAAAAATATACAGTACTATAGCTGATAAGTGTGTTCCCATGGGAACTAAGAATTTGATTTAATTTATTTGATTGGAAAATTAAAGGAATTAAAACTACAATTCCCATGGGTAAAGAATTTGAAAGACACTGATATTCTGTTTTAAATATAAGAATTCCCATGACATGAACACAGATTTAAACATCATAAATTGTGGGTCAATCTGTAATTCCATTCACATGACAGAAAAGCTGGAATGACATACTGAAAATCAATACAGTTGCTATTCACTTTCCATTATTATACACACTATGTAACTTGAAACACCTATGTGAGGCTTGCATTTCAGTTATGTTAGGAAAATATATTTACTCATTACTATTAAAATCACAGCACATAGATACTACCTTCAAAATAGAATAACTAAAAATATAAGTTCTTTCAATGTTCTTTTTAATGTTCATGTATTAAAATGGGAAATATTTTAATGCATAAAATTGGAAGTAATTTTGTAGCCTTTTTTATTAATCATATAATATCTGGCAGTCTATCGATGTTGCAGTATTAGTTGAGCTCTGATAAGAGACTACATAATACAGAGTTGTTCATACGTGTATATATTGAGTCATGGCCTGACAAGCCAACTTTCAAAAAGCTTGGGCTTTTTTTGGTGTTACTAACTAATGTTTCTAGATCTACTATAGCACTAACTGAAAAAGGTGGATAAACTTAGACCTTAAACTTGTTCTGCAGGATCTTTATCAGAGATCACATATAGCAAATGGGGATCTCTGTTTAACACAGTATCAGACTGAATTTGTGAATTTGTATCTAAAACTTAAATTTCATTAAAGTCAATATAGAATTTTAATAAAGAAATGTCTAGAAAACATATGGCAGTTAGTATTTTGCCACTATTGTTTTTCTCCAACAAGCGGTTCAAGTTCATCTGCCATGCAAATGTGAAAATCATTCTGAGTCCATTACTTAAGGGTAGCCTTGGCTGCAGTGACCATGAAACAGTGGGGTTCAAAATCTTTAGGGCAGCAAGGAGGGCACACAGCAACCTTGTTTTCCCGGACTTCAGGAGAGCAGACTTTGGCCTTTACAGGGATGTGTTTGGTAAAGTATCATGGGATAGAGTCCTGAAGGGAAGAGGGGCCCAAAAAAGCAGGCTGATATTCAAGGATCACCTCCTGTGAGCTTGGAACTGATGCATTCCAACAAAAGAGCAAGTCAGGCAAAAATGCCAAGAGGTCTGCATGGATGAACAAGCACCTCTGGAACAAACTCAAGCAGAAGAAAGAAGCCTGTGGAGATTGGAAGGAATGACAAGTAGCCTGTCAAATAGAGACTGCCCAAGTAGTCAGGGATCGGGTTAGGAATGCTAAAACTTTGATAGAATGAAATCTGATGTGGAGCAAGCTGAGGTGCTCAATCACACCAGGAAGTGTTCCAGACAAAAAGCCTGAGTGAAAAAAAGACGAAGTGAGGACTGGGAGAATGAAGAACCTCCTGCTGTAGAAGACCAGGCTTGAGACCCCCTTAGGAACCTGAAAATACACAAATACATGAGACCTGATGAGATGCATCTGCAGGACCTGAAAAGTGAGTGAAATTACAAAATCTCTTGAAACTTTGTGTTCCTCCATTTTAGAAGACCAGAAAATTGTTCTCCAAAAGGAATAAAACATACTCGAGAATCTATACTTCTGACTTGTTTAAACACTGTAATACCATTGAGATACTGATGAACATTTTTAAATGTGAACTTCTTGTTAGACTAGAGTGACTGCAAATATCCTCTAATTTTAGGTTACTTAGATAATCACAGTCTTCTTGATTTAAAAAAAAACCAAACAACATTTTATGGTAAATTCATATTGAAGAATATATTTTTATAATTTCTGCTTATAGTGCTGGGAACATATGGATACATCATTTCAGTGTGACTGCAAAACACTACTAGTCACCAATACAGCTGGAAGGGATCTAAATAGTTTCTCTTTAAATATAGGGCATCTAAAGAGACATCTTTAGATATTAGTACAAAATCTCACTACATATCTTCATTTACATTCATCCTAGTAAGAGAAGTTAAGATTTCTTTTAATGGTCTTCTCAATGTACAATGTACTCAACTGTTCTTAGTCTGTCCAGGACTTCAATATTGTAGAATCATACAGTGGTTTGGGTTGGAACTGATCTTAAAGATCATCAAGTTCCAACCATGCAGTAGTGGCTGTAACCACTTGTGCATAGCCCTACGTACACATTGTCTCAATGTATGTTGAGAGAATGTCTTTCCCTCAGAGCTGTTTCCCAGCTAAGACAGGTAAGACAAGTAACTCCTATCTGAGAAGAAGAAAAGAAGCATTCCTTTCCTCACACGTGGAGGAAGAGAAGAGAACAAGGGAAAGGGAACAGCTCAGAAAGCAGCACTGTGCATGCCTAAGCCCCTTCGACATATATATTTAGCCAAGAAAACATGCAGCCTGTGTGTATGTTTCTTGCCACCCAGCTGTGAGTTTTGACAGCTGTGCAGTGTTCATGAAATAAACTTCCTTTTTTGCTTGAAAGTCCGTGTCTTAACTTTCTGGTTACCTGCATGAACATTGGAGCTTGCACCCCTCTAGGTACTGGAAGGCTGCCATGAAGTCTCCATAGAGCCTTCTCTTATCCAGCCTGAACAACCCCAATCCACTGAGCTTGTCTTCATAGAAGAGTTGATCCAGTCCTATGATCGTCTACATTTTGTGGATGGGAAGCCTGAATGTAGGTGTTAATGTCAACTATTTTCCTTTTCTTTCTGAAAACCACTCCCATCTCTTTAAGTATCCACTGACTTACTTGTTTTATCCTCACCTGACAGAATATAGTTATTTGTGGTTCAAAATGAAACTGCCTGGATAATCTCAGACATTTTATCAAGCTCCTAGAAGTGCTTTTCTACCAATTTGTTCTACTTAAAAAGAAAACCAGAAACATTTCTTGATCTATCTTGGAAAAAGAGAATTTTTATTAGTTAATTTTTTGATCAGACTACCTGGTAAATGTGTATGACTTTGATGCCTGGAAACACAAACTATGCAGAGACGCCTAAGTCATATAGTAGATGTTAACAAAGGGAAACACATGAAATGTTATATAAAACTGCTGTTCAAATCATCAAATCTTTTCCAGTCTTTGACAATGCAACCAGGTACAAAGAATTGTCTTTTAATCTTTTCTGAGACATCCAATGAATGAAATGGTGCCTAGCAATATCATAGGCTGCCTACTCTATTACCTCTTCCAAGAAACTGAAAACTGAATACTGATGGATTTGTCCTTAATTATCAGACAGTATGAAATATGAAAAATAGAGAATATTGCACTAATTACCCCTAGAAAGTTACAGAAAAAGAGAAAAGTATAATTTAAAAATTGTAATATCTTTTTTTCATTAGCATGTGTTCTTTAACATTTATGTCTCAAAAATCAATAAGCGTTATTTCAGGAAACAGCAAAAAGTATTGCTATCCCTTCATTCATTTGATTTTACTAAAAATCTATCAGTGTGTTGTGTACGTACTGGAGGAGGGAAGAGAGAAAGTTCACTGTTCCTTCTGATGTCAACTAGTCATTAAAAAAATCTGAGTGAACACTCAGCTACCCATAGGGATGCTAGAAAATAACTGAACATAGTTTAGGCAGGGGTTTAAGTATGTAATTTATTTATGAACTAATGCATTAATTCATAAGAATCTGGAGGTGGTATGGGGATTAGATCTTTTTACTCTGTAATCTTTCCTTGGGAAATGTATAGTTTAGTAGTCTTAGCCGGCTGGTCATTAAAACAGTCAGTCTGAAGCCAGGTTGGTTTGCTTTTCTTGCTTATTTGTACCTCTGAGCCAAATGTGAGGTACTGACATCAGTCAGTCATAATAGATCTTCTTGTGAGAATTCAGACAACCTTTTGAAAATGCTCTAGACTATAAATAACCCGAAGTAACCTCTTTTTTTTTTTTTTTTTTTTTTTTAAATACAGGTTAGTCATTTATCTAACACTCATTAGAATAAAAACTGAAATTATAAGCAAATGACAACACCTGTCATATGTGAGTGTATCTAGCTGAAAAGCATCCAAGTCTTCTGAAGCAGCTAAGTTGGTTTTCTGAACTGCAAGAACACAATACCAGCTCATATTCAGTTTTTCAGCCACCATACCCCACAAGTCCTTCTCTTCAGAGCTGCTCTCAACCCACTTATTTCTCAGCCTGTATTTGTTCTTGGGATTGCCTCAACCCAGATGCAGGACCTTACACTTGGCCTTGTTGAACTTCATATAGTTTGCATGGGTTCACCTGTTTAGCTTGACAAGGTACCTCTGGATGGTTTCACTTCTCCCCTTCCATCTAAAGTATTCATCACCCCACGTATCTTGGTGTCATCCACAAACTTGCTGAGGAAGCACTCAATCCCACTGTCCATGTCCCCGACAAAGATTTAAACAATTCTAGTCCCCACATGAACCTCTGAGGAACACCATGCATCATTGACCTCCATCCAGATACCAAGCCATAGACTGCAACTTGTTTGAGTACAATCATCCAGTCAATTCCTTACCCACCTAGTGGTCCACTTGTGAAATCCATGAAGCCAGAAGCCAAGTGACAGCCCGGCCTTCAGACTTTGCATGGGGAAAATCAGCTTTCTTCTAACCCAGAGGTGACAGACTCAACCAACTCACAAGCCAAGGGAGACTTTGTCTCTGCTTGGAGAAGGAGGAATCCTTCCCTTCATCCTGAAGTGCCACTACAAAACAGATAAAATGCCTCGGGGCTGGAGAATGAAATGAGAGTTAGTATCAGGCTAGATCCAAGAAAAATCAACCATACAAAGCCACACACCTGCATTACAACAACTGTCACCAGAATAGTATGTTAGTAACTCTCTAACTGGAGAATCCTTGCCAAGAGGCACTGAAGTGCCTGTTTGTTGACCAGACAATATCTCCAGAGTTTTCTGTCTGGTGGGAGCTCACTATGTGACATCACAGAGGTACCAAACCTGATAAAGACTGCAGACTATCACCCATTTATATTATTTCAAATAGAGTTGAATGATGCTGCAGCCAGGAAATTCAGAAATATCAAAAACTCCTTTATCTTTCTCCTAACATTTTGTTTTTCTGAAGCAGGCATACATAGGATTTACAGTCTCAGTCACATGATGATTGGTGGGCATCCAGCATTCAACAGCTTAACTGTTGTAGATCAGTGCGTGCCAGATGTAGCCCTTTAGAGTAACCCTCTAACACTTTTAACCTGCAGTAGGTTCTGCATGGATTCTTCCAAAAAAGCTGTCTACACCTTTAGGCAGTTTGGCACAGACCACGACTTAGCTGTGTTAAGTGATGATGGTGTATAGACAGTTGGTGCAAATAGCTCTGTATATTGATTACAGCTGATATATGTAGCCTGTTTACACATGTATTGTTTGATCTGCCAAGTTTTGTGGCATTTCTTTTCTGTTTCACTAACTTTATTTATGATACTATCACACCCACTGAAATCAATGATCTCCTTGTGGCACAGCAACAGTTTAGTCCTGAGAGGGAAGTAAAATGATTTATAGAAACACCTCCATGTTATTGCTGAAGCTGGAAGAGAATAATTTGCAAGACTTCAAATATTCATATTTAAAACTTTGATTGAATTAAGATATTTCAATTTTTTTTTTCTGTCTGTTTTGAATAAAAATGAAAGAAGCTATACCACAGGATGGTAGGAAATCTGTCAATAAATGTGGCATGGCTATAGGATATAGATTGAAATACCTTCTCTACCTAAACTAGAATAGAGCTCTGAACTCAGATCTCAACTGTCATAACTGGCATAGTAACTTATGTGTTGTTACGGGGTCACTATATTATAACAAGATTCCTAGACTGAAAAATTTTGCTTTCCAGCTGTGGTTTAATTAAAAAGATATAGGTTTCACCGAGCTCATATTTGACAAGGAAACCAAGAATGTGGAGAAAAGATTCCCGTTTAATAAATACTATTACATATTTTCACCACATTATACTGTTTGAGAAGTAAACTTTGTGCATCACTTCCTCTTGAAAAATAATCTAAGATGCAGAGGACACTTCAATTTAGAGAAAATTTCTTAATGATAAATCTATGCATCAATAAAGTTTATAGGTGTCTCAGGCTGTCACGCCAGCACTTTCCCGGTGATTGGTAATAAAATACATTTGCTGTTTTTGTTGTTGTTGTTGTTGTTGTTTTTGTTTTGTTTTTTTTTCTCTGCAATCTCTTCTCTTAGCTATTACTTATTGGACACTATGTTCAAGACACTTCCCAACTGCTTCAGTGTGGAATCAACATTAGACATATATCCTAGTGTAGGTGTCTAGAAATAGGGATATTGTCACTGACACGTGTTGCAAGCATTTAATTACAATTAAATAAGCACTGAACCAAGCAGCATTCAGCTGCATTATAATGTGATTAAAGGCTTGCTCTAAGAAATAGGCAGGAACTGCTCTGCTAGTTTTACTTTATAATCTTCTAAGAAAGGATTAACATTTAAAAATGGTCTCATTATTTCTCTGCTCCTTCATTTCAAGGCCCAAATAATATTTTAAGATGAGAAAGCTTACTTTGCCTTTGTTGTTGATGTTATACAAACTAATGTAGTATTTGCACAAAATAATTTTATGATTGTAATGCATTTTATATAGATTTATATATGTACCGCTATTCCTATTTATGTTGTGAATTCTTTGGGGGTTGTTTGCCATTGGGTGCAGGTCTGTCTTGCTGTCCAATCCGTACAATAAAAGTGATTGAATCTTCAATTGCTGTCTCTTTCTTTAGTCTAATATGTTTTCCTTATCTTAACCATATCATTTCAAATTATTTCCGTGCGCATGCATATATACTTCCAAGTTTTATTGTTGTTAGCAAAAATGGTAACTAATTTGCCTTCCAAAAGAAAGAAAGATACAATCAGAAATATTGATTTGCAACAAGAATAAAATCACAGAGAATATTTTAATCTTAGTACATTTAACATTGTTACTGATTATTATAAAATGTGATAGTTTTATATTTTGAGTATCTCAAATGTTTTGCCAGTTGGACAATTTAATTAACATATTTCCAATTAGTTCCCAAAGTTTGGGGAATAACTCATCTAAAATTGATTTTCAGTTTAATAAATAGATTTTAAGTCCTGATTATTAGTAAGGTTTTTGAGCAAAAATTATTTAATTGAACATTTCTATTGCCAAGTTCAAACCCTTCATTCAAAATTCACAGGATAGAATGGTAGTTTGAAGAGACAGGTGCTTTAAAGACTATCCCTTGTCTAATGGAAACTCAAAAATACAGGCTTATTTTTAGCATTTGGGATGAGGAAAATACATGCACTATTCTTTCAGATAAGCAGACAGGGTTTAAGGTTTAAAAATGTATAGACTGTTTCATAAGTGCTTAGCCTAAGTTAAAGCAGCAAAATGAGACTTTACCTTGGAAAGGGAAAATCTGCTCCATTGTATTCACTGTAGATCTGGGCTCAGTGCCCAAAGTTCTTTATGAAAGTACAAGGGATTCTAAAAATTTTGTTGAAACAAATTTTATGTTTTGTCATCACACTTAATACCATTTTTAAAAATACTGGTCTTCTCTTTGCAAAGTCTTTATACACACATTCTTTTCAAATAGCATTTAGTTTACCCCTGAGCAAAAAAATATTCATACTTAGTACAAATTCTAAGTACTTTTGATGAATCCTTATGGGAAACAGACTGACTTCAAATGTACTTCAGTTTGAAACTATGATTTCTATACAGGGCTATTCTGGAAGCACCATGCAAAGTAAAGCTTCAGAACAGGACTAGCTTTCTGCATGTGATTAGAGAGAGCAAAATTATCTTTCCCTTGGCACATCTGCAAAAGACAGCACTTAAAAAAAGTAAACTCTTTCTGCAGGCTATTGAAATTAAGCACAGTGATCTCATACAAAGCACAGTGCAGCTGGTATCATGGGATGAAGACAGTTGAATCTTTTCTAATGGAAAAATGAAGTCAAACCAAGCTTGCCTCCTTTCTTTCACAGAATATAATTATGTAAACTACAAAGCTCCATTATAAACAATGTTTATAATTCACAACTGTTTTTCCTAAATTTTAAATAAAGCTTGTTAACAGTTGATGTCAAGCCGACATATTTCCACAGATGCCACAAACAATGAACAATCAAAAATCTGTTTCTGTTGTTTCTTTCATAATTATTCTAAATTGTGGGACCCCATAGCAAAAATCAATGTAATGAACAACATTGCATGTTGATAAACATCATAGTCTTTCAATTTCAAGAAAAAAAAAACTGTGGGATAGCAATTAGTAGAGAAATTAATTTATTTCTCCACAATGATACACAGAATTTGATTTTAAGAATTTTCAAGTTTAGATCATATTATTGTATAGAATGTTTTCCTGCTCTGTTGATTTATTTAATGTCTAAGGAGTTTGTGAATCTCTACTTTATCTTTAGACAGTGTTACACATAGTTAGAATACAAACAGTGTTGAAATAATTCAAGGAATTGCTATATTCAACATAATGATGGCAAATTATTTCTTTCCATTATTCTTTGTTTTTTTAAAATTTGCAGGCATGTAGCCTGGGATTCTGCATGGGACTCTACTAAGTCATTCTCTTGCATAAATTAAGCTTTTATCAATATCTTTGTATTATTGTGTAAGCCTGGAGGTTTCTTCTACTGTGTCTGAGACTAAAGCTAAATCTAATTTATTAAAACCCGGCAGAACAAAAGAGTTCCTAAAGGTCAGGAAAAAACTATAAATTTCCTGTTTTAACAGAGTTTCCTCTTGTTTAGATAAGGCTGAAACAGATGACACATACAGAATATATTTTTCAGTTTCTCATACATCTCTGTCAAAAAGAAAGAAATGAACTTTAAAGCAATGTAAGAACTTGAATGATTCATTTAATCTTTGACATACTACTGGAGCTTAACAAGACTGTTACTTTTTTTAAGTCAGAACAGACATACATTTTTCTTTTTCCTTTGGAGAGCAATTTGGATTTAAAAAAAAAAAAATCTGGCAAAATGCTGTTGATGTAAGAAACCTCCTTCTGTGTCTACAGGACCTATAAAATTTGCTGTCAGTTATAGTACTGATCATGCAGCATCCTTCTGAATGTCAATATGAAAGAATCAGAAAGAATCTTTTACTGACAGAAGACGGTGCAAGTCACACTGACTTTTGGTTTGGAGATATTCTGGGTTAACCCCAGTGGGCAGATAAGCACCACTCAGCTGCTCTCTGACACAGCACAGTGTGTCGGGGAAGAAAATCAAGTGTTAAAAGTGAGAAAACTCCCAATTTGAGATACAGACAATTTAATAGGTAAAATAAAAGCTGAATGTGCAAGGAAAGCAAAACAATAAACTAATTCATTACTTCCCATCAGCAGGTAGCTGGAGCCATCTCCAGGATAGTAGGGCTTCATCATATCAAATGGTTACTCAGGAACCTTTCTCTCAGTATTAATATTGAGCACTATGTCATACAGTATGGGACATCCCTTCTGTCAGTTGCTTCAGCAGGCCCAGCTGTGTCCCTGTATAAACTCTGGTATGTCCTCAGCCTTTCACTGGTGGGACAGTGTGAGAAACTCAGAATTATCTGACACTGTGCAAACACTGCTTAGAAGTAATTAAAACATCCCTGTGTTATCAACAGTGTTTTCATCACAAACCCAAATAGAGCATCATACAAACTGCTATGATTAAGTAACTCCATTCAGTCAAAATCAGTACAGGTTCTGTTCAAGTTTGTTGGTTTTGGTGGGTTGTTTTGGGTTTTTATGTTTTTTGGTTTTTTTTTTCTGGGGAGCAGGGTTTGTTGGCATCTTCTCATGTCTTTAATGGAAAAAAAATTTCTTTTGTTACTGTTTTAAAATCTTTGGGGTTGTTAATTAAACTACTGTAGGTCATTCAAACCTTTCTCCTAGAAAACAGCTCCAAGGTCTCCAATATGAACTGTCAGTTCTTGGTCCATCTTTCTTGGACCATAGTGTCCAATTAAAAATGAAGGAAAAATTAAAATTGTTTCATGGATGAGGAGTTAAATAAAGA
>VWZG01012992.1:6648-18012 GCA_013396735.1 Grallaria varia | reverse complement strand
AGTTATGCAGAGAACAGGTTCTTTGTAAGAAAATCTGGACTCACAGTAATGAAGAGACAGATCAGGCTTTTCACAGAATTTATCATTTCCATACAAAACTGCAACATTATTTTTATTAAACAAGGAAATTGACTAAGAGGACAGATGACACTGGGTTTTCTGTGTTGCAGTAGACTATAACTCACGAATAGACAAGATAATATTTTGTCTGTTTCTGGCTTCTATATTGATTAACTAAGAATGCTTTCAAAAATAGTTTTTAACTGAAGAATATAATAATTATTAATAAAAAAATCACTTTTTATTTAATTTAGATGGTAAAGTTTAGAATAATTTCCAGTTTTGTATGAGCTGCTCAAGTCTCATTTCTCACTGTTAAAAGTCCTGATTTTACTGTTGGATTTTTAAAATTCAGTATGTCTTCAATGTGCTTACTCAGAGAAACACTTCAGCATCATGTCAGTAAGCCAGGTTGGGCCTTTGCAAATCCAGTATGTGAAGCCCCAACTTATTCTCAGCATGTGGACGCAAGAACAAGATCCTATATGATTGCACAGTGAGTTAGTTATTACATAAGACTACCCATAAGGGTACTCTCAGTAGTAGAAACTGCAAGGCAATTTTCCAGTGAAAACCAGTGAAACACCTTCTCATTCTCCGTTGCACACGTTATTGTTACCTAAAATGTTGCAAATCATCACAGATTTCTTTGCAATGATTTGCAACATTAATGTGTCTGATGTGTCCTTCTCTTTATCCTATCTATTAGTCTATCACAGAATCACACAGAATCACAGAATCATCATCATCGTGGCTGGGCTCCGCGAACAAAGATTTGAGAAGGGCTCTACCCACACTTGCTGCAAGCGCGCTGATGGCTAAAGAGGCCGATGCGAGACAGGCAAGTCCGGCTGCAAAAGGCACAGCAGAAAGTCTCCATAGGCAGTGTTGGCGAGGCACGGTTCTTTCTGCGTTGTCTTTTCTCCTCCAGACTGATTCTGCGTGTGTTCTCAAAGGAAGCAGCAGCGTTATGGATGGTGTGTCTCCATGCCTTCCGATTGGAGGCCAGAGTGGACCATTCATGGTAGTCAATATGGCCAAGGCTGAGGTATTGTTTCAGAGCGTCCTTGTATCTCCTCTTTGGGGCTCCTTTCTTGCGGCAGCCAGTGGCAAGTTTACCATAGAGCACGATCTTAGGGAGGCAATGATCCTCCATCCTGGAGGATCCTGCCCAGCACAGCTGCGTTCTCAGCAGCATGGCCTCAATACTGGTGACTGCTGCCTGTTCAAGGACAGACACATTGGTCACGTAATCAGACCAGTGGATGTTTAGGATTGTGCAGAGGCAGCGCTGATGGAAGCGTTCAAGGAGACGCAGGTGGCGGCAGTAGATGACCCACAATTCAGACCCATATAAAAGAGTAGAAAGTAGAATGGCTTTGTAAAAGCAGCTCGGCAGCGCTTAACATCCTGCTTTGCAGAGGCTGCTGAGCTTTTGGGGCTTTAGGTCAGCTTGAAGAAGACAGAAGTTCTCTTCCAACCTGCTCCTCAGGAAGCCTTCCATCACCCTCACATCACCACAGATGAATCAGAACTCAAGTTAGTCCAGCAGTTCACCTATCTGGGAACCATCATTTCTTCAGATGGTAAGACTGACAAAGAGATAGACAACAGGTTAGCAAAAGCATACAGCATTTTTGGAAGACTCTATAAAAGAGTCTGGCACAATAAACACCTGAAGAAAAGTATGAAGATCACAGAATCAATTAGGTTTTAAAAGACCTCTGAGATCATTGAGTCTGATCTATGACCAAACAACACGTTGTCAACTAGACCATGGCACTGAGTGCCCGTATCCAGTCTTTTCTTAAACACCTCCAGGGGCATTGTCTCCACCACCTCCCTGGGGAGCCCATTCCAATGTCTAATCACCCTTTCTGAGAAGAATGTCTTCCTAATGTCCAACCCCAGCCTCCCCTGGTGCAGCTTAAGACCATGTCTTCTCATCCTCTCTCTAGTAGTCTGGGAGCAGAAACCAACCCCACCTGGCTACAATCTCCTTTCAGGTAGTTCTAGAGAGTGATAAGGTCACCACTGAGATTTCTCTTATCCAGACTAAACAACCCCAGCTCCCTCAGCCTCTCCTCATTGCACTTGTGCTCCAGACCCTTCACCAGCCCTATTGCTCTTATCTGGACCTGCTCCAACACCTCAATGTCTGAGTGGCCCAGAACTGGACACAGCATTCGAGGTGCAGCCTCACCAGTGCTGAGTAGAGGGGAAGAATCACTTCTCTGGCCCTGCTGGCTACACCATTCCTGATACAGGCCAGGATGCCATTGGCCACCTGGGCACACTGCTGGCTCATGCTCAGCCCACTGTTGACCAGCATCCCCAGGTCCTTTTCCATCATGCCTCTTTTCGGCCACTCTGTCCCCAGCCTGTAATGCTCCATGGAGTTGTTGTGGCCATGGTGCACCTGGCACCATTGAACTTCATCCTGTTGGTCTCAGCCCGTCTATCCAGCCTATCCAAGACCCTCTGCAGAGCATTTCTATGCTCCAGCAGACTGATATTCTGACCAAACTTGGTGTGGTTAGCAAATTTGCTAATTGTAGACTCAATCCCATCATCCAGATCATCAGTAAAGATATTAAACAGAACTGGGCCCAGCACTGATCTCAGGGGGACACCACTAATGGCCAGAAGACAACTGGATCCTGCAGCATTCCCCACCAGTATCTGGGCCCAGCTATCCAGCTGGTTCTTAACCCAGTAGCGAGTGCTCTTGTCCAAGCCGTGGGCTGCCAACTTTACCAGAAGTATGTTACGGGAGACAGTGTCAAAAGCTTTGCTGAAGCCCAGGTAGACTACATCCACAGCCTTCCCCTCATCTACTAGGTGGGTCACCTGGTCATAAAAGGAGATCAGGTTGGTAAGCAGGACCTGCCTTTCCTAAACCCTGCTGGCTAGATCTGATCCCTTGTCCTGTATATGCCATGTGATTGCACTCAGATGATCTGCTTCATAAAGTTGCCAGGCACCAAGGTCAGGCTGACAGGTCTGTATCTGTCCTGTCTGTCTGTCTATCTCTTGTATCTGCCCAAAATTTTCTACATATTTGCTTTATTTAATGAAGCATTTCAGTTAATTTCTAAGTACTCATATTTCATTAGGTCCATAATGCTTTATTCTCAATATATGTAGGGGACAATAAATAGTTAAGGCTTAAACAGAGCAGTTACATTATATTTACCAGTTCAAGGAAGTCACAAAAGCACGTGGCAAGCAGACAACAGACTCCTCCAGACTTCAGAAAAAAAGAGGAAAGAGCTTGACAGCAATCAGTGAGGTGCTTCCTATGCCAGTGTGCATAGCATGCATTTGCAAACACTTGTCACAGAGATGGTTTTTGTTCAGACTTCCTCTCACCATCTGTCTTAGCTTCTTCCATGGCAGCATCAATCCACGTTCTAGCCCTCTGGCAGTGGCAGTGGCAGTGCAGCGAACAGGAGTGTAGGACATTCCCGAGACTGCTTCAGAAGCTGCACATGGCCATCAATTCTATGATGCAATGATATGCTGGAATTTCTTCATCTTTGCGACAACCATGGAACTTCCTTCTCTGTTGAGCCAATTTACTTTTGTTAGATGTGGGCAACGTGACTTTTATGAACATAGATAAGCACATGAGGATTTCCTTGTCCTGGAGGTCATAAAATGGTAACAGCTGTGCTTTACATGTTCCACAAATGTGTTCTTGTTTGATACATAAAATGTGAGTGTGCTCTTTGAAAACATCTTGTAAAAAATACCAAGTCCTTATTTGACCCGCATTTCATTCTTTGACAATGCCATCTATAGGAAATCTTGGAATTTAAGAATTTTTCATAATCACAGTCACAAATATACATGTAGTGTAGAAAAAACATAATGGAGTTGCAAAAAAATTTTGTGGCTCTTCCTGGCACCAGCACTTATGAGAAAGATGGTTTGCTGACAGTCTGAAGTCAGCTGACATAGAGAAATAGAGTTCCCAAATGCCAAATGGAGGTGCCCCCAGCACACCTCACACACCGGGGAAATTTATTGGTATGACTTTTTCTTGTTTAAATTTTGACCGGGCCTTGAATATCTACTGGCTGTCTGAATATGTAACCACTGCTAGAGGATCAGGAAGGGTTTGTACCAACAAAACAAATGAGCAACCTTTTAATCTACCAATAATGCAAAGGCATCTTCGAAAGTGCTAGCTCAGAGAACTGCTAGATTGCAGAAAAAAAACTATCCTTGCAGACACTCATACCTATATGAAGGCACCCTGAGACTGCAATATATGCAGAGTGAAAAAGAAAAGTCTTGGGTTTTGATACTGTTTACAGACTAATGCATGTGGGCGATCTCTTACTCTAAACACAGATGGCTGTGAGCCACACTTGGTCATTCTGGGAAGCCAAGTATATATTTGTGGGCTTTCTATTTCCCACTGAAGCAATGATTATTCAGCAGAAGGGTGTATATTTTTAGTCCTTAAAATAAAATATTTTTGATTAGACAGTTTTGAATTAAAATACATGGTAGATGCAGCAAGTTGAAGCCTAAGAATGGTATGTCTGATCATGTTTTCTTTACTGAGTGCAAATAAGGGCTGCAGATCTAGGTTTCAAAATTTTCTTATAAAGATGCAACAAGAAACTCAATGTCATGGCACATGTGATTACAAGATTTTATGCCTGCTTGAGCCAGTATGCAAGGTAATCAATCACAGAAAATAAGGAAGAGCACTGGGATGTAGCCACAGAAAGAGACAGATAGATAGAAAAGGAAAGACAGAAGATAGAAAACTAGCATGAAGCTTGAATAACTAGTTCTACTGCCTGCCCTGATACATACTGACTGTGCTGGCTACCTACTCTTTCCATGTCACAATCCTATAATACAGGATAACAAGACTACCTTGCATAAGCAGGGTGTCATCAGGTTTGATACTCTCAAAGGTATTTGCATAACCCCATAAGACCATGCAATTACCTAGAATATATATACACTACCTGCCTATAATAGGTCTGTGTACAGGTAGCACAACCTACAAAGGTCAATGGGCTTATCCCCAGATTAGTCTTGGCTTATAACTACATATTACTCTCACTGTGGTGTGTGAGAAGAACCACAGAGACTGTCTGTCTTCTTCTATCCCCAGTCTCTCCCTGGCTCACTCAAACCACAGCAGCGGCCTTAGAAGCTTAACAGTAACCAAATGCCCCTAGGGAGCAGCAGTAGTACTTAAACCTGTGTCCCCACACCTTAAGCTCCTAGAACAGCCAAGATGGCACCAGTTCATTTATTCTGTTACAGCCACCCCATACAGTGGCCACACAAATAAGATACCATCGCCTGAGGTTTCTGCAATGCAAAGTTATTCTTTTACATAATGGGAAACACAGGAGAGTACAGGGAGGAAGTTGACCAAACGATGGTGGTTTATTTAATCCTTCCTCTTGTATTGTTGGATTGGTCTGTGGCTCAAAGGAGAATGTGGATAGCATCATCAGTTAAGGAGCCCTGTGTGACACAGTGCCAGGCTCAGCTAGCTGCTGTCCAGAGAGCATGTTGACACTGGGAATGTGGACAGCAGACATCCCATGAGCCACAGAAGTGGCAATACAAATGCAGTCAGGGAGAACAGTATTTTGAGGACCAAATTAGAGTCATTCTCTGAGGGCAAAAACTGCCTGCAACCATACTCTTCTTCATACTGTTCTGTCTATCTCAGAGTGTCCAGTTGTATACAATAACTCTCAAAGAATTCAACCAGGTGAAACTGTCCATTTAACAGAATGCAGATTTATTAGCACAACGAGAGATATTTATATTTTATTAATTTTGAAAATCTTACTAATTGAAGCATCACCTAAGTTTGCAAATTTCCATTTGCCAGAAATTGAAACAACTTTTCAACCCACCATTTAAACGTTCAAAATTTTCTCTCACATCTACAAAGTTTACCTGCAAAAAAGAGGGGCACAGAGAATGTTCTGCTTACATTCTTTGCCTAATTAGGCCTCTCTTGAGGTCTAACTGTAGTGCTTCTTCTCATGTATTTCTCTTCTCTCCCTTTCATTGACACTAGTGCTGCTCCAGTCATACAGTAAAATCAGCTCCATGTTCCAGATGAAAAGAATGCAACAAAACCAGCAACAAAACACTCAAGAATTAAAAACAGTTTTCAGATGTCTCACATGAACTGCCATTTCAGGTTTCAAGTAAATGCTTATTTCTCTCAGTACTAGAAACTCAATTTATAAGATTTGGATGAGGGCTCAAACCCCCGGAAAAGACAACTATAGAAGTGAGGATTAAGCAGTCTTTTACAAATAGGTTTGAAAGATTATTTTACTCACACATGTAGTATTGTTCTATAGTTAGCTGTGAGTTTGCTACTCTGTGTTATCAGTTAATGAATGATCTGTGTGCTTGAAAATTTGTCATCTTTTTCCAGCTGTGCCATCCAGTCTCACAAAAGATCTGATTTCTTCCAAAAACCTCATGCAGCATTGCTTCCAGGTTGCAAATGAATTATAAGAACATATATTTTTCCTTTAACCTAGATAATTTCATCTTTCATCTGACATCCTTTGTTTTAACAGGCTTTAGGCAACACTTCCTCCTCTGCCTCCTAGAACTGAATTTATTTTCAACTTGAAATATGCCTGAAAATTAAGTATAAAACTGTATTAAACTTAGGCAGTATAGATTTCAGCTACTGAGTACTAGATTTTCTCCTTACAAAGAGTTATTGCTAGAAGTTAAAATAAAAAATTCAGCTTTCATATCCATGTGAAAACCTGCTACACTGTCCCTATTTTGGAATGTCTAAATCTAGAACACATTAGCAATCAGTGAGTAACCGCTAATAATTATCATCACTGGCATTCAACAGATTTGTTTAGAGGAATAGCTTCCAGTTCCTGATTGCAGTGTACCTCCCTGAATTATGCCTACACAATAAAAAACATGTATGACTATTGTCAGTCATGCCATTAGCAGCTGGGCTTCATTTAGTAGATGGGAAATTATTTTGTTGGCTATGGAGTGGGAAGCCTATGTTGAAGGAGGTTACTATGTATTTCGTACAGAAGACATCAAGGTTTGCTTTTCTACAACTCTGGAGAGGCAAGTTAATTTCCCTGGCAGCGCGAACCAGTCTACCTGCCTCACACAGCTGATATTTTTACTAATGAAGTGGGATGTAGCTTTCACGTCATACCCTAAGGAGATGAAGTGAGGTAATCTCTCTAGTAACTTGGACCACAGCGAGATATTAAGACAATTATTAGAATGATGGATTTAACACAGAATTACAGAGAAAGCCATAGATGAAGCAAAACACATTGCACACAGAAAAAAATTGCAGTTTTTCAAAACTTCTTTGCATGCTTGTGGTTCTTTGTTGTGCTTTAAATCCAGTTGGCAACTGAGCACCACACAGCCACATGTTCACTCCCTCACTAGCATGACTGGGAGTAGAACCAGAATGGTAAAAGCCAGAAAACTCAAGGGTTGAGATAAAACCAGTTTCATAGGAACGCAAAGCTGTGCATGCAAACAGAGCAAAACAACAAATTAATTCACTACTTCCTGTGTTCAGCCATTCCCAGGATAGCAGGGCTCCATTGTGCATATCGATGACTTGAGAAGACAAACATCATCACTCCAAATGTCCCCTCCTTTCTTGCTTCCACCCTCCCTTCATATACTGAGCATGATACAATATGATCAAGGATATCCTTTTGTTCAGCTGGGGTCAGCTGTCTTGGCTGTGTCTCCTCTCAACTTCCCAAGCACCTCCAGTCTTCTCACCATTGTAGGAGCAGAAAATAGGGAAAAGACCTTGGCTCTGTGTAAGAACTGCTAAGTATTAACAGAAACACCTCGACAGTGTTTCCAACCCAAATCCAAAACACAGCCTCATATTAGACATTGTTAGGAAAATTAACTCTACCCCAGTCAAACCCAGGACATTCTTCAACAACCAAATGTAAAAAAAAACACTCAGTGGGATTTTTTTAACCAATTTATGTGAAGAAAAAGAAAAAAAGAATAAGCAGCGAGGAAAAACATATGCTCTTGGTTCCATGTAATGAACACTGAAATTTACAAGAATACAGATTCATTTGGAATCATCACCCACAGCTGAGTTTTTTCTATCTGTGATTGTCTTGATAATACAAATATTGAAAAGGCCCAGGCAATTTATCAGTACTCAGGATTTGGATGCTATATAGGATGGAAGACTCCATCACACCTATTAACAACAAGATCAACAAGTCGAACCTTTGATCGGCCACCACCTTGTCAACTAGACCGTGGCACTAAGTGACATGTCCAGTTATTTCTTGCACACCTACAGGGATGAGAATTCCACCACCTCCATTCCAATGTTTAACAACCCTTTCCATGAAGAAATGTCCATCCTGAACCTCCCTAGGCCCCGCTTGAGGCCACTTTTGCTTGTGCTGTTGCTAGTTGCATGGGAGAAGAGGGCAAGATGAGTGTAAGTGCAGTAAGAACACAAAAAAGCCCAGAGTCCATTTGGCCTTGTATCCTGGCTCTGCCATTGCCAAAAACCACAGGTTTGCAAAGAACATAAGAACAGGGTGAGTATGTATAATCCTTCCCCAGTTCCACAGAAACAACCCTGTAGCCCCGCCCACTTCCCAAACCTTTTCGTGTAAACCCAATACCAGAATGTCTTGAGCATGCATATAAGAATTCTCACCAGATTACTTTCCCACTGATTTGTTTGGACTTCTCTTTAATCAGTGTAATCTTTCAACATCCACAACATCGTGTGCAGCAAAACTGAAGGAGGTTCTTCCAAAGCAGGACAAATGCTTTAGCTCTTCAGATTCAGCTCTAACAAACTACTCATTCAGCTACTCGAGACAAATCAGACTTGCTGGTATGGAAAAAAGGACAAAGACCATGAATAGTGCAGCACAGAAAACAGCCTAAGAGGCTTAAAACACCTATTACTGCATGTCCCTTCCGGACTCAGGGTGATACATCTATGAATCAGGCAGACTGGCTTGCCCTTATATTGGTAGCTAGGAAGCCTGTCACTGACATAATGGGAGAGCCTAACAGCCTTAATACAGTTTACTAATTAAAAGTTTAACTATACTAAAAGTTTAACTATGAATGGCACACAAGAGAAGAAAACAAAGCATTCATCTACTTCAGAAATAACTTTGCTATAAGAGACCACCAGGCACAAAACAAGAATCAAAAGTGGTCCTCTGCAAAGCACACTAAAAAAATTTCCACACTCTACTTTTATGGCAGATGCAGACACCTGTGACCAAAGGGCTGTCCAGAAGGTACTCTGTTCACTGACTGTTGGTGGGAGGAGAATGAATGTATATGGACAATATCTGGCACTCATCCTGGCAAGATTGAACATACAATACTTATTTTCTCAAGAAATGGCAACGGCATGCTTTCAACAAAGAGGTTGTATCATAACTTCATATAGTAGCAAGCCCTTTAAATTCAAAAAAATTGTTGCTGGGGTAATCCATGGAGATGGTACAAAGGGTAAGGTGGGGACAAGACCCTCAGGTGCCATCAAGAGCAATCATCATCAGGCTTGACTAGAGTTGGAATAGGGAGGGACTCCTCAGCAGAACATGACTGCTGGCACCCTGGGCAGAACATTGTGCCACAGCTGTCTACTCAGTAAAACAACTGCATCCATAATAATCCTGTTCCCTTTTCTCTATTTGTTCTGTGTACAGGACAAAATGGGTTCCTTGCTCATGACTCAGGCATTTGGGGGAGAAAAGATTAATTTTAAAAAGGAAGAAATAATAGTTTGTTATCTGGCAGATGAAGAACAGACTTAAAAGACCAACAGGAACTCCTAAATGTAGATTTGAAAGTCAGAAAAACAGTAACCACAATATAGTCTATAGGCTACATACATCTCTTTGAGAGAACACACTGACCACAAAAGAATAACAAATTTTATGGTGTTACAACCCCTCCAGAGTGGCAAGAATATGTCCTTCAGTTCATCCTCTTCTCACTTAAAAAGGCAACAAACACTTATGTCTGTTTTCAAGTCTCTGTTCAGAACCATTTCTTTCCTTTTCTTCCTTCTTCCTTTTTTTTTTTTTTAATCACAGGAATCACCTAACTGGCATGCTGAAATACCTTTCTGGAGGTAAAGATAAAAGGATGTTATTTTCTTTTCAAATTTCAAGGCAAGTTAGTTGCTATAATTATAACAATTCAAAATAGGGTTATTTATAGATAGATACAGTCAGTCTTGTGTATATTCAAGACAATGAAATTTACACTGATATAAAGTGCATCTTGCTTTTCTTTGGAAGATATTCAAGAAAAAAGCCAGGACAACGTCTTTTTCCCAGAGAAGTAGAGTATTCCTGTGATCAGGCCTCCAAACCTATAAAACCAAAGTATAGAGTTGTACAACAAGATTTCCTTCATACTCTGTAAAGGAAAGTTCCGAATTGGAGGGAACAGTTATCCATCATGCAAATGACAGATTTTTACTAAGTCAAAGGGAGGTGATGGATAAGACATCTTGCAGAACCTCAGCCTGCTTGGTGGCTCATAAAATCTTTGCATGCTTTAACTGGGAAATACTTCTACTAGAAGGGAAAAAGTTCCTGGAAGAAGTTTATAGTTCCTTATGTCTTAGTACAAACACACTGGCAATTTCCACTGGCAAAGGCATAAGTAATTCTGTGGTAATGCAACCTACCCCTGAAAATTTTCTGTACTGCTTCACCTTCTTAGGCAAACTGGTATGTAAAACTGTATTAGTAAACACTTTGTCTTTTGTTAGACATGTGAAATAGTTAGACTTGCAAAAGGTAAATATGCCATAAGAAACCTGTAGCTTGGCTTTAGAAAGTGAAGTGTTGTTGGCTGTCATTGAGATTCAATCAAGTTCTGTGGAAAAAGACTTAAAATTTTGTTAAGGGAAAAATTTCGGCAAAAATTTCCTGAAAGAAGAATGTATGTGATAAAGACTAGTGTGAACCTTGAAAAGAGATCCCACCAAGGTGGATCAAGTACTTAATATATCTTTCTTACAATTCTTAAATTTTAGTTTTCTCCACAGGCTCTATTATTCTCCTTATGCTAGAAGTAATTTATGTAACCTTATTATGTTGTCTAAAATGCTTTTTAGGCATTGCCCATGACAACACTTCTCCACAACAAAATCTAAAAACTCATTTAGTTTCACAAAAACAAGGGTTTGACTCTCAGGCACCAGGGAATAAACACAGGGGTTCTCTGGTGTGTAGTTTGTTCCCTTTTCCAATTATATAC
>VWZG01012991.1:0-114854 GCA_013396735.1 Grallaria varia | reverse complement strand
GCCATGATGATGATGAGGAGGAGTAAACTTAACCCAGAATTTGACTTCTGCTCAATTTCATCTTCCATATAGGCAAAAGAGCAAATGATTCACAGCACGTGCACAGATGAATAGAGTTAAGTTCATTCCCTGTCACACATAACCTGCCCAACCTCTTCAAATGATACTTTCATCAAGAAATACTGATAGAGGGAAAGGTCATGGGATATGATGTACAATGGGTAGCTGAGGACAACCAGAGTCGATGTCATGGGCAAGATCTGACAGCAGAGGAAGGATACAGATCTACACTTACATTAGTCATGGTTTTTGTACAAATCCATGTAGATTTTTTTTTCCTTCAAAAAAATACATCCCTTAACTGTTTTAATCTAAAACAGCACTCTGATATCTAGTAAAAACACTGAGGTCTCATCTTTTTGCTGGCTACTTGCTAACAGCATAAATTAGACTTAGAAAATTCTTTCTGCTGTGGATGTCTGAGACATAAATAACACCATATGTTCAGCAGCAGTTTAAATAAAATATCATTCTTACCTTAACACTGACACTGTAATTTAGGAGCCCTGGCTGCAATCACAATGAGAACACTGAAGTGTTCTGCTTAATCTTTGTAAAATACTGTATTACTTTTGTGCTGCCCTTAAACTGCATTATAAATAGGGCATTATATTTACAAGGAGAAAACCCCATCATCTTCTAGCTTTGTGCTGCCAACATATACCCATCAGAAAATCCAAATGTCATGAGGAATGACCCACAGGGTGAAAAACTTGTTCCTAAGAACATATGGACCCCACTGGCCTCAGGAAATATTTGAAGAGTGAACACACATTTCATCAAGATTTTTGAAATCCCAGAGGTAAGGAAGGAATGAAAACATGACAGAGTAATTTAAAATGGCAGGTATTGCAGTTTTCCTGTTCAGCACTGGAAATCAGATACCTAATATTAACAGAACACATTATTTTTATTACTCCAATTAAAGAGGCTAACACCTGCCATCTCCCAGATTTCTGAGAAGGGTTTAGTTTTTACTTCCCCTCTGCAATGGTGGTTATATTGCTCCGGGTGTGAGCAAATGCCATGACTTTATAGATTGACATCTATTTTGTCTTCCTAGGAGACTGTACCTGGAAGAGTCTGCTCTGAGCAGAGGCAGAGATAAATTCTCACTGCTGGACCTGAAGCAAAGGCAGCATCCTCTGAACCCAGCAGGCTCAGGTCTTTCTTTTGGGGAGGATTGGAAGCAGCTGTCCTGCTGACCGCTCATCCTGAGGATGACCTTCTTCACTGCAGCCTGGCTGCTGGAGGTGCTGAAGGTCTGGATGCTCAACACAACACCATGGGGATCTGCTTTCCCCTTAGCTCTTCTGCTATCTCACAGCTTGATTTTGGGAAAGTCATTCACCTCCCATGTTTCCCTCTGCCCTTAGTGGGGGTTATTTAGACGGCAAGGGATGAACTGCTTTTCCTATTCAGGGCTGAACAAATTTTTAAGCCCTATTCCATAAATGAAAGTGGAAACAACTTACAATTGATGACAGGCCGTTGCATTCCTCCTTTTCCTGAACACTGCCTGCTTCATAGATTTGCCTCCTCATTGGACCCATTTTACTTCCAGATTTCTAGAATGACACTTTTAAACACTTCGGTACTGCAACTGAAGTGCTCTTTCAGTGCTAGATATAAACATATCTCTTTCCTCTCCCCTCCTCTCCTCTCCCTCCCTCCGTTCCTCCTCTGTTCTGGCAAAACAGACTTTATTTACAGAGACAAACTTTTTAATCTTCTGACTATATGCAAAAGTGATTTTGGTAGTCTGATATGAGGCCTGATAGCAGGGAATTTTTGCAGTTGGCCCTGTTGTAGTAGTCTCTCAGCACTGGCAGGTAGTCACATAGGATGTCAATGAGAAATTTTCTACCAGCCCTCCACTGCAGGATTTTCAGACATTGCACATAGTTTTCAGACTACTGCATGAAACATTCTCTTGAGAGCACAGAGGGCTTGGATTTATGGCCACTGGCACAGGGTATGTGTTACACTCTAACTAGATGAGTTTTGCCTATAAATCACATGCAAGTTACCTATTTTTGCCTTTGCTGCAAAGGAGTGAGGAGCCTGTCCTTGGTGATGTATGACTTAATATTCAATGTTTTCTTGTACTGTGTAGCTGAAATATTGCAAAGTTGGACATTTAACAGAGATGAGTTTGCTGCATGGCCATTCATTGCTACAAAACACTGTCATTTCTTCTGAATTTCTCAGAGGTTTCCACAAGGTTGGTTTTCCTTGGGTTCAAGGGCACATGAGTTATGTTACTGCCATTGAAGGGTAAAAAAGCTTTGATGACAGAGTGCACCTCATGACAAGTGCTTCATCTGAGTTTGTGTGGTTGCTGAATTCCTCAGAGAGACAGTAAACCAGTGAGGCTCTCATCCAGGTGATGCTCTAAGTATATTCCTTCAACTCTGAGGCCTTGCTGCTGCCAAACCCCACTAAGAGACAAGTTAAGTAGTATAATGGCACCGAGCATCACTGGGCACAGAGACAGTTTCAGTTGGTGTTGTGGAGAAGTAATTGGCCTTGGTAAGATGAATGTGTGCTATGAAAAACCCAGAGATCAGAAACATGAGCTGCTAAGATACACCAGGCTGTTACTAGTTTTCAGTAACCATATTGATTGCTGGTGCTGCATCTAGAAGCAGACCAAATAGTCAGCCTTGCAAACTCCATGATCAATTGACATTGGTATCTCCTGCAGGTGGCTTTGTGCATGTATGAGAAGATCTAGCCAGGACATGCTGGGAGAAGAAAGAAGAACTGAAGAAGAAACCAGTGACATTAACAGACAGGAAACTTCACCGTGTATGTTATACTCTAGGTTCGGAGCCATGAGCCTAACTTTAGCCCTTCCATGGGTGTCTATGGTTAACACTCCCTAATTTTCAATGGATATGTAAGTAGTAAAAGGAATTAGAAATATGGACTGGTAAGTACCATTCATAAATTTCACAGTTAACACAGGTCTCTGTGAGGAGATTTAGTGCCAGTTATCTGGGCTAGCATTGGATGAGGTTGCTTCAGGAATAGAAAGAGCGCCACCACATTGGTGTGGCACGAGACCCAAGCACATGAGTTGTGCTGGTAGAAGTGGCTCTGTGCAGCACTGCACTGTGCTGCTTATCTTGTTTCTGGTGTTTTTGCTCATCTCTTTTCATGGTGCTTCGTGGTGCCATGTGGTGCTGAGAGTGTGCTCCCAGGTAATGTAAGGACATAAGATCTGGCTGCATTGTAGTTCCCATTCCCAAGGCAGAATTGTAGAGGAAACATCCCTGTTTGCTGGCAGTGAAAAATCAAGGGGGCATTTTGAACGATCTTTACTGTAGGATGCAGAGGGATTTGTTCCAACCCCCAAATCTTTACTTAGTAAGTTTTTGCTTTTCAGCATTTCTCTGTCTTGTAGTACAGAGAAGCTAGAGGCTTGCAGACAGCATCTGGTCTGTAGGTTTGGTCTCTCCTTCAAGAAGAGTGTAGACAAAGCCAGCGCTGCATGTACCCGAGTAATCCTTTCCTTTTTTTTCAGTGAGGATGTGTCTGGACAGGAAGCATGTGCTTCCTGGCTGGCTTTCCCCTCTCAATTTCTTTCTCCAATATGCCAAAGACATCGCAATAGAAATGCACAACACTGGAGAAGGGAGAGGACTTATCAAGAAATCAATGACTAGGAAGGTAGAAATAGCAGATATTTGAACTGGGTATTTCTGACCTCATCAGTCATTATCTATACATGGTTTATGTAGACTATTAATTAGCCATGCCATGGGTGAAGAAACCCCAGAGTAGACTCATGCATCATTGTTTTCAATCTACCAGTATTTATGAAGCCAGGCTTTGCAATGTGTAAGTCTAGTGCTACTTCTAAGACCACTCAGCCACTTTCCAATGTTGCCCAGGATGACACACCCTGACAAGATTATTTTTATTATATGTAGGGATGAAACGAAGGTCTCTGCTCTGCAGTCCTGGCATATGTGGGTCCAAAGAGTTTATTAATAACTTGGACACTGCAGTAGTTTTCTTGAGGCTGGGATTCACCAATACGCCAACTCCATCTTAAAGGCTCTTCCTACCAGATCAAGAGGCACCAGAGAAACATGATGCAAAGTACTGATTAATCTTACTAGTGTTGGTAGTACAAGTCTGTTGAGTCAATTGTGTTGGCTTATTTTTCCACCTGTTAGGTTTATCTGGCGCAGGGATTGTCCAGCCTGTGCTTGCTCCTTTGAAGGGGTAAAATTGACAAATTTTCAATAATGCGTTCATGTGTTGGAAGAAGGGTTGTATACATTTTATCCAGATAAAATCTTCATACCTGGATGTCCTGGAAGGGCTCAGATCTTGTGTTATTGTGGACCCATGGCCTGGCACAGGAAGAGCTTGGAAGGGAGCAGAGCAGCAGGAACTGGCTCCAGTTCTAGGCAGACGCTGTGGTCAGTGTCTCAGTGCTTCTCACTACACTGACCCTCTTCCTTGCTCAGTCAGGGCTTTTACATTAGCTTGGGAAATTCCAGCCACACAATTATTCTGTGACACCCCGTGGGAAAAAAGAATTACATCAAGCATAAGAAAAATAGCTGCTTCTGTATTACATGATAGTTCTCCCACAATTAAAATCCAGATTTTGGATTCCCCATGGAACAGTAACAGTCCCCAACAGCAGAGAAGCATTTATGTAGGTGGGAAGAAAACTCCAGAGATACAAAGCTATTTATATCAAAGAACACTTCTCTCATGAACAAAGGATTCTTGCTGGCTCAGAAATCCAATATAAAAACTTCCAAAGCCCTTGACTGTTTTCTCTGCACATTCTGCTGTAGCATGCATAAATCCTGCTTTATGATAGTATGATAGCATTGGTCAGCATGCGCATGATTTTAGGAAGTGGGTGGAAAGAACACCCAAGGCACATACACTGTTTCTGTCCAGGTGATCGAGTACTGGGGTGATGACAGCACTGGATTTTCTTTCTGCTGGCTTAAAATTTATTTAACATATGTTTTGTTTTCTGCGTTAACCAGATGATGATTTCATTGATGTGATTGCTATCTTATGAACCTCATAACATCTTATATCAACATGACTACCTACAATGAAAGGGCCCTGCTACTGAGAAACAAAATGCCAGGTCACCTTGGATGCGTACTGGTGATAGTGATATGCGCCTTATTGACAAAGAGAGGAAGAGGATAAAACAATGTGAGTAGGAAGCAAGTTTTAGGGTGACAAGGAGTGCTTCCAAGGGTCAGGCAATCATGTTTCCAAAGAGCTGGAGCTTATCTTGATCTGTAGACTTTACTGTTGTGACAAAACCACCAATTTTGGTAAAAGCTTCACACTGACAGATCCATGTCTTCCCTAAGAAAAGGAAAGATCGGTTGAGATTAGACCTTCATATTATCCACATGTATGCAAACTAACAACTCTTTGTTTTATATTTGAGAATTTTATTTAATAAATTGTGTAACTTTTGATTCTTGTGTGATTTTAAACCAGATCTTTTTGGTCTCAAAAAACCTAAGTGTATATCTTCCAGCCAAGCCTTCACAACACAGAACTCTTGGTCTAGTAAAATACCACTACCAATGATACCATTACATCCTTTCACCCATGAGGTGAGATTTGATTTTGTTCTTCAGGGAGAGAGGTTTTTCTTCGTCAGGCTATAGATCTGGAACAGCGGGTATGAAGCAAACCCATGGTGGTTTGCTCATCTCACTATGCTGTATTTCAAAATAGGTACATCTTTCATTTTCATGGCCAATTGGTGTTAATGTCTGCAGGAAAACTTGGATGACTGGAGCTAGCCCTCAGAGCACCATGTACCCCATTCAGCTGGTCAAGGTAAAATGCAATGGGCTCCTTTCTTATTAGCCTGCTGCTCCTGAAATAAGTGCAGACCAGGGAGCAATAACAAGGGAAAAGAGGATGGTATTTTGGCAGGTACCCCATTTACTTTGGAATAGCGCTGGAAATAAGACCTGCCCAAATTAGCATAGGTAGGACTAAATTCTGCCCTTTATTTAGCACTGACTTTGTTACTGAAGTTGGTGAGAAATGAATGGACTCCCAGGAAAGGGTTTTTTTTCAGAAGCTCCATCGTTTCCTTTATCTGGCCAAAGTGAGCAAGGCTGACATGAAAAAGTGGCTTCATTAAATACAGATTTTGCTGGAAAACCCGAGTTCACAGCTGTGAAGCGTACACCTGGCTTTCAGACAGCCCCAGTCAAGCCATTTCCAAGGGATAGATGTGTGCCCTGAGGCAGTGCCACCCTGGCTGAAGCAGGGATTCAAGGCTGTTACCTCTGCTGCTTGAAGTACCCTGGTGCTGTGGATCCACAAAATCTGTCACCAGGAAGGATGAACGATTGAGACAGCCAGCACAGAAACCCACTGTCAGGGAGAAATCCTTGTTAACACTTACCCATCAACAAAATGGCTCTGTTCCCATCAGTCCTGATATCCTGCCTACCCTTCCTGTGGTACACAGGGGAGAGCAGAGAGCTTCAGTTCCTTCATTCTCTTGAAAGCTAAAGTTTCTGATCCACACTTGCTCTTTCTCATTGCTGGCAGGCAGCATAGCTTTGTGTTTGAAGCTGCAAGAAAGGAGTTGATTCAGCAATAAGCATAGCCTGTGCTGATTTGTTTTTTTTAGTGGCTGACAGTAATGACTAGTACTCAGGCCATACCTCCAGAAACATTTGAATCTGGTATAAATCCAATCTGCTGCTGAAAGTAGTGGTCTCATCCTGTCCTGTGGGCTCAGCCTTTCACTCCCGCAGCCCTCCCTAGTGTTGTTACTAGCACTTATGTGGGCCTGTGGTGAGCTGGATCAAAGAGGGCATCCCACGGCAAACTAAACTCCCTCACCCACTCTTTGCCCATGAAAACTCCATACTGATATAAACAAGTTCTTCCTTGGAAGTCCTCAATCTTTCTCTGTGAGGAATTTGCTTCCCATAAATGTCTCAGGATACCAAAGGAGGAAATTAAAATGGCAGGAAGCAACATTTTGCATCCTTGCAGTTGAGGCATTTGTATTATGCTTGTTTTTAGATTGCCTCCCAATGCCAAAAATGGAGTAAGACAGATCAAACCCAAAACAGTTGTGACTTCACAACACCTCTGAGAACAGGCCATGAAAGTTGCACCTGCTTAGTCCACTCCGCATTATGATGTTTCATGTAGTTCTTCAATGTTCCCTGCTATTTGAGAAAACTATACTTAAAGTGCCAGGAAACTTGATTGAAATATGTACAATAAACTTCCCAGGGCAGTTTGTGCAAAAGACAGTGTAGTTCAAGTAGCATCACACATGTTTAAAATTGCAACAGACTTTGAAACCATGTGTTGTGTAATGATTAGGGTGCTAAATCATGTGTCAAAGTTGAGGGATCTGGTTTCTCTGAAAAGTGCTAATGTTTTTTGATGCTGAAGAGAAGCTGTGTTTAAAAGAAATGATCAGAAAGCAGAAGTCAGTTTATGAGACCATTAGTGCTTCAGATGTGGTTTATCTACTTAGCAGCAAACCCAGCCTGTAGCAAAGATATTTTGGACATAAGAAACAAATCATCCTATCTGTGCACAAACCTCACATAATAATTTGCCTTGGTAGTAAAAGTAACCAATGATTAAGTTGCTGCAAGAGTGAATTTGGTAAAAAGCAATGTGTCAGAGAGAACTCGTTGTTTAATGGTTGGTGCCCTTCTGTTGACAATGAAGGCTTACTGCTGCTTCTTGGCCAAATCTGAAATGCATTAGTCATTTCAGTGATTTGAACCTCATCCAAGACTTTCTCAGAACTGTTCTTAATAATCTGTCTACACTGTCTTGCACTTGGAGTTGCCCCAGAATGTCCCAGCAAATCTGTTGCACCTAACATACTCAATGTCCGTAAGCCCAACCAGTATTTTGATCTGGTAGTTCACTAAGAACCTGCCTACACTATGATGAGCTGGACCAATTGCTCACCACTTCCCCAAGCAGAAAGTCTGTTTCCATTCTGAAAAATGGGAGTTACTAAATCTCAGCTAGGAACAGAAAGACAAGTAGAGCTGGAACAGCAATTAGTAGCTTTGGGACCAAAGGGAATTAAGCAGCTTCCAGTCAAGATAACTCCAAATTGGGATTCTTTGACCTCCAAGGATAAGAAGGAAGACCAGACTGGAGAGGTCAACAGAGAAAAGCCAACCATACAGCAGTGCAGAGACCACTATCTTTACTCTCACCTTAGGGCCATTAACAGGTCCAGAATTTGTCTAGTACTGAGAAATCATTTATTCAAGTATAAAATATTCCCAGAGCTAAACTGAGATTTTACACATAAAGCTTTAGTTGAGGGTAGGACCTCAATTTTCTTTATTTCACTTTTTATTCCTAGCAAGTGTGAATCAGGACAGATTCTAATTAGAGAAACCACATCTTCAAGTACATACAGAAGAGTTTACAGTATCAAATGGAGCATGATGCAGGCAAAAGTGATAGAAATACAGCAATTCTTGGAAACGAAGTTGCAGGACGAATTAATGTAGGTATATTGATCCATTTTTTTTGTGTGTGTTTTTCAACTTAGTTGAGAATTCAGAGAAAATTTGGGCTGGAAGCCCAGTGTGTAACTTCAGTCTACTGGCTGACTTGAGATCTATTTAAGACCCAAGCACTTGCAAAGTGCACAGATCTCACAGCGGCTTGCAACGAACAGAGCTCCTGCAACTTCCCTTAGCATCCTGTTTGTATTAGCCCAAATTTCAATCCCTGCCATCACAGTGGTGTAGGGCAATGTCCTTTGCAGCAGAAATTTCAAGGCAGCACGTCAGAGAATGAACTCCTAGTGGGGTTTTTTTGTAACACACATATTTCCTCAGTCTTCATTGTACTCTGTCCCCACAACTTAAAGGAGATCCACAAACACAGGCAGATAGGCTCCTACCAAGGGCTTACTCCTTAGCTAAGTTCAGCTCTTCCAGTGCCATCTCAGCCTCAAAACATGACAGCGTTACAGACTAGTAAGAGATTATTAGTCTAGTGCCTCTTTTCTCTTATCTCACAACATCCAGCTCAAGAAAACAGATAGAAGCCCCAAAATTTGAATTGTTTGAGGATTTCAGGAATTTTAGAAGACTTCAACAGTACCAGTACCCCAGCAATAGCTCACCTGTCTGTCACTACAGTCCTTGCAATTGGCAGCATTAAACTGTTGTAAACCACAAAGTTTTGGCCATTTGAAGGTCAGTTTATAGGGAGATGTTTAACAACAACCCATTTCTGGCTTGATGAGGTTTTACTGATTTTTCTAGGTTGGAGCATGTCCCTTATGCAACTGCTTAAAGACTACCCCAGAAAGCATGGTGATAGAGTCATGGCACTCTGTTCCAATATTGACATTCAGCATGAGGAAATGCTGTAGTTATTAAAAACTGCTATAGCCACTTGTAATCTGTGTGATCTTCTTAACAAAGTCAAGCTGCCTTCCTCAGATGCCAGGTATGCTCTGAGGCTTCAAAATGAAAGTTGGATTAATGTCAGCAGTTAGAACAGGTCTGTAGAGTCTGTGTACTACCATCTGTTAATATAAAAATCCTAGACAGAAATATGGAGTATAACAAATAGGAAGGAAATGTTGCTGAGTTGGTGGGCTGTGAGCACTTCAGTGTAGGTATCTGGAAAGGAACAGGGTCTATCCCAACACGTAATGGAAACAATTCAGAGTAATGCCACTTCATACTGCACTGTGAGCTACAGGATATGTCCTTATGAGTCCTAGCACCTCATATGAGAGGTGTGCACATCTGGTTGCAGTAATGAGAGTAGCTTTCTACTGTAGCTATTCACATCCACATTCAGCTAACCCAGATGCCAGGCAGCACATGAATTAAATTCACCAGGGGTGGCATATTTTGATATACTCTGTGAAGACATGAAGCTCTCAAGATTTATTCTCCACACTTGAAAAACCTATCATATGACCTTTGTTTAAGCAATAGGACACACACAGTCCAAGTCAGTGTTTAGTATGAGGATCTGTGTTCAGGGACCAAAACAAAGTCAGTAGCCAAAAGTCAAGCTGAAGGTCAGGGGAAGGGCTAGCAACAACAGGCTTCAGTTGTCAGCCAGCCCAGGAGCAACTGCAAGTTCTGGCTGCTCTCTCCAGCCAGTAAACCGGGGTTACTTTAGCATGACCCAGAGTGGTTGCTTATTCAGTCATTCCTGCCAGGCCTCACTGGCAGGGAGGTCTGGTCCAAACCTAGGGCCCAGAAACATGGTCTCCGTTTTTATTTGAGAAAATAAACAGAGCTAGGATTTCAAACTGGGGGTGTTAAATGCCCACGAAGAACTTGCACGGTACAGGTCATTCTCCCTTCTCGTCTTGAAATAATCCACATGAAAATCTGGCAGACCATATCTAAGCAACAAACACATTTGTCCCACTGTGGGATCTATTTTGAGGCAACACTAAACCAAAGAAGGGCTCGGCCTGAGGACAACATTTTTTCCCAGTCACTTGTAACTTGCAGAAGCAATTTCCAAACTTGCTTAATGTTGAACAAAATCTGCTATTAAAGTGAATGTCTAAATTCATGGGCATCAACAGAAGCCAATTAAGAGCAGACAGAAAACACATTTGACAGTCTCTCCCACATAATTCCCTGTGTTGGAAACTGCAGAGGAAGATTAATATCCAATGAAGTTAATATGAAGAAATACAGAAAGCGATCACCCTTTCAGCTTCTTGCATTTGTGTAATTCTCTTCTTGCAAATGGTAATCCTGTCAAATGTCATGTCAGTTTTGTAATTTCATTTTTTATTTAAATGACAGGATACTTTAACAGTCATTACTAATATCTCTTGGTATGCAAAGCATGATCATGATACACTACAGGAAAACTTCACTATACAGGGAGCAAAATGATTAAATACAAACCATAGCAACATTTTCCACATATGTATAGATTTGTATGAATGAATTTCTTTAGAAGAGGCTCACACATTGTGGACAGTATTATTACATGCTGCAAGAGTGAAAATTGAGTGATGATATCAATGACATCACAGTGCAACTTCTTTGGTAAGCTAACGTAATTTGATTGACTTAAATTGGAATCATTCCAGATTTGTGTTAATATATCTGAGAACAGAACATAGTATCTATCTTTTTAATCAGGCAAGTAGCTTTCACTCTTATAGGAAGTCTCACTGAAGCTGATGAAATATCATTTATTGTGTGTGAATTTTTAGGTTTGCACAAATTACAGATGTCACTGATGTTTTTTGTGCAGTAAAACACAAGTTTTAATCAGTATTTCAAGAATTTTTGCACTTCCGATATGACATTTTGATATGCTGACAAAATGAGTATAATTTTATAAAAATTGCGATTCATAGGAAATTGAGAAATAAATTTGTTTCAATTCTAAATTAAAGCTAGTAACAGAAATTCTACATTTCTTATAAAGCATAAATACTATTTTTTCTGCTTTATTTATTGGAGCAAGAATAGATTAATTTAGAATAAGTGGTCCCAAGTTTTTGACAAGGTTGTGTATGGATTTATTTGTAGCTCTGGAAATCCCCAGTAGAATGGAACTGAAAATAGCCATACAAAATCAACTTTCTTCAGAAAATGTATAGTTAGAATATCATATTTCCTCAGGACAGTTACATGAACAACAATTTTGATAGCAAAGACATGTATTCTTTACCTCCTTTCCCTGCACTCATTACCTCAGGGCACCTTCTCACATCCTGCTCTGAGACTTCTGACTCTTTCAGATATGCCAGGGAAAGCTGTCTGGGGTCCACACTATGAATCAAGTTACTGTGGAGTCTTCTAAATAAAAAAAAAACAAACCAAAAAAACCCCAAACAAACTGACAAAAAACCCCAGCAGGGATAATTGCTTAACAAGGAAAGAAAACCCCAAAATTCCCACAGACATGTGGCTGCTTTCACAGAATTGCAGAATATTCTGAGTAGGAAGAGGCTCACATGGAACATCAAATCCTACTTTAAAGTGAATGGCACATACAGGGTTGAAACCCATGACCTTGGTGTTATACACACAATGCTCTAACCAACTGAGCTAGTCTCAGGGTTTCTTTTTCATAAAATGCTTTCTAAGGAAGACACTGAGAATTCTAGCTAAAGTTTCAATTTTCTCTGCCTCTTTAATTTAATTTAATTTAATTTTGTTGTTTCATTTTTTTCCTCTTTCCTTGCCTCCTCTTACTGCTAGGCCAGATCAAGAGGTTAAGCAGGCCCTTATTTATATGCCGAGACTGAAACACAGTCGTATGGTAAAAATATAGCTTTGATTCATTTGGATTCTTTGTTCCTTTGCTGCAGAATATGACAAGTTTGTAATGAAAAAGGGGATCACAAAGAAGGGACAAACTCACAGGAAAGGGAGCCAAGTGCTCTCCCAGATGGCCTTGATTCCATCACAACACACTTTCCTGTACAGAGATTGACAAAACTTATCCGTATCATAATTAATTTCAACATGGCATATTAACTTGCAAGGTACACATTCTTTGGGGCTTCTCATAGGTATGGAGTCCAAAGACTAATATACAGAAGAGGGAAATCTAAGCCTTTCCTAAATATATTTCCATAATTTGTCTAGGTGTTTTGGGAAGTATAGTGCGATTTTACTTTCTGGAAGCTTTTTTCCATGTTTGTACTTTGGAAGAATTCAGAAAACCACAGTCTAACTGATAAATACAGTAGACATTTCCAGTGTATTCTCTGTTATTTGGCTACTAAACCTGCCATGGCAAATTTAATTCTATTAAGTAGTATGACCCTAGTTCTCTCCAGCAAATATGAGTCCGTTCAGCACAGGCAGGCCTCATTGTCTTGTTTTGATGATTTTCTAGGCAATTTGCTAAGGTACTGTAGTATTCAGAACAATGAAAAAATTCATGTTTTTTCATTTAATTGTCAGTACTTTTTTTCAACATCCAAATATAAACATGGGATTTACTTATACTTCATGTTAATACAATTTAATTTGTTAGTCTCTACTTTCTTGACTTATTTGCATAAACTATCATTCTTAGCTCTCTCTTCTTGCTAGAAACTAGTCTGTTGCATAGCAAAAATCTTCCCTGGCAATTCTACTTTCTGTTACATGCAAGAGATGATTTTGGTTGTTTCCTTGCTGACTTTTCTAGTAAAGAAGTATTTCTTCTGTCTCATGCTATTTTACTGTTAATATCTCAAAAATTCTCTCTCAGTATATATCAGTCTGTAAGTATTTGTGGGGAAGTGTTTGCTTCCATGATTTTTTTTCTTTGCTGTTTTAAACACACACAACTGATTGCTTATTCTTAGAATATGGGAAGAGCTGATGGCAAGGAATTTTCGCTAGCGCAGGGAATTTTTTCTTGTTTGGCCAGACTTGCAACACATCCAAATTGATATAAGTTCATTTGAGACAATGAATGACACATTGCTAATTTGTATGGTGATAATCTAATGCATTTTAGCCTAACTATTTTGTAACAAAAGGAAGGTTGGTACATATGTATCATTTTGACCCACTCATATGTCTCATGTTAAATTTCTAAGGAAGAGGCATTAAACCTATAGATATCAAAAACTGTAGTCTTATAGTTGTTTATTTTTGGAAATACAGGTGAGGGCTGATGGCCATACAAGATTCTTTTCTGCCCAATGGTGTTTCTTCTGCTTCAGCATTGACAGGTCTCTGCTTTGCTTTATGCTTGGTAAATTCAGTCCTTATCTAAGGGCTTTTTAGGAGGCCTCAGTGTCTGAAAAAACCCGAGGCAATAATGATAATTTATATAAAATGGAAAACTAAAGGGAAAAAAAGCTCCCAACATTTTGATAGAAAGATTATTAATGATGTTCATATAATCTGTTATTCATATTGCTCTGCACATGGTTTTAATCAAATGTGGTTTTGTCCTCATCATTTCACACATAAGATGAAAAAAAAAGGCACACTAACTTGACATTTGCAGGACAGAACTAGGATTTTCTGAAGTTAGCTTTGCTCTTTTCAGATCTTGTTTTCCATTCTGTCAATAAAGAAAGAAACCTCAACAGCCTTGAACACAACTGTGCAATCTGTCTGGTGTGGCCTTTGCCAGCATACTGACTTGTCTGCTTCTTTTAAGGAGCATAGATTCACTAAAAACAATTATCACCCCATGAGAACATTCAAGACAGGAAAAGAAGAGAATGAATTAAGAATGAAAGAACCTGGAAAATTGTCTCGTACAAAAATCAATGGCGAGAGCAACTAGTGTTTTGTGGGAATGAAACTACACAGGTATTGTCCACATCGGATAGTGATGAAAGCACAGTAAGTGGCATTGCTATACAGATGATGTGGAAAGGAGTCCTGCCAAATGACAGTTCCTGGACGAAGCCAACAGCAAACACAATTGTGTGGTGCTGTGCTATGCTCTGACAACCTGTCACCCTTGTTACACATGTATTTTTTTGTTCTCTTTAATTACAAACTAGGACAACTCAGCATACCTAACCTTTTTGATTTGCTACTTCTTGGGATCTGAATTTGACCATATGTCCAAGGCTACCCAGGTAGCAAGGGTGGAAATGGAAACCTGGATACAGATGAGGATACCTGGTGAGAAACCTAAGCCTGCCCTCCTTTTTGAGACTGATGATGGTCCAAACAACAGCTGGACCCTTCCAAAAGGGAAAGCTTGAGCATTTCCAACATCAGGGGATGGACTAGAAATACTCCAGTGTCTGCTGCGATTGTGGAAAGGGAAAAGGTATGTGTCCTAAGAAAATCAGAAAGCCCAGAAAGCCCAAGTAACTTCTGCTCTAAATGGTCTTAGGATTCATAGGCTGGACATTGCATTGCCTTCCACACCCACAGGTAAGAAAATGCCTACACAAACCAGGTCTGTGCAAGGCAGTGTCTTTAGCCATTTCCTCTCATGACAACTGGAAGAGTTAACAGTCCTTCTCACTCTCTCCAGAGAATATGCTGTGTGTGACTGCATTCAAGAAGTTTGAGCATTATTGAATACTCTCCTGCCCCTGAGAAGGTTCCCACTCAAGGCTCTAAACTGCAGAGGAGAACTCACACTTGTTCCTTCTTACCCTATTTATTTATTCTTATATATTAGGAATATTTAATTCCTAAACCAAAAAGTTATAATGTTGCCAGCTAAAGGGAAATTAAACCTTGCAGTCCCCTCATTAGCTCCCCCCCTCCCAAAAAGAGAAAAGAGTTGCAGGAACATGGAAGATATGTTACCTTTTTTCAGCCAGGGAAAGGAATGAGACCCAGAAGGACATCTGTGCCACAGAAGTGAAGGAAGTCTACCATGGGGACAGAGGAACATTTAAAGTATTCTGCTGCTTTCCACATTTCATAGTTGCTATGTGCACATCCATGTGGAACAAACTGGTTTCTCTGAATTCCCTGCAGATCTCCCTTATTTCCTTTTGTATCTATAGACCAGTGGAGCCTGGGAGCTTCACTTCAGGCTGTTAGCTGTGAGTAGCAGGAACTGTCAGCATAAAAAAGAGGTTATAGGCAGCATACGCACCAAATAGATTTGGAGACCCAACCTTTGATTTCATTAAGGTTTAGTTACTTATCTGTAAAATAACTACTTTTTAACTCTCAGATTGATCAGTCGAAATATCTCTTGTTAAAGACAATGAGAAACAATGAGTATACTTACAGAAATACTTATATTTGTACAGATCTCATTTGCAACGGAATTGTGCTTGCAGTAATCATAAGACAGCAATAGCTTTTATGGCAGCTGGAAATTCGTCAAATAGCACTTAGGACATTGAGAATTAGTAAAAGTTCTCCTTAGATACCACAGATAAAAGCCTAGCTCCTGGAATTCAGCGGGAGCTTCATCATCAGTTTTAGTGGAGTCTGTATTTCAACTAGTATGAAGTCATAGAAATTACTGATGGAAAAAGCTGCTTAATCATTCAGACCAGACCCCAAACCTCTTTTTGTTCCTTTTTATTTTTATCCTTAAGGACTTCTCTGGTGTCTGAGAACATTTTGCAGACTCTTTTTCTGAGATATTCCTTCCTTCTTTCCTAAACATCTTAGATCCTTGGTTTATCTGGGGAACTGAAGAATAGGGAAAGCAGCTTGTAACTCCTGATGTTCCTGACTGATGGATTCATTCCCCTTCTCCCTTCCATACCTTGCCAGCACCAATATCCTCTCATGCTCCCAAAAGGGTGAGAATGAGATTCTGTCCCCCCACTTCACCTTTAGGGTGCTTTCTAATCATAATGCATACAGGAAAATCCCTGCCAACTGCCAACACACAGCAGCCTCCAGTAACCCAGGTTTGGCCACTATGACTTTAATCTGTTCTGTGCCAATAGAACAGGATCTTGTTCAGCATCATACCCTACAATGGAGCTTCTCCATCCTTTGTAGGCTTTCCGCACCTAATTTTTCACATGTCTAAAATAACCTCTGTTAAGGCATACCATAACCTTAGAATTCAGGGTGTATAAGGAAAAAAAAACCCAAAATACTGCTCTCTAAGTGGGAGGAAGATAAAGTCTACTCATAAAATGTTTTAAAGCTTAACAGATTTGGTCTACATAATTCAAACTGATACCTACAGTCAGTCAGGTTTCCTCAAAGGGATGGATACATTAGAGAGGGAGCAGGCATGAGAATCAGGATATTTTTGTTTATATCCTGGCAACTTTGTGGAAAGCAGTAACCTAATAGAGCATCACAGGAGATCTTGTGAAGAAAGCTGAGCAGGTGCACTAGTAAGGTTAAAGAAGAAGGAGAAAAGTGCCAGATAGCTAAAGTTACTAAAGAAGCTAAAACAGCACATTTCATACAGAGGTATTTTCCGGAGTGTCAGGGAACTTACACCTTTTGATCACAACCAGGTCTGGAAATTTGTGAATGCATTTTGACTGTCTGATGTGTGCATTGTGACTGTCTCATGTGTAATGCCTTTGAAGGTCAGGCTTGAAGACACTGAAGAAAATATCTCTAAGTATTGAGCTGCTTCCCTTTTATGCCTGTTGAAACTTCACTGTTAGGAGGCTTTAGAAATTTTTTGTACTATATACTTATTCTGTTTCTTTTTATTTTTTCTTCATTATTTCTAGTCAAATGTCTTAGTAAGGTTTTCTTGACTCCTGGTGATGTATCACAAAATATTCATAAGGTGGTGAAGCATTTAGATGCAGGATGGATGGTGAAAAGGGGCTCCCAGGAGTAAGTGCAAACATAAGAGGTGGCAGTAGCTCCTACAAGGCCCCACATCTGCATTACAGTGCAGATGGGATGCTGATACCCTCTGGTCTCCGTCCTCCCACATTCAGAGATTGGATCATCCCATCAGTCTGCAGGCAAGCTCAGTCTTATTGCCTGTCAACTGATGGAGATAAAGCTGTGCAACTCCAGTACATCAGGAGAATGTGCGTTTCTTTCTTGCTATTTGTGATGCTAAAGAACATGAAGGAGGGCTTGTGTAACAGCTTAACCAGGCTGTATTAATATGTTAGCAGTTCTATCCTTTACTCATACAATGTCCCTTTTGCTTACAGTTTTTAAACTTAGTTGTGTTTCATTAGGTCCGTGGGTTAGTGTGCAAGGTGTGTGCAGTATCCAAAAGGTAGATGCCTACATAGGGGCTAACTCTCTAGCTTCTCTTTATTGCCAACATATTGAAGAAAAAAAATAAAATAAAAAAAAAAATTGGTTGTGGGTAACAGATCCGCTGCAGAACTCTACTTCTGGAAGACATGAGCAGTGCTTAACAGGAGCCTCCTCCTCTTGCTGTCTGAAAGGAAAGTTAGATGGCCAGCTCAGATGTACACATCTACACTGCTGACACACACATGAGAAGCCCATCTATTAAGACATCTATATATCCAGATGATATTTTCATTTGAAGGTGCTGAAATCAAGGCTCACAGCACTGAAGTAAGCTAAAAGCTAGAAATTGATTTATGGGTTCTAGACATTCAGATGTGAAAATTGCACCTTTCAAGTTTGCAGTGAAGAAATGTATTAATCTTTTCACCATATTCTAGTTCATCAAAGACAAAACCCTATAGTTTTATCCCTATAGGGCTACATTCTCTGTCTACAGATCAAGACCTGAGGAACTAGTGATCTGGACATCTGTAAAATCTTAGATAGGGTTTAGAAGATGTAAACCATATGTTTGTCATGCCCATCAAGTTATGGAATTAGACTCATCTGTAGATCTGTGTTTTATCCATTCCCATATGGGAGGGGCATATGGGAAATATAGATGAAGATACAGGTCTAGGTAAAGATGAAAAGTACCTGGTAAGTGCACTTTGCCTTGGAGAAGGAATGCATTAATAAACATGTCACTTGCTCTTCATGGTGAATATGTGCATTACATTTTGCATACACTTACCTAAGGGCCGGAACGGCACACTGGTGTCAATAATTTCCCAGTTTTCCTCTCTTCTTATCAACAGTTGTGTTTTATGGAGCTTAATAGTTTAATGTGTAATTGTTGGAGAGGCAGTTCACATTCTCCAAAGTTTCCTGTATGTGAAAAAGTGACATAGCACTTAATTTAAAATACTACTTGTCAAAAATTGCATAGCAAATCACACATGATCTCTCCCCTTTCCAATTAAAAACTTACCTTCAAGAAATGTGGCAATAAGCAGAGGCACATGGGCTGTTTGGCAGTCTGCCTGAAAATCCCTGCAGCCAATGAATAATGATTACACTACAAAGCATCTGCCATCCAGAAACAGACTGTACTGTTTCCTGAACTTGCTATTGTGTCTTTGTACACAACATGGTGGAGGTGAATGCATTTTTTCTTCTGGTTGCAGTGAGGAGCCAGATTTTAATTTAAATTAAAAATGTGATTGAACAAAATCCAATAATGTATACTGCTAACAAAATATTAAAATATGTCAACTATCCTGCTGCAGAATTGTCTATATGAACAAGAACAGTTCTAATAGAAAGTCATTTTCCAGTAGTCTCCTGCAAAAAATTCAGCATTAATTGAGATTAATGGCTGACATCCCAAACCAAATGTTTCGGGCAAGTTAATAAACACAGAGAGCTGTCAGGGCAGGTCAAGCCATTGCATGCACTCCTCCACCACAACAGGAAAAGTATTTTCATTCTCATCAGGGTCTTAGCTGATAAATCAAAAGCCAGTACTGCCTTTCTTTATAGGCACAGGCATCCAGAGAAAGTGCTTAAGCGTCATAAGGAGCAAAAATACCTTCAGAAGGTCGGATGGAAAGAGCAAGCCATAAACAGCTGAAAGAGTCAGGAATTGAAGAAAATTAAGAAAAGAACTGGTTTCCTGCTTTTTGGTTGTTTGGTTTTTTGTTTTGAAGCCATGGTGCATCTCTGTCAGGAATGAATAGGCACTCAGCACCTTGATATTGGTACCAGTCTTTCATCAAACCAGATTCATTTGTATCATCCAACGTTTATGGTATGTTGGCAGTGGAACTTCTTTTTCTTGTCTGTGTTTCAGTGACTTGAGTCTCAGCCACAGAGATTTCCTCTGTTTAGCGAGCAACGAAAATAAAATTGATTCTCAATTATTAGGACTTCCAAAGTAATATGATGTTGTCAACTGAATGGGAATTTGGGAAGTTTACCTATGGATGTCTTATCCAAACTATGTCTGAGTTTGTCAATCAAGTAGAATTTAAGGAGCAAAAGATTGCATGTCAGTACTGGGCAGCATTAATAGAAATGCCACCTCTACTCTCCTGTGTTTTAAGTGGCTCAATTTGAAAACTTATAGATTTAGGTTATAAAACTGAACATAACATATGTAAAATAAATGGCTGAACTAGGAAAAAGTTTCAGAAATTTTGGAATGGTAGATTCAGCTTTACTGCAGAAATCCTGAAGATAAAAAAATGATATGTATTCTGAGCAAGGATTCATTTTTATTTGCTTCCTAGTGCCTTAGGAAGTGTGTTCATTTTACTCAGGTTATCACAACTTGAAACGATGTCCAAAGGTGAAATGGATGATCTCTGCTGTGCTGTGATACTGATTAGGATGTGAATCTTCAATCGGTTATATATTAGCTGCGTCATATTTTTTGTTGACTGCATGAAGGTCAGAATATAGAAAATTATGCATAGCTGTAGACATTGGCTGGATCAAATTCACAGACAAAGTAACCAGACAGCTCTGAAACTGTGGATCCAAAAGTTCACTTGACTAGTTTATAACCATATTATCTTCTTTTTCTTCTCTTTTATAAACAAAAATATTCACCCGATCTTTCAGAGTTGGATGTCTAGCCCTCAAGAAATTACTGAGATTTTATAAGTCACCACAGAGAGCTACATATTTCTTCATTTATTATAAATATCAAAGAAACTGAGACAGTAGTCGCAATTTTAATACATGAAGTGAAATTTATCCTCTGACATGCAAGCTATTGCTAAAATGAAAGAGCATGTAAAATAGCAGAACTGATTCTTTTCCTTATGAGGAAAGTTACTTATTGCAATTGTTTTCTATTAACATCATTTTCTTATTATATATCAGCCTTGGTTCAAGCATCTTGATACTATTGTCTCACATCAAACTAAACATTACTTGGCAACGGGCAAGGACAAACAGATAGGCTTACAATTTGCTTTTATAATTAGCTACTGTGTCAGTATGAAAGCTAGGATACATGTCCAAGGTACATGATCATGAAGTGCCATGCAAGACTACCTGCTAGGCTCATTTGCAGCACTGACCATCATGATCAAATAGGTACACAGTAGTGTGTAATCTTGGGCTGGGCAAGTGACTGAAATGCCTGATTACTGAAGCCATATCTAGAAATTCAAGTGGAGATGGACCATGGCAGGTCATCACAAAAAGTTAGAATCATCCCACCTAATTTCAGGTCCTTGGCAGTGGTGCTTAGATTATAGGCAGAGACTTGCTTAACTTCTCTTCCTGTGTGGAAAGAGAGAAGACCATTGCCAGAGGCAGATGTCTAAAGTTAGGAAGGATGAGTGAAAGCACAACTGTTTTCAGGCATAGAGAAGGTGGCATGCATTGCCTTCACGTCTTTCCGCAGATATATCTCCATAGAAGGGTAGTTTACATAAGGTGTAACTGAGCTGGGGCAACTACAATTCAGATTCCCCCCTCCTTCCTCCCCACCCACAACGAGTAGATGCTAGCCATGATACAAAAACTTCATAGTTCGTGAGTTACATGTGGACCCTCTCCTTAAAGCATTTGCCTTTGCAGACTGAAAATTGTACTAGAGTGTTCTTCATGCATTATAACATGGTAAAGGAATTGTCTAGACATACAGAGAAAACATGACAATTCTGGGTGCAGAGATGATGGAAGAAAATCAGCTGATGATTGGCATGGCTGCTACCCTGGGAAACATCACTCAGGGTTCTGGTACCAGGGGAACTTTATGACCTCCTCTGGTCCCTACCAGCCCACTCAGGAAATTCACCACTAAATAATGCATTTGCTTAAACTGTATGAAGTTACACTGAGTTTTTAATTGTGTCACATTCTATTTGGTAGGGGGATGTGCTACGGTGGGCAACTTGACTGTGTTGTCTTCTCATGCCTTGCAAGAGCTTAGGAAGTAATGCAAACGCATTTAGACAGTATATATGTGAGTGAGTTTGTACATATATGCAAAAACTGTATATTTGGCTTAATAATTTCTGTGGGTTTAAATTGCATGTTAAATGCAACTTTTCTCATTTGACAGACGTTTTGTAATTTTATGCTGTGATTTGATACAATAGGACATGTCAGAAAACCAGGACCACATTGTCCAAGTTCCCTTCTAGAAAAGTAAGAGATTAGTTTTGTATTTTGAATACACTTTGACCCAGTGATTATGTAGATGTTTTACTCTGAACACATAATTCAAAATGTTTAAATACTTTTCTTTGTGAGGATCTTGATTATTTATGCTTCTGTTCTTTGCCATGAATACATCCGGTCATAATTTTTCTGGTGGCAAGATCTCTGTGTGTAATATGTGCATTTGTATTCTTGAAGATGTAATGAATTTGAGACACTTTTAGTAAAACAAAGAAGTGTTCTGCAAATTCTCTCCACCCTTGACAGCTCTGCCTTAAGGACAGGACCACTGGGTTCCCAACCTTGGGCAACAGTTTTTGTCTGAGAACACTGAACCATCAGGAACTCCTCTTAGTGCTCAGAAAATGTGTTGATTTCACTAAGCAACTGCAGAATAGAGAAAGATATTATTCAGGCTTAACTATTATTTGGCCCAATATGGATCAAACACTAAAGGAAATCCTGTCCCCTTCTCCTTATCTTACTTTCCTAAAAAGCAGTAAACCTGCTTCTTTATTGATTTTACCTGTAAATATTTTTTTAATAACTCCCGACTGATGGCTTAGAGTTTCAGAACATTCACTCAGTCATTTTGATTCACAACATGATGGAGATAAGAGGTAAGACATTTAAATACTTTAGTGATATCAGGAGGTTTGCAGAGGATCCATATTTATATCACTGAGCTCAACAGAAAGCAGAACATTCTTGTGGAGCTTAAAAAAGATCTATGCACACTGTGCTATTGCGTGTCAAAATAGACACCTCTGTACTGCAAGCTGTTTCAAGTTACTCAGTGATTTCTCTAACTAGACACTGCTCTCTATCTTTTATTTCTCTGATCTAAAGCAGCCATAACGTGCAAGCATGGATTTTTCACAGAGGTGAGACGAGACAGCTTTAGTTCCCTGAGCCATCAGCCAGGATAATAATGTGTGTCTTCTATTACACCAGGTGGTTGTGGCCACACGGTTGTTCAGCCTCTCCATTCAGTTTGGAGCTTCAGCTATGTCTAACTTAAAAGCTTTGCCTCTTCAAAAGCCTCATCCCAGATGCCTCTGCGGGTAAGATTTGAATAATTAAATGAAGATAGCTTCCAGTCAGTTTCTATACACTCTTGTCCCTCCTTGCAGAAGGGATCTGGGCAATTTTAAAGTGTGCCATAAAAAATTTCCATTATTTCTCCCTCCCACCCCCTACCCCCCAAAATGGCTATAAAGGGAAGCAAGAATGGGCATCTCAGGGACTTGTACATGCTGTAGAGGTATTTATAGTCAAATGATTAGAGTTTTGTGACTGTAAGAAAATTTTAATATTTATCACAGCACTTACTGCCCTGAAGATTGGAGTACTATTAAGGTGATGTGAATTGCTTGAATTTTTAATACTGAAAATTTGACCTAAAAAATGTGAGGTCCAGTTGCTGTGAAGAAATGTACCTCTTCAGAAAGGAGCATTGTCCCTATTCTTTTAGCGTAGAAGCACCATAGGCCTCATTGTTTCTATCTTTAGTGTGTCAGAGGGGAAAACAACAGAATTCCTATTTATTCTTGAAAAAACAAGTATGTGGGCAAATGTACTTTTATTTAACTAGCTAGAATAGTTTATCAGGTCACTGTCCTGTTCGTTTGTTACCAAAAGCCCACCAGAGCTTAATAGCACATCTCTCACTGGAATGACATGAGTATTAAACAGAAAAAGACTCAGTCAACAATATATGTTGAAAGCAGACTTTGCAAAGCCTGGTGTGAATTTATTCTCGAATGTACTTTTTCACTTTACTAACTTAGCCATATTCATGAAAAAGTGATAAGGCAACAAAAATAGATGGGGTTTTTACAAGGTAAGATGTTGCCTTCTACCTTTGTTTGAACTGAACAGGTCCATAATGCCACGTTGGCAGCTACGGGCTATTCCAAATTGTCCAAACTTACTCATTAAAGATATTTAATTTTTTGGCTTTTGCCAAGACTAATAAAAGCATAAAAAACTTGTATAAAATTGCAAATGGATGCAGTAGAGGGTGAAAACTTGAAAAAAAGTAACCAAGAAACCCACCCAAACCCCAACAATTTACATCAATGCTGAGCAAAGTAATTGAAATTCTTAAGAACAGATGTTACTTAAAATTCACAAGCACAGATCAACCTTTTGAAGAGTAAGAGATTTTATCATTTACAGACTGTGTAGGAATTCAGGAGCCAAGCAGCTACAAGCAGAAGAGATGTTATGTTAGGATTTGGTGAGGCTATATGCCTGGATTCATAGATGGCAACTCCTATGTACTCATTAAATGTTCTTTAAAAAGTTACAGGCTGTATGGCACATCCAGAGTAATTTTCTGTGGTCATAGGCAAACAGCACAACTAGTTTGCTTGCATTTCAGATTTTCTGCATCTTGTTTTAAATTCTTTAGATTCACTGTACTATATAAAAATGTGATAGTTTGCATATAGGGACTTGTGGTTTTCTTCAGATCTGCGGTTTTTGCATCCTGGAAGTCTTGTTTTGAGACCAAGTCTGATCATTCCAAATTGATTACACAAAAGCTGTAGACTAGGCTATAATTTCCATGGTGTGTGTAATATGTGGTGTAGCTGATTGGGCACTCAGAAATTGTGGTAGACCCTCCAGCTTGCTAACTTCCTAACTCAGCAGATCATAAGCCTTTAGATATATATGTGTCCTACAACAAGGCTGGTGATGTTACTACTGTAGGTTTAATTAGATACCCTTTAATGTTGCTTTCACTCAAAAATCTTGGAGATGCATTTCATCCAGAGTTAGTACTTTTCCAGATTTGTTAAGAAAAAAAATAATTCTGTATCTCTGCCACAATTTTAAAAATATCACTAAATACTTGTAGGACATCGCAGACTGGAGGGAATTAAAATAAAACCTCATCAGGAAAAGGAAACTTACACCAAGTTACAAAAAACCCCAAAACCTTGCATGAGTAATTGGATCCCAAAATATAATGAAATGTTGGCTGAACATTTTGCTGCATACCAAATACTCCCTTCAACAAGCTGAAATCTGAAAACAGTGGAAACATCGATCAGTTTCTGCTCAGAAATGATATTGTAAGAACAAGAACCTGCATTAGAAATAGGCATCCCATTCATAGATAAGAAAAAGGTAAGCATATTTTGGAGTGGATTTTTGGTTTTTTTTGTTTGTTTGTTTCTTTGTTTGTTTTGTTTTGGGTTTTTTTTTTGTGAGCAACTGGAGTCAGAACAGAATAGAAGCCCCAAATAAAAGCCTGACATAAAAACCTACCAGGTCTTAAGGGAACAGACACATCCCATTAGGAGAATAGCTAAGACAGTATTGTCCCTTGATAGAAATTCAGAGGAGAAAGAGGAAATAGAAAATGTAATTTATACTCTGGTAACATATTTATTTGGATAATTTTAATGAAAATACAGTCTCCAAAACAAAAATAAAATGGCAGATGAGTTTATTTTTAATCACTGGATCTATTAATAACACAGAGTTAGGTTTGTCACAGCTCTGGGAAAAAAAGTTAAAGATGGGATGCTCCATGAATGTATTTGAAAGAGATCTCTCTCTTCTTTTCCTCTCTCCATCTCTGGAGTTTCCCGCTCTGTGTAGGATGGATCAGGTGGAAAGTGAAGTTGGACAAGATTGCTGCAGCCCAGGCTTCCCAAGGTATCAGCAGAAACGCCACTGAAACCTTAACACAGCCCAAATATTACTTGATGAATCCAGACACAACAGTGGAATGCTAAAAGAAAGGGAAGGTTTAAGGTCTCAGATATGTATGTGAGGAGCAGTTACAGGAGTGAAGGAGAAGGAGGACTGTCCTGCGCATTCTGCTCAGTAGTCACTTCTACACCTCCATTCCAGCTAGCTAAGTATCACACCGGTCCCATAGGACTCCACTTTCCCATCTATAAAGGGGAACTTCAGTATCTTTTGTTGGTGCCTGGTGATAGGAACAGATACAAACTTATGGAGAAATAGCTGGTTTAGGTCATGGTTTACATAATAAGGTCCTGTACTTCATTGTATTAAAAGTTTATGCACTGTATTTAAAGGTTATTTAAAACTTGAACTGTATTTTCAAAACTGAGACAAACACTAAGTCAAAGGAATTTCATTTTCTCCTAATTGTCTATCCTCACAGCAGGTCTAGTGATATTCCATTCTTTGATTCTTTATAATTGCAAAAATCCCAGGAAAAGGAATCTGGCCACATTCTTTGGTAAAGTGTGGCACAGTAACATCTCCCCACTAAAGTAATTGGATCTCCTCTGAATTTTACTGCTTGACTATGTGACACTAATGTTTCTTTTCCACAAGGAATAAAAGTGAACTTCTTCCTGCACAATGTAGGCCTCATTTCTTTATTTTCAGAAATTGTCTTTGTTGTTTTTTTGTTTGGTTGGTTGGTTGGGTTTTTTTAATTTAAACTTGCTCCAATCAGGAGAGTTTAGATGCATATACATTGTCAGACACCCAGGACTCAATTCTCCTAAGCATATGAGACTATCTGCCCTCCTCCCCTGCTCTTATTGTAAAAATATTCAAGCTGTGGTCCAGAAATGTCTGATTCTCTTGACGGTCCTAGTTATATCTGCCAGGCTTGTGTGGGAGATATCCTCTGTCAGATATTGTAAGGTCTCTGGAGTGACACTAAGTATCTGTGTATGAGAAACTGAATCAAACCCATTAAGAGATTTATCACAAGATTTTGAAAAGTGTTTTGTCACTCGTCTCCCACTAAAAGTCACTGGAGATGGATTTGGATCATTATCATCATTATCAACCTACATAACTGGCCTGAAGTACTCTAACCTGTCGCCATGCAGCTATTGAATATGGTGCATAATGGCTGGCTCATGTCTAATAGTTAGCTGGCAAATCAGCACACAGCAGACTATGTTTAGAAGATGGTTTAATTGCCATATAAAAACATAATAAATATTAATTAGTAATATCAACTTGTAATCGCAGAAATAAAGAATTATATATAAACTTAACAGTATTTAGGCAAAAAACTTGAAAGTTTTAAATATATTTTAACATGTTCTCACTGGATACGTAGGCTATGGCTCTGCAGGGTTTATTCCCACCATTTCTCACTGATGCAAGTTTGCTTTGTGTAGGATGGGATGATACCTTGAAGGTATAAGCATCTTTGGAACATGTTGAATGAAGAAATTGTGTTCCTTGGTACTATCCCTACTTTCTGCCACTCTGACCTGCCTGGCTTGGCCCCATGAGTGCCAAACAGCCTGAGAGCACAGGCCAGGCTTCAATCCCCTTGGAAATGTGTAAGAACAGGTGTAGACAGAAGGGAAAAAGTAGCACTCAGCAAAACCACAGTAGAATTCCGTACTTTTGGTTCTTGCAAAAGATTTTTCCCCTGGAAAAATGGAGCCATTTACACCACAGGAGTAAAAAGAAGTAAGCAGACAAAGTATACCACCGTAACAGATAGATCTCTGTGTGAGTGAGGGACATGCTCTGCTTCTTCACTTTGTTCCTTTAACTCAGATTTTTTTTATTGTGGCTGACAGGTTGTGCAGTGCATTGGAAAGTAAGGTAGAGCCTGTGTAATGATATTTCCTGCCATCACTGCTGCTAAATCAGTTTTCCTCAGATGAGGATGCCTGGACAGAAGGAAGAAACTCTGTGAGTTTTGTCTTCTGTAACAGGCAGGGAGCTTTCTCTCTCCAGTGAGAACAGGTTCCCAGCTGAAGCTTCCCCAGTGTAACACAGATGAAGAGCTGGGCCAAAGCAGAGTCACAAACATCCAGATGAATAAATATTTTAAAATGTTTTTACCTAAGGGAGAGAAACTGAGGAGAGAGAGGATTAGCTGTGCACCAAGCATTGAATGTGTGGTTAAGTAAGAGTCACTATAGGCATCCATTTGTACCTTTGCTGCTGTGAATAGGGTCTTCTTCACCTCTGGGTTTTCTTCTTTTCTTTCTTCTCCTCCCCTCACCCCAACATGTCTGGCATTTGAGAGTTTTGAAGTAATTTCCTCCTCTGGCCTCACCTGGGATCTTTGCTGTCGCAGAACCTCCTCCTGACCTCAGTGTTGTGTTTTCATTTAAAGTCGGGGGATGTCTATAAATGTCAGCAGTACAGGGTAATTAGAACTTTGAAAAGGGCTGTAACATAAACCAGCATTATAGTGAAATGGATACTGCCTTAAGCTGCCTGAAATTCACTTGCTGTTGGAAAGACAATATCCTGCCATTCTCCCATGGTGGCCTTCAATTGAACACATTTGGCTGAGGGTTGACCCATTATTAGGATAAGTCTCTGCATGGCTTGAAACAATGAAGAAACACAGGGAGAGAGAAGCCAGCAAATTGGGCTGGTAGTTAGCCAGCACTGGGCAGAAATGTGACACTGGATTAGGCCTTAATAGCTGTCTGTGGTGCTATCTGTGAAATCCAATGCTCTCCCTGTTTCCCTGCATTGCAGAGCAGAAGCATGTGGCTAGATGTTGAATGAAATCCACCCCTTCTTTTTTTTTGTTTTTTAACTAATAGCCACTAAAACATACCTCCTGTATCTCTAAAAATAAACATTAATTGCAATAGCAATTTGGTTCATTAATAAGGGCCTTTTTTTTCATATGTCATCACACTATGTTAATTTATGATGTTTCTGGGTAGCTCTGTCCTTGTCCCTACGGTGCACATGTGCTGCTTTCCCTTGCTGCTCTAAGTTACTATATATAAACTCTAATATTGCCCTCAGATCAGCTCTGTTAATGCCATCTAAACAACTCCATTAAAGCTATTCAAACACCCTCAAAACTCAATATGCTTTCTTTCCATGAAGGGGAAGGAGTTTTTTGCTCAAAATACGTTCTGACTTCATCAACACTACATTCCCTACTTTTCATGATGAAACCTAATGTAAAAGCAATATGGTAGCTTTCTTTGAGCAACTGGGAGTATGTGCTAAAGTCAAGCGGGACAAAAAGAAAAATACAAAATTATCTTTTCCATGGATTTCTTAGCAAATACATATATTTCTGCAGAGAGATTTCATGGAACCTCTCTCTTGTCTCATGAGACAACACTTCATATTAATGCACTTTGTTATATACAAAAAATCCATATAGGCAGATTTTTTTTAATTTTCTGACAAGGAATTTTGAAAAGAGATTTCTCTGATTCATGAATGGATTCATACATTGCATTTTTTCCTCTTTGAACCTAGTATGGAAACAGAGCCATGAAACATGTCAGTGAAAATAATCCTGCTTTACTGCAACTCCTTGAAGTTCAACTAGTTCACTAATCCTGCCTACTGCTTAATAGATAGGGATGTTCTTTTGTGGTACCTTGACTTTTCTCAAAGGTTCCATACGGCACATTCACCTAAACACATTTAATCACAATCAGACTGGTGTGTTCCAAGACAAAACCCTGAAAGGATTCCCAGCAGACTTTGGGTCAGGCTGTGAAGGCTTTTCAAAGGATGGTCTAGCACAATGGTCGGATTTCAGCAGAGACACCATATGAACAGGGACTGCCCTGGGCTCTTGCTGAGCATCGTGTTGTGCTGTTCCATGAGCGTTCCTGGTACATATGGCCAAATGCTGCTAGGACATGCATGTTAAAAAATGCAGATAAAGTGGTGTGTTATAAAGGCCAATTTCAGAGCACATGTCTCAACTTCCTAGTCAGTATGATGCCATTTTAACATATGCAATAAAACTAGTCCTTTACATGAGGTACATAAACAGGTCACAGCCTGTGAGATTATCAGAGTTGCCAAGGGGAAAAAAAAGTATGAGGTTGATGCTGGAAAAAATGTGCAATTTACTACACAATGGTCAGTACAAGTTCCTGTTCCAAGCAGAACTAACTTCCTAGAAACAAATCTTTGTGGCTCCATAGGGTATAACGTGGCTGTTCCAGCACATTTCAAGTCACTCTGAGATGTTTTGCAACCAACATGGTGTGCAAGCTTTATCTCTGACCTTAGCAGTCCTGTGATGAAACTTAAAGAATACATAGCCTCAAGTAGATATGTTGCTTACACAGCAAGCATGCCTGCACAGCAGTATAGCGCTGTGCTCCTCATCTCCTCAAGGGCCAAGTCCACCTTTGGGAAAGAGGCAGGAAAGCAAAAAGACTATTAAATTTTTCCTAAAAATCTATGTTGCCAGCTGAAGAGAGAGAGGTACATGAGGCCTGGAAAAGCAAAAACTTGAAACAGAGGAATGAATTCCTTTTTATATATGTATAAAATATTTTCCCCTATATGTAAGTAAGCCTTTATTTATTTTTATGGAAGTTATTTTAGTTATTTTTCCTGAACGCTGTATTTACCTACCCACTCCAACCTCTTCCCTCTACAGTACTTGGGTTGTATTCCGCTATGGAAGATATAACTCCTGGATTATATCTTCCACTAACAGCTTTCAACGATGAGGAGAGACGGGAATTATGATATTATTGACTGCAAACTCTTTTTCAGCTGTGAATGTACAGCCATCCAAGAGTCCCGTCTATGACTCCATAAAACCCCACATCTCCCAGAGTGTACAGACATCCACGGTTCACAGATTTTTGTCAAGGATTTTCAGAGGGTGGATCCTGAAGGCTCCTTATGCTGTGAGCCATGATCTGCAGGAAACATAACATTGCCAAAATCCTAGTCTGGTGCTAGTTCCAGGTGCAATTCTCTAACACACTCAGCAGGATACCTCAAGAGAAGAATAGTTCCTATATGCAACTAAAGCAAAAGCATAGAGGAATAAGTCCTTTTTATACGGGCATAGGCGAATCCGGTCCCAGCTGTGCATCAAAACATGGACTCATGAAGCCTGGATATTCAGTTCAATACAGCTTCCAACTTCCAAACACTAGTGCAAGAGCTGTCAAATATCCTGTATGTCATAGAATTTTCCTTATTACACAATTATACCTTGTCCTATATGGAAACAAAAAGGACAAGCCTTTGGCCACATTCTTGCAGCAACCACTTTCCCAGGTGCCCATAAAATGGGACCTTGGAAGACTCTGCAGAGCATATACAGACATTCTAAGGGGGGACAAGTAATGTTACGCTAAATGACCTATGAACCTAATCAAATCACTCCCAGTTTCAGATGCGAAGCAGAACTGGTCCATGCAACTTCCCTGCCCACAGCCTCCAGGGTTTTTCTCTGACACTGCCATGCTTGCAGATTTGGCTGTCTCCCAGATGCATGCAGTCCCTTTGACTCTTGGTGCTCAGTCCAGATTTCTCTTGCCCTGCAGCACAGATAGGACCTCATCAAAAGTCTTCACTACAACCACTACAAGTCTCAGTGGCATCACCTTGGAAGTCAGCACATTTTACCTGCTTTCCTGCCTTCAGTTGGTGTAGGATAAGGACACAAGGTAATACTTTCCAGAATGATGGCCTAATATGAAGGACACTTTTAACTGATATAAATTGGCACACCTCTGAGAAATACTCATTCATTGCTTAGCTTTGACTGTATTTAGTGTCTTATTTGGACAAAGAGATCCAGCCATTGGGGTAAATTCTGCACTCAGTTATGATTGTGTAAAACTTGATTTCTTCTTCAGCAAAAAGTAGTTGTTTGAGCCTTAAATGAGGATGGCTGAGAAGAGGATTCATCCACAGCTTACAGTACTTCTCACAATGCCAGCTATGCATTACCACAAAAACATCTCAGAGGTGCTTGGATTTGTTTCAGTGGTAAATGAAAACAGGTAATTCTTTCTTTAGAGATGATTGTGGGGGACATTTTTCCTCCTTTCTATTAGAAAACCTCCATAGGGCTCTAAACCATTTTCTGACTTGAGGATCTAGTTCTAATCCTTCCTACATGACTGTAGACCACAGTGAGTACAAGCCAAGCCGAAATCTGTATATTGCAAGCCACAAGATTGTACAGCAGAACACCACCAGTTTGCAGGCCAAATACAGTACAAAATGTGGGATGCCCATAGACCACCTGATTGCCTTCTGGAATGCCCAACATCACAGGCAACAGAAGGAGCTGCAACTCAAGGGACTGTGTTAAAGGAAGATGCAGAGACTACTTCGGCCTTCTCAGGGGAATATTTATAAATGCTTCTAAGGACAAGTGCATTGAACTTCCTGGGACATCAAATTAATTTGAGCTCTGCTGCAGTGAGTGAGGCTCTGCCAGGAATCCATCATGCGGCCAGAAACCTACGATCTAGTTGCCATTACTGAAGCTTGGGTGGGACAAATCCCGTCAGTGGAGTGGGGCTATTAATGGCTCCAGGCTGTACAGGCCTCACATGGGCAAAGAAGGAGGGGTGGAGGGATTGCCCTCTACATCAAGAAATGGATAGAGTGTGAAGAGCAGTCTCCTAAAACCAGCCATGAGCAGATTGAAAACTTATGGTTAAGAGTCAGAGACTGAGGCAACAAAGGGAACCCTGTGTCTGCAAGAGACCACCTGACCAAGGGGAGCCTATTGGCGAAGCCTTCTTGCTCCAGATGCAGGAGACATCATGCCCACAGGCTCTTGTCCTGCCGGGGGACTTCAACCACCCTGACATCTGATGCATGCTGAGGTGCAGGCAACCCAGGAGACTCCTGGAATGCATGGAGTATAACTCCTAAGCCAGGTCAGCCCTGCCAGAGGGGATGTGATACTGGACCTGTTGTTCATGCACTTAAGTGAGCTAATTGGATGAAGAGAAAGCTGAGGTCCTCAACCACATTTTTCCTCAGTTTTCACTGGCAATCTTTCTTCCCAAACCACTTGAATGGCTCGGTTGCAAGATGGGGAGTGGAGGAACAAAGCCCCTGCCACCATGAGAGAAGATCATACTCGTGACCACCTGAGGAACTTGAGCATATGTTAGTCTATGGGACCTGTCAAGATCCATCCCAGAGTGCTGGGGGAATTGGTTGATGCAGTTGCCAAGCCACTCTCCATGGTATTTGAGAAGCCATGGCAGTCAGGCGAAGTCCTGGATGATTAGAAAAAGGAAAACATTGTACCCATTTTCAAAAAGGGCAGAAAGGAGGACCCTGGGAACTAGAAACCTGTCAGCCTTGCCTCTGTGCCTGGGAAGATCGTGGAACAGATCTTCCTAAAAGCTGTGCTAAGGCACATGATGAACACAGAACTGATTTGAGACAGCTTCACCAACAGGAAGTCCTGCCTGACCACCTAGTGGCCTTCTCCAAAGAAGTGACTACATCAGGAGAAAATGGAAGAGTTATTGATGTTGTCTATCTGGACTCCTGTAAAGCCTTTGACAAGGTCCCCTGCAACCTCCTTCTCTCTCCATTGGATAGAGATAGATTCGATGGATAGACTGTTAGATGGATAAGGAATTGTTGGGACCCTCACATCCAGAAACAAGTGGTCAACAGCTCAGGGTTCTGACGGACGTCAAGAACAAGTGGTGTCCCTCAGGTATCTGTATTGGGACTGGTATTGTTTAATGTCTTCATCAGTGACACAGTCAATGGGATTGGGTGCACACTCAGCAAGTTTGCAGACAACAACAAACTGATTGGTGTGATTGTCTTTCCTGATGGTTGGGATGCTGTCCAGATAGAATTTAACAGGCTTGAGAGGTGGGCCTGTGCAAACCTGATGAGGTTCAACACGGTCAACTACAAGGTGCTGCACCTCCAGCAGAGCAATCCTAAGCAGAAATACAGCCTGGGTGCAGAACAGATTGAGAGCAGCCCTATCAAGAAGGAGTTAGCTGGGAGTACTGATGAACAAAAAGGTAGTCATGAGCTGACAATGTGTGTTCACAGCCTCAAAGGCCAACCATATCCTGGGCTGCATCAAAAGAAGCATGGCGAGCAGGTCAAGGGAGGTAATGCTCCCCCTCTACTCCACTCTCATGACACCCCATCTGGAATATTGCATCCAGATCTGGGACCCCAGACATAAGAAGTATATGGACCTGTTGGAGTGGATTCAGAGCAGAGGAAGGTTGCTTATGTCCAACATGGGAAAAACATGGAAGAACAGTATGTCTCCCCTTTCTTGTTACAGCTGTCCCTTTTTAGTACACCAGAGTTTCCTCATTTCACTGTTTTTCACCATACAGTATATGTAATATTAAACCTGGCTTTTCCTGACAAAGGTTCCAGTTTTGAGTTTAAAAGAATACATGTGGCAGAGCCCAAGACTGATCATTTTTTTTCTGTGCTTTTTAATAAATTTGCCTGGGATCTTGTCAAATAAAAGACATATTCCATGGCCTGCAGACTTTATCATCTAGGTGGAATTTGAATGAGATTTGTGGTTTCAAGATAGTCCTACAAGGGGTTACACAGACATTCCTCCCAACTATCACACCACATTTTTCACAGCCCACAGTTTTGGACCAGATTTCAAGCCTGACTCTTAGCTGTGAGTATCAGAGTCTGGACCAGACCTGGGATATTTTTGGGTCTGCCTGACAGATTCTGTTGTTCCTCTTTTTTTGTCAAAACCAGGAGAGTGGATGACAGGGATCGAGTCTACTGTGATTGCACTGAAACACAGCCTTCTGGCTGCACATTTCCAACTTGATGAAATACTAAAGGCAGTTGCAGAGGTCTCAAGGAGAAGAAGCCCCCTCAACTGCTGGTCCTCTGCTTGTTGACCCTGTTGCCAGGGCTTGTGCAGGAGAAGGGTCACAGGCTGTGAAAATAAAAAAACTACAAGAGTGAAAACTGCTTAGACTGGATTCTTCTGTCCCATTTATGTCCCTTTCTGTCACATGATATTCGTGGGGAGTCATGGGAGCAGTGTGGATTGTGGCAGAGAGCAGGAGCATTGCATTCCTTTTTCCACTGCCTCCAAAAAGTGCTAAAATACATTAGTGATTTATACCATGGTCTCTGCAGTAATGTTATAAATCATGTATATTTAGAACTGTTACACCTGAGATGCTAATGGTTTCTATTTCAAAGCACTTTAAAACCTACAGCAGTGATGTTTGTGGCAGCCTGGACCTCAGTAAGCTCGTATTACATTTATAACTACAGCCTTCCTTTTGTTTCCTTTTTTGTATAACATGTGCTTGACATTTTATTTTTACATTATGGTTCAGAAAGTCTTTTAGTGAAGCCTCATGGCTAATTCTGGGGGATTGAAGATATCCAAACATTACGTACCCAAACGTGCCAGCCACCTGCTACATCTACATGACAGAGGCAGGGAGGTGGTATCAGTCTGGATTTGATACTTGCCTTTTGTAACCAGCCATGTGAGAATCTGAAGAAACACCGATATGGCTTATGTGTGTATGATATGTCAGCAGTCTCTCCTGGGCACAAATGTCAGCTCTGTTTACGAACGTAGGTTCAAGTGTTGGTTATAATAGCACGGTTGGTATTGCTACCTCAGAGATGAACTCTGACCAAACCTTTTGTGGTTTCTCTATGCAGCTGGTTTGTGTTCCCTTCTCTTTCTCAAAGTCTTGGGAGAGGACAGGTGTGGGATTTTCTACAATACTTAGCAGTTATAGTAACATTTATACGAGAGGGGAGGCGTTTATTAAAGTGGTGCCACTACAGCAGCACCTATGTAAACAGAAACCCCAGCATGCCAGGAGCTGCGTGAGTAGGTGTCTAACAGTGACTGTCCCCAGGGAGCTCTCAGCCCAGCTACGCAAGCAGAAACTAGAGAAGATATATGGGAAAAGTCCCAGCGTTGGTCACTGGGAGAGGCAGAATCTGGGAAAAGCAAATCCAGTTCTTCTGATCTTGAGTCACAACATGAGTTTACTGTCACTGGCCAAAGGCAACCAGCCCCTAAATAACTCAAAGAAATTATTCCGTGCAACTCCAAAATAAAACACTCTGCTTTCATGTAATTAATGCTCTTTTACTTAAAATTGTAGCCCAACATCAAAATAAAAATTGTATTCTGAAATGACAAATTAAACTTTCTCTTTTTTTTTTTTTTTTTTTTTAAGGCTACTGAGCAAAACACTTAGACTTTAGAAATGCCTACGTCTTCTCCTCATCTTTTTGACTGAAGCAAGTCTATCAGTTCACAGCTGCATTACAAAATAGATATATTTTATATTTATATTTTATATTTGCCAAAAATGCATTCACAATAGCCTTCCATCACCTGGATTGAAATAAATGAAATTAACCACTATGTTTAACTGCATGGTACAGGATAAGAATCATAAAATCATAGACTAGTTTAAGTTGGAAGGGACTTTAAAGATCATCTGGTTCCGTATGGTTGCTCAAAACCCCATCCAACCTGGTCTTGAACACTTCCAGGGATAGGCAACCACAGCTACTCTGGGCAATCTGTTCCAGTGTCTCACCACTCTCATAGTGATGAATTTCTCCCTAATATCTAATGGAAACGTACCTTTTGTCTCCATGACAGGTCAGAAGATAATCAAAAGCTTTAATCAGAACCCTGAGCTTGTGACAAGGAGCAAACGACAATTTGGGGAAAAGAAAAGAGTTTAACACAAAATGACTACAGAAACAGCCTCAGATTGATTAGTGTTTAATGAGAGCAACATTTCAAGTGCTGGTGTTTTTTCTGGGGGTGAACCAATCCACATTAAGTTACTGGAAATCAGTAGCAACAAGGACGTCACAACCCAGGAGGACAGAAAATAGTAAGTTAAATCCATTTTGTGAGAATTACCTTTTAGTAATTTAAGGCCTTTCGGTGATTTTGAGTAAGAGCAGAACAACGCAATAGGTAACATTTTCCTTGGGAAGGGGCACAAGTCCCTTGTGTAATTGCATGGAAATGAGAACCTGGTGTTAGCAGTGGTTTGGGAAGTTACAGCAAGGCAGATAAATAGCCTCAAACCCTTCTAATTGGATATATAGTATACTGCTGTGTAAATAGGAACCAACTTATTTCAGGTAAAAAGCTGATAGAGAAGCATATGAAGAATAACAGCTGCCAGATTGTCAGTAGTTCAGGCATTGACTGGGCTGTCAGGATGCCTGTACACGGCTAAGTCAGGATCGGAAGAGATCCAGAGGTTTAGGTGAGGAGAGACTAGACTGTGAGGTGTGACAGGCTCATGGACAGTTTTAGGGGAACTCCCAAAGGTTAAATAAGCCTTTCAGAGTGACTATGCTAACCTGGGTCTGCTGAGAGTTCTGAATCCTTTATCAAGGGTGGAAAATACCTTGTTGCAGGACTTAAAACTCGTTCTGTTTGGAAGCCAACTTCCCATCTAGCCATAAAGATAAGAAATGTTCTCTCTTTTTGTCTTCATAATATCGTATGTTATATCTTGCCCGTCAACTGTTCTTCAAGCTTACCCTTCTCATGGGTTCCAGAAACTGCTGGTATCTTCTGTATTCTGGTTAGATGTAGATTTGGGAATATAAGTGGTAAGGCCCAGTTTTAGACAGTTCCTTCTGCAATACGCTCCACGATGGCCAATGCATACATGGAGTGCTGCAGCTGTCATGCTCCCATGCAATAGGTTAGCAGAAGAACTAGGCAATAACACCAGGGAAAAGCAGGGATGAGCACTGAGGTGCTGCTTGCACCAAGTATCACATCAGCCCTCCACTTCACTGAGTGGACTCATGTCAGACATTGTGAGAAGGAAGGGTTTCAAAGGGCTGTTGTGTGACAGGTTTCAAACACAAAGGCTTAATCTAATTCACCAAATGAGTTTCATCTTTCTTCATATCAGAGGCTCTCAACTGATGAGAGCAACCCCAAACATCTCTGCTCTCCCACTCCCATGGCAGACCCTGAGTAATGGTGATAATCCAGTGGATCTCTTCCAGAAACCAGCGTATTATCAGCCAGATGAAACTTTCATCTGGGCTGTCTAAGCAAGGTAGCAGCCTGCTCTGGGAGCAGTGTGGCTCCTCCAGTGCATGGGATCAAGTTTTCACTCTGTGAGCCATTTATCTGAATCCTGTTCATCATCCCTGCAAATGAGGGAATCTGAGGAGTTTGTCTCCGATTTCTCCAGTGACAACAAGTTATGCAAACATGCTTCCTGCCATTAACAGCTCACCATCTTTACCATTTGAAACATAACCAGTTTGTATAACAATATGCACTGACTTGGGCATCCAGTCCAACACACCCTGATTGCCTAGTGGCTAAAGATTTTATTGCTGTTAATATACAGGGACTGTGCTGGCCTCTTCAAAAGATCTTTCAGAATCATAGCAGTCTATAATGACACCACAATGCAATTCAGCATTTCCAAGAACTACTTTAGTTTTCTTTAGAATAGAAAGGACTTTTTTTTTTTTTTTAAGGTTGGTTTTTTCCTGTTTCTGACCAAACAAAAATATTTCTATATTTATGTACTTTTAAATAAGCATTCCAAGGGATTTTGTTGTTGTTGTTTTGTTGGGGTTTTTTTGTTTGTTTTTTTGTTTTTTCCCCCTATGTGTTGGCCTGACCCTCTCCCTTCAGCAGGAGCCTAAGAGGGGTGCCTTAGTACCTTGCTGAAAAGACTAAGCATCCTGCCCAGAGCTACATGCTCCCCAGAGCTGGGTCCTGCCACTATGCCCGAATGTAGCCACAGACACTAGGGAATGCATGCCTTGGCAAACCTGAGCGCAGAGGAAACTATCAAACATTCAGAGCAATTGCTGACAATTTCCAGTCACCACTAATTGCTTGGGGCTTTCTTGGACCTCTGCCACATCTATACCTTTGTGTCCTTAATTACTAGGCACCCTTTGGATAATATGCCACACCTGGGACATAAGATAATTTATCACTTGCAGATGGATTAGCATCACAGCTCGCTTAGATAAATTTTACTTTAGCCTTGGTCCCAGAGGCCCTTTTTTTATAGCACAGTTTTATCCATTAAAATTATGACTTCCAAAATTCTGTTGTATTTTATGGCTTCCATGAGATATTTATGACTCTTACTGTTTAAGTGGACATTTCTAAAGATTTACTGAAGAAATAATTCAAGCAAATAGCTCAGAAGAGGTACTGCCAACAGTTTACAGTTTAGGTTTGGTGCTGTTAAAAGACATGCTGTTTTCAGTGTGCACATATAAAAATGAAGTCTTAATGCCTGATACTGAAATGCCACTAAATATATGTGCAAAAAACCCTGTTCATATAGACTAGTTCTAGACAAAATCCAAACACTGAGTTTCAATCTTCCGAACTCCCTCTTTCCACAAAGCAGTTCATATTCTTTGCTTTTCTGCAAAGTGTGAGAGATGAAAGCAAAAGCCAATTAAAAAGAATTCATAGAATCAGGCACTTCCACGGGCCCTGTGAGGTGGAACATATGAGAGGTGTTTCTGTTCTCCTAGTCATTTAGTTTTGTCTTAATTGGGGCAATGCTATGGGTGGCCAGGGGCCTGAAAGACAGAGCTCAGATTGCAGTTTGACAGAGCTGTGGAGGCTTAACTTGCTGCCAGGGGAAAGTTGAGCTCTGCCTTTTTGATCCTTTTAGGACTAAAACTGGTCCACTGTTTTATACTATAGAAAGTCTGAGGATTAGAAAAGTAGTCTCCATGGCTTACAGCTTGTCTCTGTGAGAAGTGACTGATGCTGTCAGGCAACTCTGTAACACACTTCCTAGCTTTTCTAGTCTTTGAGATGAGTGTGAAGTCTTATACAGCACTGCAGCACAGGAGCAGAAAATCCTCTTGTTAGCATGCCAGCTTCCATGTTTCCAGTGTGCACCTATTTTATAACCTTCAACATCCTGATTCCGTGGTGAAACCACTCCTTCGGGAAGCTGAGCCGATCTCCGTGGAAGATCTCCAAATGCCTTTCTGGAGTTGGGACATCAGATGAGAGAGGTGCTGGGCTCAATGAGTCACAGAGCAACAAGAGGTAAAAATCAGACTTATCCAACTAGGTTTGCAGCACACATTTTAAACTAGGAATCAGATTCTTGAATACTTCTGAAATTTCACACAAATTGGAAGTCACTGCAACACAACATGGAAGTCACTGCAGCACCAATAATATTCACTAATTAAGTTAATGTAAATCAAGACAAAAGACCAAATCCCTCCTGCAGCTAGTTCTTCAATAGGTTTCACAGCATCACAAAATTTTCCCAAGGAGTTACCTTGCATGTGTGTGAAAGGTATGGATACAGCCCTCTGCAAATGCTTAAAGTAACTAATTCCAAGATGATTTATTTGTTTGCAGGAGCAAATTCAAGGAGGAAGACTGCAAAGTTTAACTGTTGGTTAAAGGTAACCTGTCTTTATTTGATTGGGAGAGAGACAGACGTACCTGTGGAAGATACCCTGACTGCATGTTGCCTCAGCTCCAGCTAGTAATGGCTCACTTTGGTCCTAGCATCCCTGGCTCTGTCAAGGAACTTCAGGCAATAGCAGTTGCTGCAGAAAGAGGAGAGGTTTGAATTAAAATAATGTGATTTAAGACTGACATGGGTCTTGGACTGACCTTTACACATGGCAAATTTCATCCTTCGAGTTTCTTTCCTCCCCTTTACTCCCCTCTCTGCCCCAAAATATTCTCCCTTTCCCTTCACTGCTCTCCCCTGGTGAATTCACTCTATAGAGTTTTGTAACAGGACTGAAAAAACAAGAAACAGACACACTATTGTATGCTCAAGCTCATGCAGAATTCTAAAACTAATCTTTGTTCTGGCAAATCTCATGCAGCATTGACTGCTTTGCTGGCTACTTCATTCATCATGTGGAAAATGCATTTTACTGACTACCAATTAGAAGAGCCAAACAGTGGCTTTGTCAGTATTACATGGTAACCATTACCTTTGAAACTGCATAATGACTGATGTACAGTATGATGTAATGACAGGTTAAATAAATGCATACTAATTTGTCCTGCTAAAAGGATGGGATGCCAGCATGTTAACACAATTGGAAGTTATTTTATATGATTATACTTGAAACGAAGGTATACATTTATCAAAAAAATTATGTGTAGCTGCTGCTGTGTTTCAACTCTTAAAAATCCTTTTTCACCGTTAGAATGTTTAGAGCTGTATCATCTCTCTGCACTCTTGCTAACAGTGTTTCAGTGTTTGCAGAAGAAACATTTCAAAATGTGTTAGCTATGCTGGTATTCCCTTCATATAAGACCTGAAATGAGTTCTTCCTTTTTTTTTTTCTTCTTTTTTTTGGTAAAAATGTCATCTTAGAAATTTTCCTTTACTTATTGAAAACTCAGAGTAAAAGAAAAAAATTATTAGAAAATAGTGTGAGGTCATTTATTTACAAGAACATACTTCATATGGTTAAAAAAAAGGACACCCTGATAAGAAAAATAATTGGGAGGCTGGCAATTCATCTAAGTGAAGTTTCACATATGGAAAAATAAAAGTAAAATTAATGGCAGAAAATGAAAAAAAAACACAAAACAACACTGTAGGGAGTAAAACTTGGAGGTTTTTCAGTACTCTGCAGAGAGCACTAACTCAGGAACCCAAATGAAGAACATGAGAGGGATCTAGTGATGTTATTCGGAGCCAGAAAGACCAAGCAGTCACAAAACAGATTTCCTCTGCATTCTTATTTCAGCTTGGGTATTCAGGTTAATTTTCCTCCTAGGTCATCGAAAGCCTAGATTTCCCAGTTCACAACCTATAGATAGGACTGCCTCTACCACAGCACCCAAATGGCAGGAAAGGACAGTTGCCTGCTTTGGATTTGGCAGGTCCAGAAGAAAAGAAGGAAATAGAGCAATTTGAAAATTTTTTGTACCAGGAAAATCCATGCCTGAAATCTTTCAGATCCTTTCCCCCCCACACAATCTCTTACCTCTTTCGCATGTCTAAATTCACCTTTGAAAACTTCCTCTTCTCTCTAAAATTGATGTGTCTTTCCTTCTGTTATCTGGATTTTGTCTCTCCTAAGTATTTTAACATTTCATGTTCTTATTATAGGATGTCTTCTCTTTCCTTGACATAGCCTGATCTTGCTTTGCAATTCACAGACCTTTCATGCTACCAACAAGTTCTGGAGCAACTAACAGTTTATAGAGGAAAAAGATTATTTTTCCCTATGTGAGGAAATTCACAGTCATCTAGAGCTGTAATTTAGCTTTTACATGTTGAATATGTGAATCTTCTGTGAAAGTGTTCTTCCTTGCAAATGCAGTGACTTCTGGGAATGTTTCTGCTTTTTATATATTTATATAATAATTTTATATATTTATTATATAAATATATAAATACCTCAGCCTTGGCCATATTGACTACCATCAGTGGTCCACTCTGGCCTCCAATCGGGAGGCATGGAGGCACACCATCCATAACGCTGCTGATTCCTTTGAGAATGCACGCAGAATCAGTCTGGAGGAGAAAAGACAATGCAGAAAGAACCGTGCCTCACCAACACCGCCTATGGAGACTTTCTGCTGTGCCTTTTGCAACCGGACTTGCCTATCTCGCATTGGCCTCTTTAGCCATCAGCGCGCTTGCAGCAAGCGTGGGTAGAGCCCTTCCCAAATCTTCATTCGCACAGCCTGGCCATGATGATGATGATGATGATATTTATATAACAATCCCAGTAACAGTTTTGTAATACAAAGGAAAAGGAAAGGGAATGACAAGGTCATTTCAAAACTTGTATGATAGCCTTGAAGCTAAGGTTTTGACTAGATACAATTCCTACACACAGACACAGAGAGAATATCTCAGGACTTGAGAATGGTTGGAAATCTTTCTAGTTGGAAGTTAGCAATGTCCCCCTTTTGGTGGAAGGGGTGCCCAAATTGACAAGTTATATCCCTGTTGCTATATTGCTGTAGCCTTGTCTTCTTACAAGTCAGAAAGGTAAGTTTTGTCATTTCAGTCTGGCTATGTAAAAGTGAGGTGGTTAATACGTTTTTATGGCAAATTACAGAACAGAAAGCAGGAAAATTCAAAAGAATTCTGGTTGTGTTTCTTGTCTGCATGGCAGGAGGCCAAACAGAATGAACCTCAATGCTTTGGAAGGTGCCAAAATGTTCCTGTTGCACAGAAAGGCTTGTGATGCGTGGGCATCCAAGTACATGCAGAGGAAGAGCTGAGTGAAAGCAGTATCTATGAGGCTGTTCTGTGAAGGGGTTGCTCCAGTGGGGTCAGTCTTCTGGTACCATCTCTGCTGCTACTGCCCTCCAGAAAAACTGGCTTCATACATAGGGGTAAGAAGTACCACTGACCATGTTAGAAATATATTGAGAAGGGGTGAGGGAACAAAGTCGAGGAGGTAGAGGATCAAGGAGGAGAAGCTCGTCAAGCAAGAGGTCAGTATCATATAATTGGCCTGGCCATCTACTCCTTATTTCCTATACTAATTTCTTAAAATTAGGAAATGACTACATCCTGTCATACTGAGTACAGTAATATTATTTTGCACAGCTTTATAGAGACAGGAACTTTAGGAACCTTGTCCATTGTCCACATTCTCTCAGCTATTTTGGAGTAAAATACAAAGCAAGCAGTGAAATGTAATGAAATCTGCAGGACATGACCTTTTTCTGATTCATAATAAAAAGCAAGATTATCTTCTTATGCAGAAGGAATTAGTTCCTTCTTCTTTCCAAATATACGGTGGATGTTAGAAGCTGTTAGAAACCCAGAGAATCTAGGTTCCAGCTACAGAAAAGCAGTATTATATGAACAATCTTCAAATTCTCACGTCTGGTAAGACTTCAGAACTGATTGCACAGTATACTTTCCATACATGGATGCGGTAATTATTACTGTATCATTACAACATAAATACATGATCAAACTGTCCTCAAAGCTGTGAGTTTAATTTAGTGAAATTATACTGTTACCAGGGAGGAGCAATTGCCTAGATTGACATATGATCTCACCAAATTCTATCTGTGTAAAGCTGCATAATTGTAACCAGTTATTCAGCAATATTTTTTCTCTAATTTCAGCTTACTGTCATGTAATTATTGTATAATTACATGGTTATTTCACCTTATAAAAGAAAGTAAACCACAAAGACTCAGAGCTTGCTTCACAGGTCCTGCTTAGCTTTAAGCAGAAGGACAACCTTAGACAAAGTCACCGTGGCTTTCCTTGGGCTTGATGCTAGACAGGGCTGAGGCAAAACAATGTGCAATGTGCCAAATGTCTAAACTGCCTTTGAGTCTTAACAGGGAAAATCTATTTTATTTTGGAATTTTAGCTTACTTAAATGCATTGATCTCCATATGCAGATGTGAGCATAGTTAGGTCCATTTCCAATTAGGAGCAACAGGGGGACAAAAGATGAGGCAAAACAAGAACACTAGAAAGTGCATGGTTTAGACTATATATGTGTGCGTTTCTAACTTCAACTAGACTTCTATTTAAATTCTTTCATCTTTGAAATAAAATGTGTTTAAATAACAGCGGGAAAGTACCCCCAAGCTTGCCACTGGATTTGTGAGTGCTGCCAGAGCCATTGCCCGGGAAGTGCACCACGCCTCAAGCTGCTCAGAGGGAGCATGTGCTCATGGTGCTGCAAGGTGCTTAGGGCTTCAGTAACAAGTATGATGGGCTCAGCATCATGGTCCTTTTGGGCCACTTTTATTTTGTTTTCAAGGAATTGAAGCAAGTCTTTTTTGTTATGTATGGGCCGACATGGGGCAGCAGTGGAATTTGGGCCCCCCTCTCTGTCCCTGAACTAGAGAAGGCACAGGAGGCTGCATGTCAAGCTATCTCCAGCCGTCTGCCAGTGATGGGAGGGCTTTTCCTCTGCAGAGCTGGTAGGCAATTTTATCTCCACACTGGATCAGGCTTAGGCAGCACATTAAGTTAAATGACACTTGCATTTATTTTTTTACCATCTGAACGGTAAAATGGGGAGACTGGAGTGACAGCACTGTCAGTCTTTGCTCTCACACATTGGTGTGGATGGAGGCTGGAGATGTTTTTGGCCAAAGGGAAGATTGTTTTGTCCCGGGTCTCATCCTCTGTCCTTGCCACTCCTTCCATATGCAGCAGTCACAGAAACAGATAGCTGGAGACCCAAACACTCTTCCAACACAACAGACTCTCCACAGGAAATGGTGGCCCTTGCTACTTCAACTTCAGCTTGAGCACTGCTGAACAACAACTAAAACAGTATGTTATCAACATTCCTCTCATCTAAATCCAAAACACAACACTGTACCAGCTATTAGGAAGAAAACTAACTGTATTCGAGCTGAAATCAGGACATCTTCAAAGTCATTATCAATAATAATAATAATAAAAAAGACTTTTTTGAGATCTACATGATAATGAATAATGAGATTTTGTCTATATAATAGCTCTTAGAGTAGTACTTAGTTGCTCTGTTTCAGGAAAAGCTGCAACGTGTTTTATTTTAGATCATGTATGTGCATATTTTGAATTAATATGATTTGTAAAGGATCGAACGCCTAAATACCTTTATTAAACATTAAGGCAGCTGAGCTGCCTTTCAAGCTCTGCGTATCTCCAGGCAGCTACATTTGAAAGCAAATATAGTGAAGAATACTTTTTTAAATGAATGCTTTTAAAATGCACATTTTGAAAAGTATTGTTTTCTTAACTCACTGTTAAAAATTTTAAAAGTGGTAAACTTACCGGTTGATCCCAACCCTCAGCCATGCAACTCTTTTTGGTAACATCTGAAATAAATAGAAGGGGGTCTTATTCTGTCTTTAGGTATGTCTGTGCAACTCCCTTTGATTGCAAGAGATTTGTATATGCATATGTAAAGCCCTGGGTCCAGCCACATGCTGTCTGGGTGGTTTACTTATATTTAAGACTCTCGAGAGTCCCCAAATGAAGCTTTTGCAGAGCCTTTTAGTTCTTTAATACCTTGACTTCTCATAAAGAGAAAAAGCCACAAACTTTTTCCCAAAAGACTTCTTTTAGTTTGGTGAGAAAATAGGCATTTTGGCAAAAGGTTTACAGGGATTAGAACTAAGGAGAAGCATTTTACTAAACCACACAGCAAACAGAAAGCCACAACTTGGTGGAACGCAAGCCATCAGTTTTAAGTTGTCCAAAAGACAATAAGGAAAGAGTGAAGAAAGGCAACAGATTAAGAGAAGAAAGGAGTAAAGAAAGAGGTTAGAATAAGAGACTTGTGTAGCTATCATCATATGTTACACAATGGCAGGTCCCGGGAGAGAAGGCAGACCAAGAAGGAGCCCCTGTGCCCCTCTGTTTAAGTGCCCTGGCCACTGTGGACACCCCCCTCAGGCGGGACACCTGGCTCTCTGTCCACTCAGTGCCCTTCAGGCCAGAGTGAGGGGTGGTGCAGCCAGTCAGAGGTTCCAGGGCGTATGGTGTGGTGTGGACATCCCACCAGGTGTGCCTTGTTTCATTGACAGGTCCTGATGCCATGTGCCTTCCGCATGGCCACTGGGCTGCCAGCCATGTGCCACCCAGTACTGGAGCCCTGGCCCCTCCCCTGACACACACACAGAGGCTGGTTTCTTCGACTCAATTCATAACCCAGTGGGATGTGAATCCAATCTCTCACAGCATATTGTGTTTTTCTCTTGGGAAATGAAACTTTTAAAAATGAAATATCTTTCCTCTTTTCCTTTCAATTTTTTTTTGGCCTTGAAAGAAGATAATGATAAAAAGCATAGAAGCAGAAAGCACAATCCTATGTCAAAATAGGCCCAACCTGGCAAATTTACAGGTAATACAGCTTTGTTGTTTAAAAATACCCGGTTGAACCAAATTCTCACAAGTAAGTTACATCTGTGGAGCGTAAAGATAAAACTGAGAAGTTGGCAAAGGTTAAACATAAGAGCACAATAGAATAAGACACTTGAAGGCCATCCCATACAAGATATTGTCATGAACAACAGGTAAGCCTCGTCATTGAAGGAAACAAGTCCTTTCTTAGCTGCATGTAGAGTCCTCAAATTTCAGCACTGGGCAATGTCTCATAATCTTTCAAGTCAGTTATCACAGGACTATAGAAACATTAAGGCTGGAAAAGACCTTTGAGATCAAGTCTGATCATCAACCTAACACTGTCAGGTCCACCATTAAGCACCACATCTACATCTTTTTCTTTGAGATGACAGTCAATTGCCTTTGCTTTCTTGGGCAGCCCACACGTATAGACACCTACCTTATGATCCGTAAGTATCAGAGCAAGTGGGACGGTCAGACTGGGTTGAGGGAATTCTGTTCCCTGACATTCTAATATTTTTTTATCACTAATATTGTATTTCATTAGGATTTGACTTTTCAAATCAGGAAATATGTGAAACATTAATCTATTAATGATGGCCAGCAGAACAACATTCAGATTTGAGGTGACCAAGACTCTTGTTAAAATGGGAGTTTTGCCTTCTAGATTCACATGAGACCATTAAAAAGTCTATTAGGAACAAGAAACAAGATGGTAGTATTTACTTTTCTTTCTATTTTCTGAGCTCTGAGGTTTTGAAAATAAAATGCTATTTATGATAAAACATTATTCTCAGGATAATTGTGGTTTACAGGAGGAATTTAAATTTACAGTCTGTACATTGCTGTCTTGCAACAGTTTCCAGAGTCTGAGTGCGTGGGCAGATGCAACTATAGCAAGTGACCTAAAGAAACTGTCTCCCAGCTGTTCTGGAGAAACAACTTCTGACAGGCCATTAACTGCCAATGGCATTTTGAGCCATCACAGAGTGTTGTTTTATACTTCTTGTTCATGACATTTCTGTGTCAGTGGTCCCAACTGGAAGATTTGAAAAAAAAAACTAAAAAGGGGTACTCCTTCCCAGAAGACACAGGGGAGCATTCCTTGCTGCAGGATATTGTGGATAGTAACAGTTTGCCAGTTCGGGGACAAAGCTATGGAAGAGAAGTTCCACAATGACTCAATGTCATGGAAGCAAAACCATTACTTCTGGCTCAAGAAGTCCCTAAGCCACAAGTTACTGAAGGCCATGAGAACACTCTGGAGAAGTATTTCTAGAACCATATTGTATTATGTTCTAACATGACTGTTGGTGACAGGGCACTGGTTTGGATTTTCCTTTGACTCAGTATGGCCATCCTTAGATTCTTAAGTCCTTGCTCTCACCATCAGGACTTCCAGAGAGTCCTTGGTGAGGGTAAGAGAACAATTTTGAAAAATCTATTTATACAAACCCATCATGTACCTAGTTTAGACTTAAAAGAACTGGCCACAGTCAAGAAAAATTCTGAAACACTAGTTTGAATGAAATATATATGGGATTTCCTGACTCAGTTTTAAATTTGAAAGTATATGTTGTTAAGATGTTTCTTAAACATCTATTTTGTTTCACAGATTTCAACAGATAAGGCTATTCAAAACAGAAAACTGTTGGGAAAAAAGTACCAAAACAGTCCAGAGAGACCAAGAGTGGCTTGTGGCCTTTAATAATTACAGCCCTTGTCTCCCTAGGGAACATGTTGCTCTTGTCTTGCTTGAGAAAACTTCAAGCAGTATTTTATAAGTTAAGATGGTATTTCAAAGCAACCTATCTTTTCTTCTGACATTCTGAATTTTAAAACAAATGGGAATTCATCTCCATTTTTCTAGCAATAGCATCTGATATGAATTGTTTAGTACTGCACCAAAGACTGCCCCCAAAATTGGAGAAGAGTAAAGAACGCACAGAGATCAGTATGATCTATTGCTTCTTACTCATTGGCTACAGTTGTAGAGCATCATAGAGAAAAGTAATTTTATTAGACATCATCATTCGTCTGTGATCCTCACTTCAGACATGAACCAGTCTGTTCAGTTCCAAAGGAATGGTGTCTCCTCTTAATTACAAACATTAGTTGCTGTAGGAAGCACCACCACTCTTCTGCTCCTGCCTCCTGGTACATTAAATCAAAGTGCATAAAATGGTACAGCAATTTTCTCCTAGGACTGTGATCTTCAGTGTCACCCTGAAGAAAAGATGAGTGAGCATGAAGGCTGGAAGTAGAAATCCTGAGACGGAATAATGTCAAATGCTGCATAGGAGCCCAAAAAAAGCTGTAAAACTGTGGTCATTTAAAAGTGCAAATCTGGTTTATTTTTTCAAGTATTAAAAACAGACATTGCCTTTGGCAGCAGTTTGGAGAAATGTGTCTAAGCAAATTTCCTGAACCAAAGGATTATTCAACATTACTTAAAGACCTGAAGCTATGGCCTAAATAGTAATTAGCATACTTGTTATTGGCATTGATGCTTTCCTCTGCAGAAAGCAGATGTAGCAGTAAATATGAAAATGATCAAAATTTTCTTTTTTTCATGAGTCCTGAAGGTCATTTGGGGATATTGTTCTATTTTCTTTTTTACCGTCATGTCATTCACTCTCCAGAGCTCTATTAACATTACTCATCCAAATACAGAGAGACAAACCTAGCCAGAGATGTAGGAAAATTTTAGCACAGTTGGCATGGCAGAAAGCCACTGAGATTAAATGGTAATCCATAAGGGATGCTGTGTAATCCCAAAGAGAAATGCATTGGTGGAAGTAATTTTTAGTGATGGTGATGGTTGCCACTCAGAGTATATAGAATTTGGCAGTGATGAACAGCCAGCCAAAGTACCAGTGAAATTTGGAACCATCCAAGACCTCTTCTGAGTTAATAATTCATTTCTGCTCCTTTGTTATGAAGTTGACAATATGGAATTCATGACTTGCCTGGTGATCAGCTGCCTTGAAGAAGGGAAATGAATCAGCTCTTTCTATGACGTAATGTTTTCTCACATTATGTATGTTTTTTTCTGTTGTTCTTAGTTTCAGACAGTGTTTCGGCCTGTCATTCGTCTCAAATTCATACCATAACTCAGACAGATATCTCAGGACCCTTACCCAGAAACTCTGGAGGTAAAAAAAAGCAAAGAAAGAGGAAAAATTTGATTTGACGAAGGAATCCTCTGAACCTTAGAGTTCTCCGCTTTAGATGGTCTAAAATAAGCAAATCAGATATGATTCCACCTTAAAGAAATAAAAATCTTGAATATTCTCACAGCAAAGATTAAGTAATTTAATAAGGAAAATTCATTAAGGAAAAAACCCCCAAAGAATTAAATAACATCCAGTTGTGTGAAAAGGAGTCAACAAAAGGGATGGCCAGAGTATACTGGCCACTCATTTGTAGGTTTCTGAAAATATTTTCCTCTTATACTAGTATGGAAACCAAATCTTCTGTGAAGTGAGATATACCAAAACAGTGAAATAAATATTCTGGAAAGCAGGCTATAGCAAACATTTTACTCTCAGGGCAAAAGGGTTTATTTATCTAATTGTCTTTGGTGTGCAAAATCAGGCTCAAGTCTTCCCAATGCCCCATTCAGAATAGATTTTTCAGGTGAACCATATCAGCACTGGCCGGAAATGATGTCTTCCATCCTGGTACCTAAAACACTGAAAGCAAGTAGTGAGGGATAGAGAGAGAGTGGGATATACTTAATCTACTTTAGAGTCTTACAAGGTAGATGTCTTCATATGAACTAATGGCTCCCTTTATAATCAGACATGGTTGTTGGCAGAAAGTGGATATTTCTAGAACACAAGTATCTTGCCATAATTGTATCTCAATATTGCGAGGGAAACTTATGGACACCACGAACTGACCAATATGATCAAGGTAATGCCGTTTATTGTTGTGAAAACACCCCTTAAATAACCCAGATAGCACACACACTGCAAACCACCCTGTGACTGGTTAATACAAATAACACACAACTCTATTGGTGTAAAATAAAGTCCTTGTAACTTCTCTCTGTGCCGTTGTTTTTCAGTTCTTCTGCTGCAGTTTCTGTAAGTTTACATTCTTCTTCCCTGTTGATCTCCACAGAGGCTTCTTACAAGCAGTTTCTCACTGCAGTCTTAGAGGCCCTGCAGCATAACTGCACCCAAAATCGCAGGGTCGCTCACATGTCCATTTTCTGCAAGAAATTTCCCAACATCTCTATACAGATATTTGCCTTAGATTCCATGCTCCTCTTCAAAAGTGAGCTAGCACTGAGACTTCAGTGCTAATTTTCAATATGTAGTTACATATCCAAACCCCAGATTTATTTCAAGTCCTCTCTTAACCTAGTTCATGCACAAAATGTTTTAGATTCTGAAATTTGCCTCAGATAAGACCTCATTCCCCATCATGCAGAGAGAAATTCACTACTCTAATTTTGCTGTGCCTTTCTCAGTTTGAGAAAGAATGCAAATAATTAATTCAGATGGAGGCACTGCTGCTAAACAAACATCTAAACCAAAATCAGACACTTCAGATCTAAAGTTTCTCCTTCAGACCTCTTTATGAAAAAATTACCATCCGTGAACATTTTACTTAAGACAGTACTGCTCCAAACAAGGCACTAATGAAAGAGCAAGATTTTGTCAAAGCTTCAGCTTCATGAACATTTTCCAACTAGATTGCGCTAAAAAGATGTAATTCTACAAGTTGAAAAAATTCATCTGTGTCCTTCCCCTCCCCAACAAACAAAAGTTGCTGTCTATGGGAATACAGGATGAAGTAGTGTATTCTCTCACTGGAGAGAACTATGACAAGTTGAGGCACTGAGGGGAAGGCAGCTACGCTGTTCCCTCTGTAGCATTTTTCGCTTCCTCATGGAAACACCTTTATGAGGGCTGCCTGGCTCCTGTGCTTCAAAAAGAGATCAGGCTAGTGCAAAGCATGTTCCAAATAAATGCACCACACAGTCCTGCAGAAAGTATCTTCTTTGCTAATGTTTATTCACTTCTTTTTCAGTCATGCAGAAAGTAAGAGACAAAACATATTACACCTTCTATTTTATTGCCTTTGCAAGTGATATTTTTCTGTGTGGTGAAAATGCGTGTTATTGTTTATTTTTAAATTCCTCTGCCAGGCTGACATCATGCTCTGCACATTATGAGAAAAAAACACTGCAGGGATTTTTCTTTTTTTTTCCTTACTTTCCAGAGGATGTAGTGTTGCAACTACTGGCAAGTTGCATACAAAAACAGTGAACGGAATGCTACCACATTTAACTCCTCATTTGACTATTTATCTCCACAAAATAGGATTTTTTTTGTTAAAAGATATAGCTTGTTGAAGGTACCAGACAGCCACTAGCTGAAATATCAGCTCCTAGAATACCGTATTTTCATGTGTATACTACCAAGCCCCCAAATTTCTCTGATTCAGCCTCAGAGAATAAATAAAACTTGAAGTCTTCAGTTCATAACACATTCTCCTGCCCAACTACTTCCTTCATTTGCCATGGCCTCTCCCTCTAGTCCAGGTACTTTCGCCTGCCCTTGGCTCCCCACAGTTCTGTCCTGTTTTCTTTTGCCCCTTAGTGTGCCTTATTACCTTTCTTTAATTCTAAAACTTGACAACAAAGTTACTATGTTGTGGGGTGCTTCCTTATTCTAATGTGGACTCAAAGCAGTCTGACTTTTATTCTGAGTGGCTTTTGTTCATATCAAGTAATGCAAAGGAATGAGAAGTGAAAGACTTGATGTATTTTTTTCCTCTGTAATTTGTTGTAGTATTTGATCACTAAAAATTCTTCTTCGTATTGGTCCTTATTGTTCACTTAAGAAAGGAAGTTTTTGCCACTTTAGATGCTGACATTCCCCATTTGTTTAACTTGGTTAACCCATAATCTGCTGGGATTACTACAAGATTATAACAAAGTTCTTAGGAGTCTGTGCTCCATCTCATGCGCGCTCAGCTCAAGGTTTTATTCTCATCATGCAATGAAATACAAATAAGAGGCAAATCCCTGAGACACTTGAAAGAAAAAATGGATGGGCATAGGGCCAGTGACAAAAACAGCATCTTAGAATTGGCTTTATCCTACATTTGTTGGAATGTTGTCCTGGTTCCGGCCAGGACAGGGTTAATTTTTTGCAGTAGCCAGGAGGAAGCATGGCCAGTACCCAGAGGTTATTCTATACCACTTCATGACATTTTCCAGGAGTGGGGGAGGGTGGAAGCATAGCATGAATTGAGCGGTCAGGTGACACTGGTTCCTTCTGTTACTGATATTGGAACTGTTATGGTTCATTTTACTTATTCCATTGCTGTTTCCAGTAAATTGTTCTTATCTTAAGCTGTGATGTTTGCTTTTTGTGCCACCAATTCTCCTCTCCATCCTGTCTCACAGGGAGGGGTAGGGGAGAGTGAGCGAGTGGCGCCTGATTTGGAGTGCTTCAGTAGGAACACTAAATTGGGGAATGACATTCCTAAACCATGACAGATGTCATCAATGTTGAGGAAACAGGCAGCAAAAAACCTGAGGCCTCTATAGAAATTTGACAGTACCTGCTCCATCCTGCCCATGCTGAGATCAATTGTCCTTTGCTGTTTTTCAGAGAAGTAGCTGTAAAAGACACAGATCAAGTGAGAAAAAAAATTACTCCTGCCACTTTTCAATGTCTGTATTTATCACTTTAAGGAAAGCTTTAGAAAGAAACTTATCAGGTTGTAACAAGAAATCAAATCTTGCAGTCATCTCCACAGTTAGTGAGACCATGCAGAGGCTCAACAGGCCAGGGAGGGAACCTCTAGTGACCTGGCTGTAGACCAAGCTCAAAAGACGTTTACTTTTTATTTCATGTGACATAAAGCTAATGCAATGTTTTACAGGTGGTGTTGTACCAAAACATTGGCTCTGAGTCCTATTTGAGAATAAAAAGAGATAGAACCTAAAGTCAGAATTAAGCTCTGAAATTTTTGGCTGTTTTTACTGGTACGCTGGAGACAACAAAAATCCTAGCTCACTGAGTGTTGAGGGAGAGTTATCTCCCAGATCAAGACCTTGACTCCCCATCTTGCTTGTAGCTCAAAGTTTGCTTGTTCATTTCCCACAAGAACTATCTTGGCTCCATCTGTACTGGTAAATTAAAGGTGCTTGGAATAGTTGTTTGGCACTGAGCCCAACCCACATGCGAGAGTTCATGTCCACATCATTAACTGCTCTTGCCCTTCAGAACAGGATGACTGCATCCTAAATGGTCCATTTGAAATGATCCTTGGCCCACTGCAGGGGTGCTTGCACTCTTGGAAAAGGGCCTGGATAACCCCATCTGCCAAGATAAGAATGTGTCTGTAAACAGCATGTGTGGATTCAACACACAAAACCACCCCCAAACTCAGAGTGTTAAAGAGGTAGATGACCAGAAATCAGAACAAATAGCAATCAAGGAATTGCAAAGAGGGCTAAGGGTTGGACTTGATGATCCTTGCAGGTCCCTTCCAACTCAGCACATTCTGTGATTCTGTGTGCATGTTTGCATGTGCATGTGATTTTAAAGTTTCTTGGGATTAGGTTTGGAAGAGTGTTGATAGGTTTGTAGGTGTTTATTAACATGTTAGAAATGCCTAGCTCTGTGATTTATCTGTTGTATTACTGATATTTTTCTAATGAGAGTGCCAGTACTCTATCTGCAACATGTACTTCAGCTGCTCCATTGGAGTTATTCTCACACCAAAAACCAGGAAATAGGCAGTGTCTGTAAGAGTAATGTAAGAACTCACATGAATGTAAGAAAACCTGAAGCACCTTTTTGATTAAGTGAAATGTAGCAAATGTTGTGGAAAACAGCACAGCATCAGCTGATGTGCAGTTAGAGTGAATTATGTACAATGATCCTTCACCTTTCTGTCCTCACCAGGTATTTAATGCTTCTTTATTTATGTATTTTTATATTAAAATTACAGGTGCCATTTTGGAGCTGGTATGATGGTGGCTAGAAGTTCATATCTATAACTCCATAGGATTTTTTGGACTTAGACCCTGCACACTGTTCATGGGAACCCTTTCTGACAGTGGTGACACAGAGCCTCCTAATACTGGTAAGAGCAATTTTCATGCAAGGTACTCATAGGGAGAGCCAGCTCACCTTGCTTTGGCATCTAGTTCAGGGTGTAGTGAGGTGATCGTAAGAAAAAAATCTCTTGACTCTGCTAATGAGAGAGGAGGCAGCATTCTGGAGATTCCCCAAAAGAAGAGAACGTTCCCAGTTTGGGTGTTGTAGCAGGCAGGCAGCCTCTTCCTCTGGAGACACTCGCAGATGTTTTCCCTCCACTGGGCAGGCATTTGACGAAATGCCCGAAAACTTGGTACGAATTTGTTGCAGGCAGACTGCATTTCAGCTGCTGGTTCCTTTGGGCCTGGTCTAACACCTAGTAAAGAAATTGGAAATTATCCCATTTGTTCCACTGAGTTCCATAGGCTTTTTTTTTTTACATCTGCCTGTCTCCCTTTCTTCTCTCTCATGATTAATAGACATTGCACAAAAGGAGTAAAAATTTAAATACAAACATTCACGCATGAATGTTTGGTGTTTTTGGTTTTTTTTCCAAGGGGGCAAAGACAGTAAGGTACCTATTGAGGCTACTTCAGTGTCAATTGTTCACTCTTCACCCTCATATATGTAGTACAGGGCTGTGCAGAAATCCCCAGACTGGCTCTGAAGGAAACATTTGGACTAATAAAGGACTAATATTTGTAGCCGCTTTAATTGCATGTGATTTAGAGTAACAGTCATAAAGTGTAGAACAACAGTCATAAAGTGTAGCACTATTTTAAACCTGGGTATTCTCAGAAGGGACTCAATGCAGTCTAGGAAAAGCAGGTAGAATAAAAACCATACCTTGCATATGAATTATTGCTCTTCTATGGCATGTAAGACTACAGTAGGATTTCTCTATTGTGTAGGAAACTGACTGAAAAAAAATATAAATCAGGTTCTCAAAATTCAGACATATTAACTACTGCTAAAAACATTAGTGCTGAGGTGAAATCACTTCACATGTTATCAGTAACTTTATTGTTAGGTCTGCTCTGGTCTATAGCCTGACCTAAACTCTTCATACTCTCTCTCTTTATAAATTTAAAGCTAGCTCTACAAGGGAATTTAGGCATGACTTCACTGCACCTAACTTGCTGTCTGCATCCAAATCTCACCTACTCACCTAATGACCACTGAGGAGTACAGCTCCCATTTAAATTAATGAGAGTTAGGTTTCTAAATGGCTTTCTAAAGTACACATTTAATGCCATTGGTGAGCCTGGTGTAACTTGTAAAGAAGTAGTGCAAGTCAGACAATATGCCATGATGATAAAATTGCAGTTAATTCTTGAAGTGATATCATCCTCAAAAAATAATAGTTAACAAATGTTTTGGACTGTATCTGGAAAGGACTTGAACACTTCATCACATGGCAAATGAGTCAGCAGGGATTCACAACCAGCCACTAACTGAGTGGGGACATGCCTACAACATTAATTTGGAAATGCTGGCATCTCCCTTATTCAGCAGGTTAGACACTCATCTTCAGCATATGTGGACTAAATTTAATAAACCAACTCTTCTTTTTAAACCAATATATCAAAATCACCTCATTTAGCAGTAAGTGGATGTCTCACTCTGTTTAAATTATGACCAGCAGTAGTGGCACTCAGGTTATATGTTATGCATTGGTCTGCGCAACAATCTGCAGTCTGGACTATTCCTGTATTTTAGCAAATAACCATATACTGAAAAATGTATCAGACATCTGACCACAGTGACCATGATTGAATATGAACATATCATGCGATGAGTGAGCAACTGGCTTATGGGTTGGGCATAGAGGGTAAAAGTGAATGGCCATCAGACGGACCACTGGTAACTAGTGGGTTTCCATCTTGGGCCCTGTGCTCTTCAACATCTTCATAAGTGACTTGGACGCAGGACCAGGGGGGATACTAAGCAGGTTTGCAGATGACACAAGGTTGGGAGGAACTGTTGACCTTCTGTGAGGCAGTGAGACCCTGCAGAGAGATCTCAACAAGTTAGAGAGTTGGATAATTACCAACCATGTGAATTTTAACAGGAGCAAGTGTCAGATTCTGCACCCGGGACACAGGAACGCCGGATGGATGTACAGGCTGGGAAATGCAATGCTGGAAAGCAGCGCTGTGGAAAGGGACTTGGAGGTTCTGGTCGATGGCAAGTTGAACATGAGCCAATAGTGTTCCCCAGCAGCCAGGAGGGTCAAGCACGTCCTGGCGTGCTTCAGGCACAGCATTACCAGCTGGTCGAGAGAGATGATTGTCCTGCTCTGCTCTGCACTGGGGTGGCCTCACCTTGAATATTATGTGCAGTTTTGGGCACCACGATATTAGAAAGATATTAAGCGCTGACTAGGNGGTTCTGGTCGATGGCAAGTTGAACATGAGCCAATAGTGTTCCCCAGCAGCCAGGAGGGTCAAGCACGTCCTGGCGTGCTTCAGGCACAGCATTACCAGCTGGTCGAGAGAGATGATTGTCCTGCTCTGCTCTGCACTGGGGTGGCCTCACCTTGAATATTATGTGCAGTTTTGGGCACCACGATATTAGAAAGATATTAAGCGCTGACTAGGCAATGATTAAACATATGAAGTTTAACAAGTGCAAGTGCCAGATTCTGTGCCTGGGATGGGGCAATCCTGGATATATCTACAGATTGGGGAATGAGATACTGGGAAGCAGCACTGTTTAAGAGACCTGGGGGTCCTGGTCATTGGCAAGTTGAATATGAGGCAGCAGTGCCCTGGCAGCCTGGAGGGCCAACTGTGCCCTGGGGGACATCAGGCACAGCATTGCCTGCCAGTTCAGAGAGGTGATTGTCCTGCTCTGCTCTGCACTTGTGCGACCTCACCTTGGATGTTGTGTTCAGTTTTAGGTGCCACAATATAAGAAAGACATTAAGTTATTAAAGAGTGTCTAAAGGAGGGCAATGAAGATGGTGAAGGGTCTAGAGGGGAAGCCATATGAGGAATGGCTGAGGTCACTTGGTGTGTTCAGCCTGGAGAAGAGGAGACTGAGGGGATACCTCCCTGCAGTCTACAGTTTCCTCGTGAGGGGAAGAAGAAGGGCAGGTACTCATCTCTTCTCTCTGGTGACCAGTGACAGGACCTGAGGGAGTGGCCTGAGGCTGTATCAGGGGAGAGTTGGGTTAGATATTTCCCCCCACCCCCAGCTTTTATAACCTTTTATGATCTAATCTGGAGTCTTGTATGTGTAAACTGGTATTACTGGGATCATATATCCATCTTCAAGGCATTTTAGTGTCCAAGTTTGGAACTTACACACCTTGCCTTAAACTACACAGCAATGTCTGTGGAAGAGCCAGGAGCTAAGTATGAAACTCCACATGTCCTGCAGTTACCTAACTACTGACCTGTTATGGCTTCTTCCTCAACTGCAAGATAATATTTACTACAATTTAAAATCCTGTAGCATTGTCTTTCCTGGATTTCTGGGTTTGTGGGTTGGAAGCACAGTAACCATTTGTGAGCATCCATTCATCCTAATTTCAGAAAAAGAAATAGCTGACTGTAGGTGTCTAGCAAATTTTTTCTGATTTGACTTTGGTGATCTATCTTCTAGATATTTGGTTAGTCAAAGTTTAGCAAGCACTGTCATCTCCAGCTCAGAACCAGAGGCCTCTTCAAAACCTTGAAAAGTTGTATAGCACAATGGCATCAACGTAGAACTTTTTCTCCCTTCTCCCCCAGCCTACGATTCTTCTTCAAGGAGTTCAGCTGCCTGTTATCCTCGGCTTAGTTTTGATACAGCCCAGCTGTGCAACCTTAGCTCAAACTTTTAAGAAAATGATCAGTTATGGGAAAGAGCTAAGAAAAAGTAAGTAGACTAGAATCAGCCAAATTATAATGTAAAATTGAAGGCAGAGGTAAGGTCATTGGCACAGGTAACAACTGAAGAATTCAGGGAGTAAAACACTGACAAAGAAAGTTATAGAATCTTATGGAAAAAGACAGTGAGATGGAAGATGGCAACTCAGACACACCAAGGACTAGCCTCCTTCCAGAAGCAGCAGCAAATGCGGATACTTTCCGCCTGACAGAGGACACCAGGACACCTGGCCAGCAATGTCCTACTGGGTGTCTTACTGGGGGTGCTGAGCATGCTGATGCTTAGCCTTGGACTCAGTGCTAAAGCTTACATATCCTAGTTATCTCTTCTCTGCATTATCCAATATGTAATTGCTTTCTGGGCTTTTTTTTGGTTATACCTATTTTGTGAGTTTGTCTCTCATAAATGGTAAAAGCTGCCTGAATAAAGAGAACTGGGGGGGGGGCAGAATAACAACCTGTAAAAACATGGCTCTATACTGCTGCACCTTAACATAGAATAATACAGGATTGCACAGTGTACAGTTAAATCATTAAAGATATTTTTATATTTCACGTTTCCCTCCCAGAAACTATTGCATTTAAGATGTGCTAGTTCTAATGGTTTTGAAATTTGCAGCTGCCTAACTGGAGACTCATACAAGTCTAACCCTGTAACTCAAAGACTGTGAAGCATCCTGGAGGAGTTCTGTGTTTGAAAAGAAAAATATCAAGACCAACAAATCCTCCTCTATGCCAACTTAGCAAAGGAAAGAGGTAATTGAAATATAAACTCTCTTTACATTGCACATTACTTTCACATTACTATCTGTTGAAGAGTGATGGTACTTCAAGTCCACAAGAGGTGGCTCAGTACTTCTCAAGTTTGGGCACTTAATCTAGGAAGTAAAATTCTAATATATATCAATAATTGTTGACAGGAGAATGGCAAATTTCAAATTTAGAGCTGCCTGAAATTAGGAATCAAAAATTTGGTTCATTATTGTGAAATAGTATTTCATTTTGCTATATTCAGTAAGAAACAGAATAAAGCAACTTCAGTAGCCTGAATGTTGAAAAAGGCAACATGTGATTATTGGCATGAATAAAGTTGTCAAAATGTTCCCTTTCTTGATGTAGTGACAGTAGCTTTTGGATCTTTGTTAATATTCTGCCTTCCACCGCTGTTTATTCCTGTATTTATTCGATAGTACTTCCTTTTAGTGTAATTCTGCTTATCTAAAGTAGAATATGCTGAAGTAGAACACTCTTGAAACTGCATATTAATGTGTCATGACTTTTATTTATAAACTTCAGGCTTCTTTGGATTTTTTCTTTTATTCCTGTATAAATGTGAACTTTTCAACTTGGATAGTCTTGTAAAGCATCTAAAAAAAAGTACAAAAATTGCCAGTAGAAACATATATCTCAAAGTCATTCATATTTTGACATATAAAGTCCTCAGTTATTTTATAATGATTACTTTATATTGTTCCCTTTATTAGATTTCTTTCTTCTTTTTTTTCTTTCCACATTCGACTGATTATGTCCATGGAAACTAGCCCTAATTGTAGCTTTACAGGCAGGCCATGTTTTCCATCATTGGCACATACTGATGTAAATCACTGGGGAGTAACACAGGACAGAGCTGCTGTTTTCTGTTATGCTGCAAATCAGAACAAGATTGGTATTTCTGATTAACCATTTTTGCAAGTGGCCTACCAGTTCCCTGCCAGATTATAATGTAATAAATAAAAATGTCACCAAAGATACTAGGCTCAGCACTGATCAAAAAAAAGATAATCTTCCAAGGAAGATGGTTTGAAGTTTGCACCTACTATAGTGGTCTTCATGACCAAAGTTCATTTTACCCATAAAAAACCTGAATATTTTTCCTGTAGGTGTTGAGATGTACATATCACCCCTTGGGCTATGATGTGGAGCCCATGACACCTTAATCCTGGTTGCTGCAACGATGCATGGACCGTACTGGTAGCGCACGAATGCCTTCAGACTAAATGGCTCTGTGATGGTTGTAAGACTTGGGAAAGCTGGGACACTCCTAAACAAAAAAAAAGGAGCCTGGGAAAGTCTTTTTTTTTGCCAATCAAGACACCACGGAGACTTCCAGAGCAGTGAGCAATGTGCCAGCAGAAACTCACTGGAGGGTCAGCAGTAGCCAAGGGCTGGGGAGCACTTCTCTTTGCACTGTGCTTGGGTGAAGGTGTACAGCTTGCCTACACGTGTCTGTGATGTCAGCTCAGGGCGAAGAAAGGGCTCTGAGTGAGCTTCTTCTCTCCTGGCCAGCTAGGCAGCCACCTACCACAGGGAGGGATGCTGCGGGCCAGGGAAGGTGAGCCAGAACACCTGCTTGGAAGCTGGCACTCATTCCCCAGCTGCTGGTGGGAGGACAAGGGAGATTTTATTTGTCAGCACTGCTCCAGCAATGGGGCTGAGGTGTGAGTGACCATGTGGTGGTCAGCCTTGGAAAAACCTCGAAAACATCACAGGAGCAATGATGCTGGGCAGACACCAAGGTCAGTCTCTAACAACTGCTGCTATTCCTTTGCAATTTAGCCCTTGTGTTGACTGTTGCTTAGGTTAATCACTATTCATTTCTTTAAAGCCAAAAGTCCTTGGCAGAAGACAATATGGTGAAGGGCCATCCCAGCCCTCATGGGTCACTGTAAGAATGAAATCAGCTGAAGCATGAGGGCTTCAGATAGCATGCCGATGAGTGTGCTCTGCCCAGGCAGATAAGGAGAGCCTTCTGTCAATAAGGTTTTGATCTCTGGCCTTTTCCAACACACTCTCTTTGGGAACATGTTTTTGGAGGGGTAAACTGAAATTTAAAGCTTCTGTTGTGAAAATCTCCATTGTACTTTTATGTAGACTTCATAATACGAAGAAAATGTATTTTAGTTATCACTGTTACCTCTTTTGTGTTAATCCAACGTGCACTTTTCTTTGAAGGTTTTGCTGACTTTATGAAAAATTCACTTTAAAACACCTGAGAATTAAAAAAACCTTTTTTCCACTTTCAGCCTCTGAGATTTTGAGTCTCCTCTATGTATTCTATAAAAACTCATGAATTGCAAGTACCAAAAAGTACAAATGTATATTAAAATGTGTTTGCACTTATGATTTTTTTTAATTTTGCTATATCAGACAGTGATAAGCTGCCAGTAAAGCTAGAAATATAAGATCACAACAGAAGCACTGGAGTTTAGCTGCTAGAATACATCTGAGCTCAGGCACAGATGCTCTCCTAACAACACTGCTCATTCAATCATGTTTTAGCAGCCTCCCATCAGGAAGCATTGATTTGTCTAACTCTATTAAGCTTAGATAAGAAAGGTAAATAATGTCACCCAGTATAAGACAACCACTCCAAAATAAGTCTGACATTGGCCAATAATCACTCTAGCATTTTTGTGGCTTTAGCAGCTTTGGAGGCTTTTGAATGGCACAATGGGGAAAAAAAAGAGAGCAAGAGAACGAACACCCGCTTGCTGCTTTAGCCTAATCGAGATGAATTATTAGGAAGGGCAGCCAACACTCAGGCTAAATGCTAACAGATGTGGTGCCGAGTGTGCCATTCAGATGCTGGTGGTTTGCTGTGGAGCAGTAGGAAGTGGCCGCAGTGGGTGGCAATGGAAGTTGGTGTCCGGCTGGTTAGTCATGGAGGGAGCACAACCCCAGCTTCCCGTTCCCAGTCCCACCCATTAGTGGGGCTGACACTGCAGCTAAATACACAGTTTAATTTTTTTACCTGATTTCTGCCAGGAAACATCTTGTTACTAGGCATGTCTTTGACAACTCTGACCATGAGGCAGGAGAAAAGACTCAGGTTTTTTGAGGGGCACATGCAATTCTAAAACTGCTCTGTTGGAGAGGAGCTAGTACAGACCAGCCACCAAAGCCATAAAGGCTAAAGAGAGAGGCTTCCCTCTGCTCACTGAACTCACTCACTCAGGTTGTGATGAAGAAATAACTTTCCCATTGACATGTTTAGGAAAGGTTTTCACAAAGCCACTGATGGGTTTTGGTGTAAGATGAGACTGGTATCCATTAAGAGCCAGTCTGGGATGTGCTGGGCAGCCGTGTGGTATGACAAAAACAGAGTGGTTGCTTCACCTTGCAGACATTTGCTAGTTGTTTTCCAGCAGAACTGGTTTGCTGCTTTTTGGCATATAAATTACAGTGACATAGCCGTGTGTTGAAACCTGACAAAGTCATAGTAAATTGGTTGAATGCCTTGTGGTGTTCAAAGCCTCAGTGAGAAGGACAAAGAGGTTTTCAACACAAAAACTAATATTGCATAGTGATGTGGGAGGCCAGTCAAGGAGCACTAAAAACAATAGCAAAGACCCACAAAGGGAGATGCAATTAACTTGTGAGCAAACTACAAGACAAAGTTTGCTCAGAAAAAGCCATTGTCGAACATGTAACAAATGAAGGCATTCTTATCACAAGCTAGTTTCATAAAAGAGCAGAAGATTGTCTGTTGGCCAAGATACTCTGCGTCTCTTCCTACCTGTCAGAGGGTAAGAAAAGGTGTTAGCCAATGGCTGAAGTTTTTTCCAGAACCACACTCTGGGAACTTATCTTCATGTGTGCAAAGAAAGCAAGTAATTTCTGCCACTGATCATCACTGATCTTTTTCTTTTTTTTTAAATGTATACAGTAAGAAATATCACTGAAGAAAAGATTGTCATGACTTCTTCCCAATCTCAGCCCTTTTAAGGTTGGACTATATCCCACTCTGTACTATTCCTGGGATGTATATTAAACAATTTAATGTTAAATGCCTATTCTTCATACACTGTGACTTCACACCTTCATTTGTGGGGTCTGAAATAAACGGACCATTGAATTTTTGTTCCCTTTTCCTGCTTTAATTGCTCAAGTCCATGTTCCCAGGGTCAAACAGTTAATTACTGGGAGTTGGATTTCTCATCCATTACTCTGCCAAATGGACAGGACAGGACTGTAGCCAAAAGGCTCCTAAAGCCAAGGCAACAACATTTTAAAACTATTTTTCACAGCTTGATAAATTTCATAGCTTCTAGGAAAAGAAGCCCTGGAGTATCTTGTCTGGGGAAGCTGTGGACAGTTCACCAGCAGCAGCCTATAGATGTAAGTTTGACAGATACCTGTCAGGAGTGACATAGTCAATATTACCTCTGCATTTGGAGGTGACCTGGAGATGTCCTGATGTTCCCATAGGCGTCTCTGTCAGCCCAATGAAGAATCAGGGCCTGCCTCATCTCTCAGTGTAGAGGTTACATGCCACTATGGCCATATCGCACTAGTCTGATCCTTCACTTATGTGGAAGTGAGCTTGCAAACTTTGTATTTTATGGTAATCTTAACAGCACTGAACCAGGAGGACTTTGACTCCTTACAGTGTGACAGATTTTGCTGAAGAAACTGCAGGAATTGGATAGGTAACCTTTTCTCCAAGTCCAAGTTTAAACTACTCTGAGAACATCTGTTTTAGCTTGACTCTTGAAGGTGGGAAAGTCATTCCTAGTACTTTCGTGAAACTGCTAACGTCGAATTTTGAATAATCTTGATGTTAGGAACATAATTTTAATGTTGGAAGCACAAACTCATATACTTTAATGCAGTATAAGCCGCTTCAGTTCCTCCCACCCAGCTCAGTGTGGCAAATACATAATTTTTAGAGCCGTTACCAGACTGAATTTATTCACAGAAGGAAGTACAACTGCAAACCCCATCTTAACAGGGACAAAGGCATCAGGTTCAGCACCCTGTCATTATGTAGCAATAAAGACATTGGGATCCAAATGCTATTTTCCAAATGCTATTCCAGAGTTCCATGCTTTTGATATTGTTGAGTTCATCAAGTGAACAGGATTTTAAGGGTGCTTCCCCTTGCTTAAGATGTCAGTTTCCCATGACCTGGCTTGATCTGAATGTGAGTCTTAGTGACTACAGAAAACAAAAAATTATGCCTCTCTGTGCTCACCACTCAGGTATAGGTTTATCCAGGCATGTGAAGGAGAGCTGGCAGGGATGGGGAAAACCCTAAAAGCTTCCACTTCAGCAGTGCTGCCTGTGTAGAAACCAGGCATTGTTTGATATGACTAAGCTCAGCTGCTTGCACGGACTTTTCCAACAGGCCTGTGTGTTTCAGATGCTAGACTTTGTGGATTTTGGATTTCTTATTTAGACCCTTATCATTCTTTGTCCAAATTTCTTTAAGCAAACTAGAACATGTTTGCTGTTATATCACATGCGTTAACTGTAGTTGTAAAATGCTGGTAAAACATTGCAACAGGAGCTGGAAAGGCCACAAGAGAATGTTCTTTAAAATTACAAATGAGCTGGACTGGGATGAGCTTCCCATTTAACTGTTTTATCTCACTTCCCTCTCTCACTCTGTGAAGTTAATAGTGAGAAACTTGAGTTGCAAAGCTGGCTCTGAACATCTCCAAAATTCAGCTAGCTGAAAGCTGGGCTTTTGCCTCAGTTTTTGAAGGGCTGATATAAACCAGTAGACATCCACTGCTTTCAAAACTTCTGCTATTGAATTACGCCAGCTGAACTCTGGCCCATTTTGCATCTCTCCATTCCTCGCCCCAGTAGGCAGTGAGTGCAGAAGGCACACACGTCTCCACCATAGCCACCCCCCAAAATAGGCACAGGCCCTAAGGTAATAATTTGAATTTATGAAATGTTTTTAGAACAGAAATTCTTTTGGGAGATGGAAATAATTCAATAAAAAGGATGGGTGCGCAGATAGAACTACTCTCTGTTCAGAAAAAAGGTCCTCATGAACATGCCTCAGTTTAACAGCCAGGACATATGGCACTTATTCCATAAGAGCTGACTAAATAATTTTAATTTCTGCTCAACATTGTTACATTAAGACTTATAAAAAAAGTAAAGAGGTCTATTAATACTTGTTTTTAAATGACACAGAAAAGGGAATTACATTTTCTCACAAAGGCAGAAGACTGGATAAATGTGTTTCATTCTTTCCAATGATTTGAAGAGTATTAATCTCTTCAATCATGTAGTCAGCAAGTATTCCCTGTTACTTGAAAATATCTGGTGCATATTCAGTTTTCTGCACTTCTGAACAATTGATTAATTAAATGTGTTTTTTGTTTTTTTCCTGATCGGAGATACTGCCTTGCAACTTGCACTGTTACTTCTGAGTAAAACAACTGTATTTTGGACATAGCTGGAACAGTTTCCTGCAAAGTCTCTCAAACAATGGAAATGTATATTCCATATAGTTATCTGAGATATTTTCAGTTACAAGGTATTATTTTAACTGTAAGAGATCATATAGGAAATTAGTCACAGAACACAGTACTGAATGCATCTTTATTTCCTAAATTTGTCTAGGAAAGAGATTTCTTCTACTGCTAGATTATATGACATACTGCAGGCTATTTTCCCATCTCAGATCAGAAAGAAAATGCAAATATGTTTGTGTATGAATAACCCAAAATACATTCTGAGCAGAGTCAAATCATTATTTTTAGTATAAATTCACATTTCAAAGAGAAAAGTTGTTAGGCTACAGAAAATAAACTGTTAATTATGAAAGTATCAAAACAAAATTGTTGAAAGAATTGGAATAATTAAAAAATATAGTTTCAAGATTCATAAATGTCTATGTTTTCCTATTGGCAGTTTTAGTTTTAATTGCCACACTTTTACTGATTGGCTGAAAATGTACTTGATGCCTAGTCTTACATCTGTGATCTTTTCCTCTATTCTCAGAATTACTTAGTCTTATGTTTCAGCTACAAAATTAATACAACCCTTTTCCCCCCAGTTCTTTAGCATAATAAACCCACTTTCCACAGTGATGTGTTGGATCCAGCCATGTAATTCTCACACATTACTTGCGCAAAGCGCAGCTGTGCAGGAACTTGTTCATTGCATGCATATCAAAAGCATTTACTATGAAGACGAAGTATTTGTAATTAATTCATGGGGCAGCAGATTTTTGTCTTATTTCCTTCACTTATAAGTGAAGGGTAAAACCTCATCACTTCTGTTGGACTTCCTGTGTTTATTTAATTATTTTGTCATACCATATGCATATATATGTCCTTATGTATGTCATCTTCTGTTTTGCCTGATAAAAGCCCAGTGCTAAAAGGTATTGTACTTTTTCTTTAAGCTCACAAGAATTTTAATTAGTGGTTACATTATATATATGTATACATAAAAAGAGAGACTAATAAAACATCCTCCCAGAATTTAGTAAAAAAGCCTAACTACTTCACACATTTTCTACAAAAATGGCATGCAACCCACACACCTAGCTGCAGATGCCTAGTTTAATAAATCATCTGTTTTTTCTAGTAATTTAGGAAAACTCTGAGGTAAACATGATATGAAAAGCAAAAAAAAGGTAGAACAGAGCTGTAACCCTGGGTTCTTGTAGAAGTAACTCTATTGCCCTACAAAAGAAGGTGGCGGTCCTTTGGGGAGATAGCTACACTAGTTTCAACAGATCTACCACACGGATCTATATGGCCCATGGGTTATTGTGGTGGGTTCACCTTGGCTGAATGCCAGGTGCCCACCCAGCCACTCTATCACTCCCCTTCCCAGCTGGACAGGGGAGAGAATAAGGGTGGAAACAAAAGAACCACCACAAATTGTGGGTTGCAATAAGGCAGTTTATATTTATACAAACAGCAAAAGCAAAAGCAGGGTGCGCACACACAAAGCAGAAGCAGCAACTAATCTCTACTTCCCATGTGCAGCGATGGTCGGCCACGTCTCTGGCAAGCAGGGCCCTACGTATGTCGGATGTTAGCAGGCAGCCATCAGAGACAATGAGTGCCCCCCCTCCTCCTTCTTGCCCCAGCTTTTATATCTGGGTTGACGTCATATGGTATGGAATATCCCCTTGGTCAGTGTGGGTCAGCTGGTCTATTTGTGTCCCCTCCCAGGATCTTGCCCTTGACTGAACAGTGAGTGCTGTGCTCAGTGGTAGCCAAAATATGGGTGTGTTATCGACACCAAGGCAGAGCACAGCACTGTGAGGGCTCCTATGGAGAAACAAATTCTGGCTCAGCCAGACCCACTACAGTTATGCTTTCCATGCAATTATCAAGACCCCTGGAGTTACTTTTGCCATCAATTCAGATCATACCAGAGCAAGATTTTAGCCTGAGAGGGAAAAAGGAAAGGTTGTTGCTCACCTGGAAACCCTTTCCAAGCAGTTATTATGGGGTGAAAGGATCCATTGCTTGCAGACAACATAGTGCTCTCCTAGGAAACAGTAAGGTTCTAGGGCTACAAATGCATTCTTTTTTTCTCTCTAAAAGTCACTGTTCACTGGTCTAATCACAATAAAGTCAAGTCTGATGTAAGCTTTCGCTTTAGAATTCAAATTTAGCTTTGCTTTCTGAAGAAGATGTATAGCCAAATGCAGTCAGTCCTTTTGGAAGCCTCATTGTGTGTCTCTGCTGCATCCGTGCAGTAGAGACACTGCAGGGACTGACTGACCATGGCTTGTTTCAGAATTATCTATATTATGAATCAAATTACTTTAAATTGATTTATTGCCTACTTGAATCAATGGTTTCACTTACCTCCCAGTACTGAAATATCCAGGTACCTAAACAGTGTAAGTCACACCAGCCCATCTGCTGGCAGGAAGTAGAGGATAGGCAAAGCAGCCCAGTAAGAAACATCAAGGAGAGACAGAGGCTCAATTCTTAGCCCAGGCACAGTTAAGGAAGAGCAAACCTGGCTGTTTCCAAATGGGCTCCAAAACACAGCATATTTCCTGGGGTCAGATATCTAAAATAGAGACATTCTTTTTTGCTAAATTTGAAGGGAAGAAATATTGTCTGTATTTGCAGTAGTCAAGTAATTTGGTGTCCTTGTTTGAGAAATGAAGATCAATATTGAACCATTTGATTGACTGGAGAAAGAAAAACAGGTATTCAGCCTCCCAGGTCTTCCAACTTGTTAGTTTAGTCACCTGGCAATAAAGTATTATGAGGTGAGGGTTCCCCTGCATCTCTTCGATTGACGTTGGTTTTGTTTATAAAAATAATAGGATATTCACTAGACCAGGGAGCTAAGCCCCACTCAAGCCTTCCATGTAAGTGGCCTCACATAGTCTGTAATGCAAGTGAAAAGCTTAAAAAAAAAAAAAAAAAGGAAGGCTTGCTTATGGTATGGTAAGGTAAGGTATGGTATGGTAAGGTATGGTATGGTATGATATGGTATGATGAAATGTTATGTTATGTCATGTTATGTTATAATGAGATACTTCACCATGGCTTAAGAGGTTGTTATGCTTTAACTCCAGCCAGTCACCAAGTACCACACAGCCGCTCGCTCCCTCCCCCACCAGTGGGATTGGAGAGAGAATCAGAAGGGCTAAAGGTAGAAAATTCATGGGCTGGGATAAAGACAGTTTAATAGGGAAAGGAAAAGTGCTGTATGCAAGAAAAGTGAAGCATGGAATTCTTTCACTTCTTCCCATGGGCAGGCAGGTGTTAAGCCACCTTCAGGAAAGCAGGGTTTCATCACGTGTGGTGGTTACTTGGGAAGACAAATGCAATCACTCCAAACATCTACTAATGCTTCCTTCTTTCCCAAACTTGATATGCTGAGTGTTATGCCATATGGTATGGAATATCCCTTTGGTCAGCAGGAGTCAGCTGTCCAGGCTGTGTCTCCTCCCAGTTTCCCATGCACCGTCAAGTTTCCTCACCAGCACAGCAGTGTGGAAGCACCTCTCAGCAATAACAAAAACAACTCTATATTATCATCACTGTGTTCAGCATAAATCTTAAACATAGCTCTCCAGTCAGCACAGAAGTACAAGGTAACCCAGCTGCAAATATACTCCCAGCAAGTTAAAAGCACAAAGTAGGTGGCAGAAAGCCACAATAATGCCATGTTGGGGACAACTGCTGTTTTGCACACTGTGAGCTGGGCAAGCTGGTGCCCCTTAAAAATGAATGACTTTTTTGACCAAGGAAAGAAGAGTGCTGTACTTTCACTCTGAGAAGATCAAAGTGTTAAATCTCTCTGTCTCAAATGAAGAAATTAGGTCAGTTCTGAGGATATGGCTACAGTTCAAACCACCGTGAAGAAGTTAGTATCTCAGCCTCGAATATGCAAACAACAAGTTAGAGAGTTCTTAAAAGAAGTATTTCAATTTGAGTAGCCTTAATCCTAGAAGACTTAAATAATTTGCTGCAGCAATCTCAGAAGCACAAGCAGTTATATTTAAGAAAAAGTGAAGGGCACACAAAGCTGTAGAAGGCTAAAAAGTTATGTACTTAATTTTAAAAAAAATTGAAAGATTATTTAGTTTAATTCAAGTGTCTAGGAAATACCGGCAATAATGAGCAGATGTTTTGCAGTATGAGTTGAGTAACAAGTAGTACAGATTCATCAGGGAAGAACAATCTAATTTCACTCCACACAAACAGTAATAAACTTTTTGGACTCTGTAGTAGCAGAAGATACAGAAACACATATCTTGACTGAAGACTTTTGACACTGTGCTATACACTAAGCAAGTGGGTTAGGAAACCATAGCATAGAGAGTCTGTGGAAGATACTTAGATAAATTTTCCAAGTGGCTCATAATTTTTCACCCTTCCATGGGAAGAATGAATAAAGAAAGGTTGTATTGGACTGTGTCCTGGCCATTCAGTGCTGCTGTAAGTAGACTGGATAGTGGACAAAACTGAGTTACCGCATTTGTAAAGGACATGATAATTAGAAAGAGCATACAATGCTGGAGGCAGGAGTAAAATTCAAGAAAAATTAAAACTAACTGGAGAAATGCTCTAAAATAAGGTAATTCTACTTGAAGAAAATAAGCAAAACTACCAGCTTCTACACCTTGGTGGAAAAACAATTTCACATTTGACTAGACAGCAGATCTACAGGAAAAAAAAAAAACAAAATTATGTTGAATCAGAAGGTGAACATGTTTGCTGAAAAAATGTGAATGTCACCCTGGTGGGTACAAACTTGAGTAGAGCCTAGAAGTCATGTGATATGATCCTTCAATTCCATTCAGTTCTGAATGGCCTTTGTTGGAGTCCAGTCTACAGTTCTACTCTAAGGAGGGTATGGACCTGTAGAAGAGAGTCCGGAAAGCAGAAGCCTGAACGTCCTGAAAGGAACTGGTCTTTTTTTACTTCCTGAATGGAAGAAGTTGCTTCCAAGATAAATATTCATGGCAAAGGTATTAAGTGTTGGCAGGCTCCAGAACTCCTTTGACTTGAGCCCTTCAGACAAATATCTTCTAGAAATTACATAGTTTGTATAGTTTGTTTCTGAAATGCAGTAGAAGAATAGAGTATATGATTTTTTGAGATCCTTTGAGGAGGGTCTTGAGATTTTACATTGATTTTATAATTAACCTTACTCCATGTAGTACCTTGCAAGGTCTGTGTAACAGAGAGGCTTCTGGGGCTGCATCCTGGCTTGACCACACTGCGGAATGTTACGTGTAATTATTAACACAAAATAAAGAAAATAATAAGAACTCTGACTTCTGCTGGTGCTGTGACTGATTTTACTGAAGAAGCCAGCAGAATTACAAGCACCTACATATCTATGTATGTATGTACCTGCATCTATGGAGAAGATGCAGACGCACAGATAGCTAAACAAGCTCATCAGGCTCCGTAGACCAGTTGGTTCTGCTGCATATTGTTCAGACTTAGAGGAACAACAACAAACCAAAATATTAACTGACTTTAGTAGCACTGCTCAGTGATTTGAATAATGTTTACTCACTGGTAGAGCTAGATATCCTTTTCAGCCATGTGCAATCTGCAAACTTCACCATGGACTTATAGAAGTTCATTGCTTCCAGAACCAACCATCTATGGTAGTTGTATATGGAAAGCTGTTTGTGAAGATTATATAAATCCATCAAACAGAACCTCGAGTTTCAAAGTACATGTTCGCTGTTCAGGATAAGTGAAGAGTCATAGGCTCTGCATGACTGCAGGGAGAATGTACACTGAGGGGAATGTACACAGGAGGAGGGATTCTTTACAATCACCAATTCAACAATGGCCCTAGGCAGGACCATTAGAAGAAATAGGCTGTCTTTTTATTCTGTGTGCAGTGGGTTTTTTTAACTCGTTAACCCTGTATAAAATACAACAGTATACTTGACTGGAAAAATAGTTTCTGTTTGAAGATATTAAGATATTAAAAATCCACCACTTCTTTTGTAATTTTCTCTAATGTTTTAACATTCCCTTCCCTTGGGAAGGGAAAAAACCCAACCCATTCCAAACCAAACCAAACCAAACCAAACCAAACCAACCAAACAACACCTCCCTTCCCCCTTGTCTACAGCATTTCCAGTCTGAATTTTTGTGGATTTAATTTTCAGCTCTTCTTTATTTTCTCAGTAGATTGAAAAACACTTGAGTGACCAATTTTCTTTCTTTTTCTTTTCTTTTTTCTTTTTTTTTTTCCCCCAAAGCATGGATAAATCCTTCTGTTTCTCTCCTTGATAAGTAAAGCCCCAATCTTTCTGGTGGCTCTTTTTATTGCATTCTCTTCAAGTTCCTGACATTCTCTAAAAACTACAGTTACCAGAATTGGATATGATGCTGTTGTATCTTTCTGCCAGTGCTGAATACAAAAGTTAATTTACCTCTCAACTCCTACTCCCTGATCTGTTTATTCAGCTATGAACTGCAGAGACATGAAGTGACCTCTTGCATCATGGGTCTGGTTCCCTGTTATTTGAATTGCCTAACCGTTTATAAGAACTAGAACTGCTGCACTGGGTCCAGCCAAGAGTCCATGAAGGCCACTGCCACTTCTCTGCCAGTAGCAGAGACTTAAGGAAAATCAGAACAAGTTTACAGGGATTTTTTTCCCCAGTATATTTCACAGTTTTCATCAGTTTGCAGATAAATGGCCACTTAAATAAAAAGCTGCATCTTTGTTCTTAATAATTCTTGATGGATTTTTTTTTTCCCCATTAATTTATCTAATCTGATACTTACTAGTCCTTGGACTGAGAAAAGTAGTGAATAATCATTCACTATTCTTCTCTATACTCTTCATGACATTTTATTTCTCTATCATATATCCCTTCACATTTTTCTTTTCAAAGACAGGTAATTTAAGTCTGGCTCACTCTATAGAAGTCAATACCTAATTTTGCACATTACTGTCATTTCTGATATATTTTTTCTTTCTGTTCTTTTGTTTTATGAAAAGGGGTTGAAGGACTGCACATAGGATTCAAGAGGTAAGTTCTATTTTTAATGTGTTTGTCCTGGTAAAAGAGCTCTGCAAAAGGATTCAGCACCAATACTCAGTCACCTAAATTAGGTATTTAAATAGACTGGCCAGATTTCCAGGACTATTGAGTACCCACTGCCTTCCACTGAGGTAGTGGAAACTGTGGTTTTTACTCTTCTGAATATCTGAATCCTGCTGTGGCTATTGAGCACTTTGGAACTAACCTTTATAATATAAATATATCTTGGAAATAGTCTGTTTGCATGAACAGCAACAGAATTAAAAAATACCTCTAAATCTCTCACATTTTTTAATGCTGAGGTTAAATATGCAATCATGGGTAGGCAGGAAGAGGGTGTGCAAACTCTCTGCAACTGTATCATTGCATCATTTTTATGAGCAGTGGGGATTATTTTTTTTCAAAGATCACTATGTTTTATAAAAACATCTGATTTTTTGAAACACACTTCCTGGCATCTTAGATTTCAGCAATATTTCTTTTCTTCTTACGTTTAGTGTTTTTTTTAGAGTTTGGGGTTTTTGTCCCCCACACAATTTCTTGGGAAAATTATGACTAATTATATGTAACTTAGGTGACATTTATATTGTCCTATGGAAAAAATGTTTATCTTGTAAAACAGCAGCAGGAATGTTGAACCACTCTGTTAATGCTGATGTATTCCCTTGTAACAGTTAGGGGCATAGTTTTAGTTCCCTTTAAACAGAAGGCTTTTTTTTTGGTACAACACTTATTCCTTGCCACAGATTGTAACTTCACTGAAAGGCCCAAGTGAAAAAAAACCAAAAAGGAACAAATAATGAAGCAAAATTCATGAATTTGAGTACACCTGTCTCTTGTACTGGAAAAATTCCATGGAAAAGTAGGAGTATTATTTTCCTCTATCAACCTGTCTCCTTTCATATGCATTGCAGACTTTTCCCCCACAAAATTAAAAAAGGCGAGTTAGTGTCCTGGGAATCTGTATGCTTTATTTACTAGCACCTGGTGTGCATCTTCCTCTCTCTTGCTGGTTTTCTCAGCAAATATATGCAGCAGATCATATAACTCAGGAAAGTCCATAAGACAACTTCTTTCTAGAAAAACATGGCAATGTGATTTTATTGCATTAAGAAATGCAGTTCTCCTTCGTCCTACATGGGAGTCCTTCAAACATGAAATAAATATTTGGTGATTGAAGTAAATGGCAATGTTGACTTTTTTTGGCCTACAGATGGTAACTAGGCATCTGCATTGTAGGGATTTCAGGTCCTGAAGCAGCAGAGGAGGGTAGAGTTTGCTGAAAGTCTTCAGACTAATAAACACCAAGCTTCTTCGGTGAGCTTTCTTGTAAATAGAAAATTATTCAGTTCCAGGATGACAAATGAAAGATTGTCAGGATTGCCTAGAGCAAGTTCTGCCTGCTTTGGTTTCTGGAGTCAAAATCATTGTTGCTGATGTTAGCAATGCTCTGTTGGCCAAACAGATTTCACCAAAGAGAATCTGCCTCAACATTTTGCTACTTAAATTATACCTACATCAGGACTTGTTATCAGAAGCAGAGCATTGCACAGTGCTCGCTGAAGATGTTTCTCATCTAATTGCATTTTAATGCCTACAGCACTGTAAAAATAGAGCCCATATTATGCGACGGACACCTTAAAATTTCACTTTGTGCCCACTACAATAAAATAACTGACCGAATGAAGGTCCCACTTTATTAAACAATTATCTAATTTTGAATTTTTAGAGTTTTGTTTTGAATTTCCCTTTGAAAGCAATAATGTTCACATGAAAGAATTTTTCTATTAGAAGTCTAGACACAGTGTCATAGGTGCTGCTTAGAAAAATCAACGCTGCCTTGGGAATCTAGAGGCAGTTATGACCCCTGCCATGCTTTTGTGCTGCTTAAAAAACCTGTTAAAATGATTACACTGCATTATTTTCATTGCTGATCTATAGAGATGCAAATCAGGACTCATCTTAATGTTTGCCTTCTCACACTCCTCACACTGGCCATCTCCTTGAGCAGCAGCAATGTTGGACATGTTTGTGGCCTCAGACCTAACAGCATTTGCCTGCTGTCACTTCAGAGCATGCTGATGTCATGCATCCTTTTCATTGTACACCTGCTGTGACTTTGCTTGCATCCTTGGTCAACTACTACAAAACTACGGTTACAAACTACTGTAGAAGAGGTAGGTCTACTTTAGCTGTATGTTTGGCAGCACCTTTGGTATAGCAGATATCTGAACACTAGTTCTCAAAGCAAGTGCCAAAGATATTCTTGGGAAAAGCCTGTATGCAAGAGCTGGCAGCCGCTTCCACTGAAACCACTGGCATAGCTCCTGGGAGCCCAGCTGATCCATAGTGGCTAAAAGCCTGCTGGGAGCCAGATGAGGGCAGGGAAGGGATCTCCGGGCCTTGGATCAGTCCCAGGTGAAGACATTAGAGGCTTTAACTTTGCCAAAACTGGGGAAAAATGAGAGCTGGCATTGAGAACTTGTTAGGAAAAGCAGACAAACTTCACACATCCTCAAACAGGCAGAGCTAGGACAGTAACTTAAGAGTATGATTGCAACCCTTGGGTCTGTACTCTTTGTTCTGCTGGGGGAGAAGAGAGGGTGAAAATTGTCTACTTGTGGATTTGTCTTACAAAATCTCAGTACTCTTCTTATTGTAGATACTGTTCAGTGTGATGCTGTGAGATGAGATGGGATGAGATAGAGATGAAGCAGAAAAACTACTTACATGAAGTTCAGTATTCCATGCTGATTAAAAAGAAATTATTGGACTCACAGTTTCACTTTATCTGAGTCCCAAGAGACAAGTTTTGTGTTATATTTTGCTTACTATCCCTTTCCCAAAGTAATATTGAAATAGTCCTGCACCATCTCAAAGTAGTTGAACTGATGAAATCTGCAGAAGATGCAGATTAAAAAGTAGACTCAAACCAGTCAGCAAAAGTGGAAGATACATGTTTTCTTGCTGTGTTAACACATTTTGACTCCTGATGTGAACTTTTTACTGCTCTAGCAAAGTCATAATGCACTTTTTCCCAATATGATTTAGTTATGCTATTGATTTTTTGGGGGAAAAACATAATAAAAAACCCAAACCACAAACAAGCAAAAAGCCCTGAACACCAAATCCCCTAAATAAACCAAACCAACTAAACAAAAAACATCCCAAACAAAACACTAAAAACCCCCAGCTAATTGATTTTCCCAAATATTTTATTCAGTTATGGTTGTGACCAGAAAAGAAAATTGGTAATTGCAGCGTGTTTTATTAAACTGTTAATTGATTTCCTCTCATGTACAAACAACCAGTAGGCCAGAGTTTGTGTTCATTTGTATTGATTTGTCAGTTTCACTTTTTCTTTTCATGAGGTGGACACGACTCTTGGGTTTATTCTGATGTGATGCCTGTTTTCTGTTGTTACAGATACTGTGTCATGTAGAGCACAGAAAGAGGTGCCACATGGATGTGTTGGTGTTACTGCTACCGTCTAACACAGGTTCTGCTATGTGAGAAGCTTTTGGAGACCCAAATGACCTGAGAGGACAGCAGAAAAGTGGTGGGAGAGAACAAGTAAGCTGTGGTGGCTAACATTTTTCCAAGTGGTGAGTGGTACCTGTGGAATCCTTTTTGTGGTGGGGTTTATAGCCCACTCCTCCGATTGCTGCGGTGAACATTTTTGGTTCCTTAATCAAAATAAATTACATTAAAAGAGGAGAAACTAATGAATCTGTCAAGTTAGCTGGCTATAAGAAGAGATGTTTACTCTTAGAAGGGTGCCTTCTCACTCCTTTGAAATCATATTTCTGATTTTTATTTTAGGGACTTAGGACAAATGTCATACCTTACTGAAGTCAAAGGAAATTTCACCCTGGCCCTCACCAATGCTGCAAGACCACCCTAACCCTTTTTGCAGACCAGGGAAACAAGCTCTGGACTCACACTGAAGCAGTTGCACTGTAGTGACACTATATCATTGCTATGGCATTCTGGCCTCCAGCAAGGGGTGATGTCTGAGCGAGCACCACATTGCAGTTGTTCCAGAAGTCACTGCACCATGGAAGCTATGGCAGTGTAGCAGCACACACGCAAAGTGTCAGTGTAGAGGCACAGAAGTACATCATATATAAAAGCTTCCCAATCCTTTGGAGGCTTCTGGGGTGAATATGCCCCCAAATCTGGGCCAAATCCAGAGTTCAACCCTCAGCAGTTGATCCCTGTACTGGATATTTCTCACAGCAGATACCTCAGCAGGTTCTGGCTGTGATCAGAACCAACCTTTGTTCTTGTGAGCACAATAGTCAGCTGTTTCATGCAACATAAATATCGCTTTAATATTGCTTCACAAAGTCTAACTTTGCACAGTACAAATAAATGGGCAATGGCACTTTATCTGAATCTAATATAGTATACTTTACATTCAGTGTTGCAAAACAGCCTGGCTGGGCTGTGACCTTTTGCTTTTGTCAGACCTCCTGACTCAAGGATAAATGGAAATAAGCTCACAGATTACTTAGTAATGAATAATACTCCAGATGTTGTTAACCCTGTCTTCTGTTGGACATCAACAGAGGCAGTTGATGGGTGCAGCTATAATACATCTTTACTCTCGAAGAAAAAGAAAAAGCTGGCTCTTGTTCAAAAAGGGAAAAAAAAACGAGTGACATGAGTGACTTCACTGATAGAGTCTCATGAAATGTACCTCCTTCAAATTAATCTTACTGAAATCTTAAAAATCAGAGGGGTGCCACAGGGTGTTAAATTAGGAAGCCAGAAGCATTTGCTATGACCTTCAACTCCTCTCACCACAACTCAAGCCAAAAAACATCTCCAAGCAAGCAGATTTGTATTCTTGAGAGGTTTGTAGCATGGGTGAAATGGCTATGTGTAATTTTTTTCTAGGGAAAAAAAAAAAGGGAAGAAAGAAAAGACTGCAGCTGTGATCAACCCAGAGATGCTGAAGCAACAAAATGGAGTGAGAGCTTGTAGGGGAGAAGAGTTCTGTCAAAGCCTGAATGTGTTGCTGGAAAACACATGGTGAAGGTACCCACATTGTTCTGCAGAGAAAGAAAGTTTGCAGGTTAGGACTGGCAACACACACAAGCCAAGTGGCTGGTCATATTTTAAATGGCTATTATTTATTAACTAAATAAACCATTTAAATATCTCACCTCAATGAAAAGCCATAAGAAACATTAATTTATCATAATGGCATGATAGTTCAAAAACACAAACCATAGTCCAGTTAATCCATCAACCAACACAGAAACACTAGGAGAAAGGGACAAAGCAATCCTTCCACCTACCTGCTGTTTTCTTCCCAGATGCCTGGGAAATTTGGTGGCCTTTATCAGCATTCCAAGAAAACTCAAAAATCAGACAATCGCATAAACAATATCCCATCAACAGTTCCTTTGTTTTCCTATTCCTGAAAGTCTGGGGTAGAGAGTGGCAGGGACTGAGGGGAAAAAAGAGTTAAGAATCTTCATAACAATTCTTAAATTGGAAAACAAAATTATTATATTGAAGGAAAAAACCTCCACCCAGTTATTGAGGAAATAAGGTGCAGGAAAAATGTCGGACTTATTGGACCACCCAGCAAGTACCAAACTCAATAGTTTCCTTCAAATGCTTCCTGGCTTCTTTCCTGGACAGACATGCCACAGGCATCGGGCTTAGACTCTAACAAGCCCTCTCCGCCCTTCCTTCACGGTCAGCAGCTGATAACCAGCCAGACCTGATCTGACTCACATTGCAGCAGAGGAAACCCAAAGAGGAACATTAAAGAGCTGCTTCACCTAGGAGAGCACAGCTATTTGAGTACACAGAGCTTTTTGTTACCTCTGCAGTGTAGCCACAGGGAAGCATCTCTCATCCTACAGAGCAGAGTTTCCAGCAGAAAGAAAGTCTTTAGCACCAGGAGACAAATGTATATTTATTCCATCGTGCCCAGAAGCAGAATTTCAGATCCAACAGTTCCTCTCTGCTTTCAGCTGTACTCTCAGCAGCTGCCAGTGTATATTCCATGCCTTGCTTTGAGGCAGATATGCTGGCCCTCGGCAGCTGAGCAAACGTCATGTGAAGGCTGAATTTTTCCAAAGCACTAAGTCCTGGGTTGTTTCTACTTTCTACTTGAGGTCATGACCATCATCATCTTCCATTTGAGGAAAGCTGGACAAAATGATAGAAGTACCTAAACCCCTTGTTTAGAATCACTGCCTTGCCTACATTTAGAGATCATTACAAACATGTTCAATCCATACCGGTTGTTGAGATAGGTAGGTTTTTCTTCTTTTCCTCACATTCTCTTTACTTTTCTAACAGTTACTTGAATGCATTAGCTTTAAAAAAATGGAAAAATATTTTTGAAACATTCATTCCTCTCCCCTTCTTTCATTGATCTGAACTCTAGGAAACAGGTTTATGAATTTTATTCAATGAAAAGAGAACAATATTGTGGTTCCCTATATTTATATTTTTATATATATAAAATATATATAAAGATATTATGGTGGTGTAGTACAGTATACACTATGTAGTGCATTACTACATGGTAATTTAGAGAGTGTATGTTAGATGCTATAACACATTGTGTGTAGTTATGTAGCATATATAGAATGTACATATGCATTACATGTATACTTGTTCATGCATATATAGTGTATATGTTTATAAAGAATATGAATGCCTGTTATATACATAATACATAAAAGAGAATATATGCTTCAAATGTGGCTTTTGGTTATCACAGTTAATGTGCACAGTATTCACGTGCAAGTTACTCTGTGATGAACCATTAATGAGGCCAAATGGATTTATTAGGTATGCCTTTCTGCGCACTTTTGCCACAGTAACCTGAGATTACCTATGACTTCAGACTTCTGCAATATATGCAGTTTTTTTCCCATGCTACCTATTTTCCCATGCCTCTCTGTCTACTGGATTTTGGTTAAAAAGGCTGAAGTATGAGCTGTATCAGTTCCAATGCTGACTGGCCAGGCCATGCATGTGTTCCCACTGGCCAGCTGGCAGACCAAACCAAGTAGATAATTGCTACTCTTACATTGCAGCTTTTTGTTTAGTCCTAGGACTGGGCTAACCTCCATTACCAAGCCACTGACTCCACAAAGTTTGTAGAAATGTAGTTTTGGTTGAATCTTCTGTCCTTCTGTCAAATTTGCTTGGAGTTAACCAATAGGTGGTAGGAGGAATGACAGATACGCATATAAACAAATGGAGAGGGGGACTGAATGTGTATGAGCCACTTTCTTAGGAAACAGTGAAGAGATTAATGTTCGTAGGCACTTCAGAGTTCTATGTCTAGTCTAAATTACTTGTCTTGGTCACTTCTACTCTCAATGAAGAGGATCGGAGTAGCCAGCAGGCATTTGACCCAGTTTGGGATATGTAGAGGAGCATCTCTTGAATAAAATATTTATAGTACTATATGGCATATGGGCAGCTATTGATTCAGGATGGTTGTCCATTGGTTTATCACACCCATTAACAGAAGCAGAAGCTCTGCTCTTTTGTGACCCCAGCAATCAGCCCCTGAGAAGCAGTACAGTCCCAAAAAGGAACCAAAGCTGGATCAATCTGTCATTGTGAAGTTACACCCAGACCTGTGTTTCTATAGACATATCCTCTTCTTATACTCTGAATTTTGTTCAGAAAGAAAATAATGACAATGTTGGACAACATTTTTTTCATCCTCGACAAAATTAGACAGTGCTGCTGGGCGTACAAAAGACCTGGGAAAACAGGCTTTCTGCATACAGAGGAAACTTGCAACAGGTCCAGTGCAGGCTGGATTTGTCAGGTTTATTGCACAGGCTCAGAGGAACCACCTGGGCAGGGCTGCCCACCTGCCCATGGCAGATTCACTGCGGTAGAGGGCAAACATAACTGGTCTGACACAGCCTGGGAACATTAGGTTTGCATCACACGTTTCTCTGCCTAGGGAAACCCTTGTAGTTGGAAATGTTATTGGAAAATCTTAACACGTGTATTTTTCAAATAGTGATTTTAAAGTCTGTGAAGTCTCACTGGAACAAAGTAACACAGCACACAGAATGGCATAGATGTGGGGCATGAAAGAATTACTAGGTTTGCAAATATATAACTAAGCTTATGCTTATTAGGAGAGTGCTGAAACCTTCAGCAGGAAAAGGTGAAGTTTACAGATGTACTCAGATCACACAAGACTTACCATTTTCACTGCCAAAATCATGAGCAGTCACACCTAGTCTCTATGAATGTAAAGAGAAATTCTGAAAGCAATAGTTTGGATGTAATTTGCTTTTACAACTCAAAATACTGTATTTATGTTCCTTAAGTTGGAGTGGTGCTAAATTTGAAAGTGCTCTAGAGCACTTATGAAGGTGATGCAAAATATCCATATCCTCAAGAGAGAAATGCAATCTTTTGATTGGGAAGGAAAACAGTTGTAATCCCTATAGATAAAATTAGCCCAGCTGTATTTTCAGAAGGCCTCGCTCTCAAGTGAAGAGAGATGAAGAATTCCCTTGAGACAGGTTCATATTTTCATTCTTGTTTCAGTTGCCATCTGGAGAAATTCTTTGTAGACTGATGATTATTCCTACAGCTATGTCAGCCCACAAATTCCTAGAGTTGTTCTTTAGCACAAGTAAAAACTGTCTACTGTCTTAATCACTGACAGACTCTCCACAAAACAACAGGGTATTCCTTCAACTCCCTCTAACCTTTACCTTTGTGGTGCTGCCTGCAGTGGACAACAAAGGCCTCTAGTTGTTATGTTGACCACAACTATTTTGTTGTCCCCTTATAACATTCCTAGATGTATATTGTATTCATCTGTGGCCACTGCTTGAAGACTGTTAGGTCCTTATAGCAGGAACAACCTTTACTGTTCTGTATTTGTATGTCCTGCAGTCAGCATGATGGTTTCATTGTGTTACAATCCTTGACTGTAGCTACAAGAAAATGCCTCAAAATGCAGGCAGAAGCTCAGTTTGCCTAGGAACTCTCAGGAAAGAGAATCAATCTGTAGCCAAACCTACTTTACCCATAAGAAGGCCTTGCAGGCAGGTTAGCAGCTGCTGCTGGAAGAGAGGCAGCAGACTGTGTGGTGGCAGCCTCTCCTGGCCGTCACGTCTTCTGCTTCCATTGATTGTGGTCTCCCCATGTACCAGAAACAGCTAGCTCGGCTCTTGAGGAGTCCTTCCTGGTTCTTCACCACACTGGTCTATTCTCCATACCTCACTTTATTTTCCTTGGCAGAAGTTTCCTTGGCCTTAGCCTTGGCAAAGACAAACTGTGCTCTTGCTGTGCTGCCTGAGGAGCCTTGAACTGGCAGCATCTTTATACATAGAAACATCTATGAATAAGTAACTAGTTTTGAGGCTTGCTCAGTTTCTGTACAGTCATTACACATTGAACTTCAATCTGGTTTAGTTCATTTTAGGTGGGAAATGAGTATTCAGAAAAGGCTGTGGCTAGATGCCAGTCTTTCTCAATTTCATCCAAAGCACACATGGGATAAGATTGCAGACATATATAATGCTGTATTTGTTCAAGGTGGAAAAATAGAAGGGTATCTGTACAACCATGTCTAATACTTTGGTCAAGCTGTATTCATTCTGTACACAATTATTTTTCTATGCATGAATCAAAACAGAGGATTTTTTTCCTTGCTATCAGTAAAGGACAATGTCTTATTTATGCAGGTGCAAAGTACGTGTGTGTGTGTGTGTGTGTCCTGTCCTAGGTGAATGCAGACTCTTACTTGGAAGCCATTTGAAAAATACCACTGATTTGTTTTGATTTTTTTGCCAGTAAGGATTGGTCACAGGGTCAACATATGGGACTGATTTAGGGCATTATTCAAATGAGCACCCTCTGCCACTGCTTTCTTGCTCTCTCCCAAACCAGCAGAAAACTCTTTCAGCCAGCAAAGTACCAGTTATTTTGGTAGAAGATACATCCTAATCCGCAGTCTGTGAGTTATACCTTAATGATTTATCCAGACTAGCTGCTTCTCCATTCCCTGAAATTTTCCCCATGTTGTTATTTAAAAAGTATGAAAATACATATAACATACGAAAATGTAAGCATAGATTTATCTACTTTTATTTGTATGTTTGTGCTGGTGGTGGGAAATTTAGCATTATGGATGATCTCATGTTGCAAAATTCATCTCTGCATATATATTTTACTAATGCTCTAGAGTGTTCTGATCAGTGTTCTGGCAAGGTCAGTTGCTGAGATTAAAATGTTCTAAATTGTTAAAATGGATGTGATTTAAAAATAACTCCTCCCTTCTAGCGGTTTGTCAAATATTCCTCAAATGCTGTAGAAAAAGAAGAAATAGGAATGTAAATTTTCAGTGATTATATAACCCATTGTTCACTAGAGCCACAATACGGTCCACCTCCTGAATACTAGGCCCCTCAGCAGAAATGCTGTCTGGGAGGAGTCTGCCCTTTCTGGAGATCTTGTACTTCATTTTGCATAGAGCAGAGGAATAAATGATTTGACAAATTGCAGGTCATAGCAACTTCAGTGGAAGAGTGTAATAAACACTTAATTGAAGCACTTCCTACAAAAAACCTCACCAAAACCGAAAAAAAAAACAACAGCCCACAAACAAACAAAAACCCCAAACTAAACAAAAAACCCCAACCCAAAACAAATAAACCCCAAAATTGATAGTTACCTGGTTACAACATATTTCTTAGAAAGTGGGGATGAGTAGTAATGAGAAACCTGAGGAAAAACTGAAATCTGCTACTGTCCACCTGTGGGGTGAAACCTGGCCAAACTTCAGCAGAAAATTAGAGCAGCTGGACTTGGTTAGGGACCAGCAGACTGATATCAGATATCTATGTGTAGAGGTTCCCTTGTGTATGCAGACACGCAGGAACATGCACACTATGAGCATACTGTGAACAGCAAAAAGTCCACTGGAGAAATGAATAATCCAGACAACTAATGTCACCGCAGTACCCCATTTTCAGAAAGCTCAGATTAGAGCAGAGGACACCCACTAAAAATTACTTTATTTTTATCGATACACTTCCCTGATCAATTGTACTGGTGCTTACCATTTATATGCTGTGTTCTCTGCTTCTGCAGGGGATGTGTTTCTGTATTTTTCTAAGTACTTGACTATAAGAAGACTGTAAATTGCATCCCTCAGGAATATGTCTGCAGAGAGGAGATGTAAGGTCAGTCAAAGTGTACTAGAATTTACAAGGACCAGAATTCACTATATTGCCAAGGAAGACAGCAAACCAGGAGCCTCACTGTGTCAGTCATTTCACCACAACCTAACCTTGCAAAGAGGGCAATGAGAGTATGTTACCTTTGTTTGCCAGATGCTTGATTTTGGGTACCAGTATGGACCTGGCCATTGGTACAGCCAATGCTTCTGCTTCACAGAACAGCCTCAGTTTCCCCTTGGGAGTATGGTGGCATATGCTGGGGCAAGTACTCATATGAGATGTCAAAGACCTCTTGGACATCATCTGCTTCCTATAATGCCATTCTCTTCTCCTTCAGTCCCTGTGTGGAACACAAAATAGAGGAACTCTGAGAATGGCCTGTATTGAATTGCCTCCTACTGAGCCATGTACTTAACAAGTAGATGGACTACTTCCATAGCTTTCCAAATGCAACAAAAGAGATCTTCAAATCTTAGAGGAAAGTGAGAAACTGCATGTTTTGTTCCCCTGCTTCCCCCACAAAAAAAGAATGATGTGCACAGAAAAAACCCCAATGTATTGCTTAGTTCATAAACTTTCACAATGGTACAGGGCAGCTATGGGCATGTGCTTAGTTTATGTTTTCCCTTACTATGACTGAACACAAAGGGGACAGGGAACTCAACGCTGACTGATGTGAAACCACACAGCATACAAAATAACCCACTAAAAACTCTCCATCTCTAAATCATCTAATTTGAGGGTCTCCAAAATATATAGGTGAATAATCAAAAGTAACTTTATTTGAGTCATGGGAAAATAAGATAAATGCTTATTATCTACATTTTTCATTTATATGCTACCTGACAGTGTGCTCCATCCTGTCCCTAAAAATCACTGCGAATATTGTTATATAGCTTTTTTTCATATAGGTCTTTTATCCTTAGTCCTTCTTTCTTTTTTGTCTCCTTCCACCATCAGCTCTACCCAATAAATCTCTGATACTCTTTCTTACTTTCTGTTTGAAGCTTTATCACTACCAGATTATATTCATGTTAGTTTGAAGAGACGCTGGATATGCATGAGGAGGAAAAGAAGGGCATGGTGGCAATCCATGAAGGCAATGTTCGGAGTTTTCCCTGTTGGTCTTCAAATGAGACAGCAGCAAAGAAATCCTTGCTTGCACAAAGTTGTGTCCAAGACCTCTTGGATATCCTGTGTTACCAGTAATGCCCTGACAGGTGATTTCTCACAAGAGGTTTCATTTTCTGCTTGGAGAGGTGCTTGAAGGGGGAGATTTTTTCCAAGGTAAAACAATGGTGCCAATGAAACCTGTCCTGGAAAACAGTATAGTAATTCCATGAAGGAAAAAATTAGTGGGCATCCTAAGGATGGAATTTTTTCACAGTACCCAGGATTTGTGCCTTGATAGGTTGCTAAAGGTTAACTGTTCTCCAGGAGTTGTCTTTCCTCAAGAGCAGTCTATATTTATACCATAATTAACTAGGATATCAGGAGCTTAAGAGAACAGTCTAAATTTCCAAACATTTCTTACAAAAATAACTTGTGCAGACCAAAGCTGTCCAATAACTGAGACTTCCATGAAGATTAAAAAACAAATAAGGCATTCCCGTTGAGCAGTGGTCTCAAACAGGTGGGAGGGCAAGTCTTGTATGTTTGGTTTTGTTTGTATTGTAGGAACTGGGAGTGCATCCCAGATCCAAATTTGGAGAATCTCCATGGGACCATGGATATATCAGTCCCCTCCTCCTTCTCTTCTGCCAAACTGGCAATCACACTGCCGTAAAGGCCTGCGACTCAGATGCAGCCATTGAGTATTTCTCAGTGAATTAAAAGATGGCAATTTTGTGGCATATGGGTCAAATACCCTCCTGTTATAGGAACATAGCTCCAGTTATAAAGCTAGACCTTTTGTCTTATTTACACAGATATTTCTTTAGGAGTAATTTATTTAGCACTGGTAGAATAGCTTCAAAGTAAAATGTGTAGTTGAGAGCAGAAATTAGGGTAAGATTTAATATACAGAAACAGCAACTCTGTAACTTAGTATATTTATGGATGTAATTCTCTGAGACCACATTAGTTCCTGTATAACTCTCTTCAAATCAATAGAATTACACTGGGGATTAATTCACTCTTTAAATTTAACCACGTTGAAAATAATTATAATGTCCTATGACTATAATATTTTCATTTTCCATGGGAAGAAATCTGCCAATATGTAATATGGTCTCACATACCTGATTGCACATTACCTCAAATCTGTGAGAGTCTGCAAGCTGAAGAGAGCATGCTGTTTAGGTTGGAAAAGGGCCAGCTGCATCACTGGCTGAACATCCAGGCTGCTTTTGAAATGGATGCACAAAAATCATGTTGAAATAGCATGACATATGTCAATTACCAAATCTCAAAACTTTGTTGTTTCAGCAAAATTCTTTGTGTGAAGAAAAAGGGGCTCAGTCCTAAGAGGGTCATGGCAGCTACAACTCCTACTGACTTCACTAAGAGCTGCAAGTGCAGCACTGGAAGCTAATGGATTTGTTATTGTCACTTTGGTCTGGTAAATGCTTGGAGGAGTTTCTTTACAACCGTTAGAATCCTAGACATATAAAACTCACACCAGCTTGCTCTTAACAGAGGTCTTTAAGACTCCATGAGCTATTCATTTGCTGAATTCATGGCCTAGGATGATCAGTAATTCTCTGAAAGATAAAATTATAAAATACTAAGTTTCTGATGAAAGGTTAGATCTACATCCCTTTATTTCCATCAGCCAGGGCCTCACACGCATTTTTGCTAAAATATAAGAGGACACAAAATGATTTTAAAGAACTGGAAAATATTTCCAGACCCTCAAATGGTCTTACAGTATTTCAGGTAGGTTTTTTTTATTTTTTTTTCCACAGCACTTCTTATAATATTTTTGTTTCATTTTCAACAACAACTAGAAGTTCATAATTTCTTAATTCAAAATACACATTTAGAATCTGAAGTCTCTCAGGTTCTTCATTCAAAAGTTTTGTTTTCCAGATTTTGATATCCTACTGTCCTCTAATGATAACTTTAAAACATTTGGGGTATTTTTTCAATTTTTCAGTTTGTTTCGATTATTTGATGGGAATATAAGATGGTAAAAAGAAAAGAAATAAAGGAATCTCATGAATTTGCTTTCCCTTTAAAAAAATAGCTTTTTAAATAAAAATTACACTTTTAAAACCAGTTGTTCAAGAAGTCAGTGGGACTATCCAGGGAGCAATCACTATTGATAATCAGGGATTATGCTGAAACAGGTGATTTTACCCTGGGTTTCAAATAATTATGGGTATTTTAATGCCTATTATGCAGTGCTAAAAATCTTGTCTCCTGAATTTTTGTACCAGCTCTTGTTGTCTGATAGAACATCTTTTCTGCCTCTCTTATATGCTGTTTATATGCTACATCTTTGTCTCGCAGATTTTCTCTCCAGCCAGGTACCACCACCAGTTTAAGAAAGGTTTGTCTCTGTGGTACAAATAGCTCTTGGAGCATGCAGATCTAAATGTCATCACATTGCAGCATTTCAGCACAATGTGATGATATTCTGTTTTGACACAGTGTCATCACGCTGCATCCCAGTAGGAAGATGTTTTGACACAAAGTGCTGACAAAACATCAAAATGCTAACAATTGCTCTTTAATATTCATGTGTGGTGTGATGCCTGGAGCATATTAACTGATAATAGCAAGACAGAGGCACAGTAAAGACTACTGGTTAATATATTTATTAAACTTTTACACAAACAAGTTACTACTGAAAATTCCTGCCTGGGTGAAGGTGAAAACATGTCCTCCATAGGGACGATAAAAAAGGATGCATCTTAATCTACAGAAAAGGAAAAAAAACCACCAAGTCCCTTCTTTCTATCTTCTATTTTCCCTGTTTTTACAATGCCCAAAGAAAAATAAACCGATGTTGAAAAATAGCATTGTTGAAGAAGTATGACCCCAATCTGAAAGACTGGAAGTGAAAACTACTCACAGAGTCATAGATTTTTCTGGGTTGGGGGAGACCCACAAGGATCATTAGGTCCCACTCAAGTGAATGACCCATACAGGAATTGAACCCACAACCTTGGCATTATTAACACCATGTTCAAACCAACTAAACTAGTGGCAAGGTCTCTGTTAAAGCTGCCAATACAGGCCTGGATAAGAAAGGATTGAGTTTTCTAATAAATATCCCAGGATTTCAGGGTGAGGGGAAGAAAGGTTTCAAGCTGAACAAAGTCAGAAAGGAGCCTGCTCAGGGTCCCACTTAGCTGGTCTGCCCAGAATCTCACCATTCAGCCTCCCAGATGGGAAAACAGCCAAGCAAGCAAGAGATTTGCACTCTAGAGCTGGAAGCAGGGGCTCTATATATCAGGCTGAAGCCCTCACTTAAGTTTCTCAATATGCTTCACAGAAGGGATGCAGGCAGTGGTTTTACTGAACTCTGTTTTTACTGAACCCAAACCTGGGTTTATCCTGAATAACAGCCTTGGACAATATATTGGGCAGCAGCTGGGATAAAGGAGCTGCAGATGGAGGCTGCCCACCATCCAGGCTGAGAGGAGCAGTAGCATGACACTGGGCCAAAAGCAGGATTTGTACAGTCAGATGTTCTCCTCACTGCCCAGTCTGTTCCCGCACAGCACTGATACAGAAAGCTGAACAGTAGCCACATTATTCATAATGTTTCATGATGCTAATTTTATTTTTGTCAATCAGCTAAAGTGTATTTATTTTTTCCCACAGCAAATTATTTAATAAAGTGGTAAAATTATTATTTTACCATATATAATGATTAGTAGATGGCATGACATTTGTTTGTCATTTTTAACTTTTGACAGTTTTGTCAGAGACCAGTAGCTGGTTTTCAGTCTTGAGCTATCTTTCTCTTTATGACTTTATGTTTGATACTTCAGAGTTTATCCGAAAGGTGACATAGTGAGAAATGACAAAAAACTCTGGAGAAGTTTTCAAGCCACAGGTACTACAGATTATCATAAACATAAAGTTATGCATTGTCATCTGCAAATATGCAATATTATGCATGCAAATCCATTCTGCTTTGTGAATAGAGCTATTGATTTCTTTGGAACTACCAAATTATTAAAAGCAACTTACTTGGATAAATGTGTGTGTGCAGAATCAGATCCTTAATACAACCTGTGTCTGGACATGCTACTCTTTCCTCATGAATTTTCACTGGCTGTAACAGTACAGGCTTGCTATTGTTATAGTATTGAATTACTTGCACTAATATTCATGACACTTAAATTTCATCCCTTTCTTTAAAATGTGAGAGCCAAGGAGAGGCTCACATATTCTCATGATCTGAAACAAATATTTTATTTTAAAAATTTACCAATATTTTATTCTAAAGGATTATCATTAATGTACAGATTTGGTCCTGAGCCCATTCCTCCAAGGATTAGTCTCCAAAATTTCTGGCACAGGTTTGAGTTACATTTGAATATAATGACTGACTGTCATGAGAAATGACCATAACCAGCAGTGTGTGCTGAACATGTCCTACTGTGTTATAGGCTAAATCCTGTAATAGCTCAGCACTTTCATTTTTTATTGAGTTTTCTAGGAGCCAAGGTGATTAGAATAAAAACTGACTGGATAATGACAATTTCATTTTATGCAGCTTTCAAGGTTTAACATTTGTTTTGGTTTCATGTTGAACTGTCTGTTGTACTGAAACCTGAGCTGTTCAGTGAGGATACCAAGCGGCATTTCTTGATTTACTTCCACATCACTTTGAGTCTTGAAAAAAACCCTGAAATTAGCTTTCCCATATGAACACAATAGAGTACAAGGCAGACTCTTTTTTTTTTTTTTGTCTCCCCCCTGAAAGATAACCCAAACAAGAGACCCTTGCAGTTCAAAACTTCAAAGGAGAACAACTAACGTGAGGGTTTTTGTCCAATTAACTCATAGGTATGAAATTCAGCACTTCCTTGGCTCTGGGTCCCTGGGTGCTGCACAGCCTTTGTGTCACTGCTGCCCAACAAGGAGGCCCTTGAGCAACGCCCACTTATACCCACCCAGCCAAGGAGTGGTTTTGGTGTGCGCATGCATAAGCCTTGACTTTTGACACCAGGCAGTGCGAGCAGGAGCATGTACTGCCACCTCATCCACTGTGACAGCCTACAAACACTCCTAATACAATACCAAGCTGTTTCTAGCCAAAATCTGTGGTTAACAGGTGATTGAGCTCTTATAAAATTGTATTTAAATGGTAAACATGTGCTTTAGGGGTGGGTTTCTTAGCAGATGAGTATAATTACAGCACACCATTAATTCATAGAGCCACACAGGAGAGTTGCCGTCTCTCTCTCTTTCTCTACTCCTTCTTGCTTCGTGATGCTGCCAAGCATCCAGCCCTGCCTGTGCATGCCATGGAGTTATCTGCATATGCCCAGCAAGCCTGACGTGCCTATCACACATGTGCTGGCCATCTGTACGGTGCATGAGCAGGAGGTTCAACAAGCCCTTGTGTCTCTGCCTGTGATTTCCTGGACAAAGGAATGGGAGCTCTATCCACATGCACTCGCACCATACCGAGGGTGTGTGACCGCACAGTTGGCCAGCGTGCTGGGAGCTGAGTCCATCCCCCAGAGCATGGCTGATTTCACCAGTGGGTCTGCCTGCTCGTTGTGGGGTTTTCTCCTTTCATTTCTAGTAGTTCTGTCAGTACTGGCAGAATGATCAGTACAGTCAAATGATCTCCATTTGACTTACCTTTCAGAGTCCAGACAGACTGTGGAAGCGATTGCCCTCTGCAACTGCAACCATGTGAAAGGTCTCTGAGCAAATCCTGTCACTTACTCAATTATCCCTTTACTGAAGTGATTTGCACTGCCATGGGCGGGGAGACCTGAACTCCCAGTGCACCACACTCATTTATCAGGTGAAATGAGGCAAAGAAAGCAGGGTCAGTGAGTGCCCATGCTGCTTACAAGCTGCAGAGCTCTCAAGCCTGTCATTGCCCAGATTCCTTTAAAACTCATTCTCTTCTCAGCATATGATCCCCTTTATCAGGCGCTGCTCTCCACTTACTGGCAGGAGGAAGCCTGTTAGCCTTTGTTACCACATCCAAGAGAGCAATGGGCGCTACAGACAAAAGCCACACCAGACAAGGTAGTGCCCATGTTACTGAAACAGGCTTTCTTCATTCTTGGTGCATTGTCTGAGAAGCTACTCAGCCTCTGATAATTTTTGATGGAAATCAGTACTGGTAAGACGACACATTAGGAACAGGCAGATGGCAAAATATCACTCAAAGATTGTTTGGCTGTTTGGTCTTTGCACAAATAATGGCAACAAAACCACATTACTTAGCAAGTTTCAGTGACCAATTTTAGCCTGGTTTCTTGTAAAAAGTAACTTCTTATGGCCATACTATCTATCCATTTTTCTCTCTTGTTAGTAATAATTCCCATTTCTCCCAAGATTCAGAGAAAAACAAGGGTCTTAAAGAGTATAGGTGTGCCAACAGAGAAAATAACCTGCAAGTGTCCCAGCTAAATCTGACCTAGATCTGTAGAACAGCAGATTTCATTGCCTTTGCTGTCATACCAATGACTTTTCACTGTTACAGTCAGTTTAATAAACAAACTGGGCCTAGCTCAATTTCAACAGGCAATATTTGTGCAGCCTCTGAAGCCTCTGAAGTTAACAAGTACAAGAATTCAACAGGAAAACTTGGTGAAGTATTTTTTTGCTATGTTTTTTAAAAGTCTAAACTCCATCTTTGAATATTATTCTAATTCTAATTAATCCTAGAATTAATGTGATACATTCAGATGCATTTTCACGCTTCAGAAGATCCTCATGTCAACTCCACCTAACAGAGAAGATGTTTCTAGGATTGCGGGCTCTCACTGATCTCCTTCATGATCAAAGCAGAACTCTGCTTGGAGGACTTTGGAGGAAAATGTATCATGCTATCTATGTTAAAGCAGTTGAGATACAGACAATTACACATTATGTACATACATGCAAACAAATGCACACACTCACAGCAGTTTCAACTTGCAGCATCCTCCCAGCTGTTCTTGCCTCTGGTTTACACCAGGAGGGTTTACAGACAGCCCACCCAGGGTCCCTAGCATCACACCAAGTGCTAAGTAGTGCACAAACAAAGACTCTGCTATCATGGTGGTGGTTTCAGGTTTACTGTTTGCATAGTCACCAGTTCTAATTATGTGCCTTTTGTCGGAAAGTGGTGCACTCTGTCTTCTACACCAGGATAAAACAGGAAAGAGTTCTAGTAGGTCTGCTTGTCCTGACGTCAAGCCCATAATTTAAACACAAATGCTATTTTCTGCTTCCTATACATCCTTGGGAATAGGCAGGGTATTCTAGCCTTGTTTTTACTGCTCTAGTTCACATATGCATCTATAGGGGGGCTAGGTATGAGAATAGTTGAATATGTATAAGCTTCTTTCACAGAAAATCCTGGGCCAGTGGTGAACATGTTACCCAGCTGAGAAGACGAGTGGCATGCGAAGGAATCCCATCATTACAATGTGAAGATGGGAAATATGTCTGCACAGCAGCTGTTTCAGAAGTGATATAGCTTTTTTTAAAAAAAAAAAAAATTAATGGACCGTTACTTCACAGAAATTTTGGGGCTTCCTCCATATAATAGGGGCCTTTAACAGAATGCTTTGTATTTTACTGTCTCTCATTTTCTTTTCTCTAAACTAGACTTTTCAGTGCAGGTTTGGTGTAAGAGCAGTAACTGCACTTATACGGGATCTTCCATAGAGAGTTGGCTAAGCAACCGGCACTGAAGACAACCCTTAGCAACTGCTTTTGAAAAGGCTCTTGCAGCCAACTCCTGACCCCTCCTCAGACAATGAAGAAAACATTGAAAATTATCCTCCATTTCTCCATTTTCTTGCACACATGAAGTGTGCAAATCCCACAGTTTAAACCTCAGGTGTTATTTGTGTAGAATTCCTGGGGCTGGATTCTGTCTCTGTGCCACTGACTTCATTACTAATTGGTAGAGAGGAGGTCTGACCTCTGCTGATGGTCCCCAGTGCCATGGTGAGTTTGGCTGCAGTTCTGGAGAGGCACATGTCTCTGCAGTTTAGGCATCTCTCTGCTGGCTGGCGAGGAAAGGGGCAGTATCACCAAGCTTGAAGTTTATACTTGGAAAGTGTCTGCTTGTCATGGGCAGTATTATCTGAGAGAAAATGAAATGTGAGCTATAGAATGGTTCAGTTCAGGGTAGCATCCTATTCTGAACTCAGAAACTGTCTAATAGTGCAGGTAAAACAGCAAAAGTTTCAGTTTTCTTCTGAAACCATATATTTTGGTGATGATGAAAATATGCCAAAGGCTACAGATACACATAGAGTCACACTGAAACCAAAGCAAATATTCAAAGACCAAGCATATAACTTCCTTTTCCTTGCTGCAGAACTGGTGGATTCTCTTCTTGTATACAACCAGTTTTTAGGAGGGTTTCATTGCAGATGAGATTTTTTCACATTTACTATAGACTGAATCTACGTCTCTCTTCATTAAATGACAGTTCTGGAGGCTGTTAGTGAGGATGAAACAAGTCTCCAGACTAAAAAGAAAAACAGTTATCAGCTGCATTTTCTGAGCTGGCAGACTCTGAAAAAACATGTATTTTTTATGCATGAGGCAAATACAAGATCTTGCTTTAAGGAGGGCTAAGGTTTTGATAGAAATCTTAGTCCTAGAACACTCACCCTGTCGAGTGCTAAATATCTTTGATGAATATGGAGTGCAATGTGGTACACAGATGACAGAGCAGGCACTTAGAAAGTACAAAACAAAACAAAATATCCTAACCCTTGGACAGTGAGATTAAGCAGATAGGATGATACTACACAGAACTCAGAAGACACTACACGTGGGGACATGGACTAAATCACAGCGTTTTATAAAGTCATGCAGGCTGCCATTTCAGATCTATCATCAGCTCTAGTGAGCATGACACACTGTCTGGTGAGTGCCATGGGTGCAATGCCATGCTAACAGATGAGTATGAACACAAACGGGTAAGAGGCTGAATAGGAGCTTCAGCATGGGCCTGCTCAGGTCAAAGGTAAGACAAGAATGGGCAAACTTTCATGTTGTTCTATGTTTTCTACCTCTTGGCATCAGCAAATGTGATTTGCACACTGCTCTGGGGCTGGATTGCTTCTAAAGTGTTGTAAAACAGCTCTTGTTCATGCAGGAGGTTGGACCTTTAAAATCCAACCACTGCCAGATCTTAAGGAAAGAAGGCAGAATGAATGGAGAGACAAAAGCATGCATGAAATCTCTTCTCTTCTTATTTCATCAACACAAAACCCCTTTGGAGTAAGCAGAGGTCTGGGTGCCTTCACTCAGTCCAGGGTTGCCTGCACTGAGCAGATATGGAAGATGCTTATTCCTCAGAGAAGTCATTTGCAGGCAAACACCGCTGATGAATAGGGCCTTCTGTGTGGTCACAGTGTGACTAAGTGATTTTCTTTTAGTGGGTAGAGATTATTCTAGTAGCTTTGGCTTCTCAAATTGAGAGCAACTTCCTTCAGCAGCAATCTGTTTATTTTATCATTTGCCACACAGTATGCATAGCTGTCAGGTGACAAAAATTCGCCTTACTCGGTCAGCCAAAACTAGGTTTTTTGCAAAAAAATTCTTTTTTATCTTGCTTCATCTTTGAGGAATCAAGTTGACCTTGATATAGGATCTTTGTCTTTTTCAAGGCTTCTCAGATGAAATACATTGTGGATGAGTTTGTCTCCTTGTCTATAATTTATATTATTTTTGTTTTAAGGCGTCATGCCAAACTCTGTCCTCACTTACTCTTGTTCAACCACAGAGACTTCAGTGTGGCTGCAATCGAGGATGGAATCTGACCCATTGTGTTTGTTTTCAATTGCAATATGCATGACTTAATGTTGCATTCTCCTTTATTTTATTCTCCCAGGACAGTCTGAAAAATCAGATGTTGAATCTCAAGAGATTTCTCCCCAGTGAAATATTCCAAATATGCTAGGAAAAATGTTTTGTCAATTCCAGCTTGTTGATTCACCCCAGCCAGCTGCTGGGCAGTCTCAACCACTACACACTGCCATACAAACTGGGAGGTCAGAGCTGGGAGCATGCATGCAGGATGGTGGGGCCATGTGCTAGTGCAGATTGGAAGGATTCCATGTATTGTTGTAGATGATGTGTTTGGTCTTCTGATGGAAGGGGTGGTTGCATGCCAGCTGTCGCTCTGGACTTCATTTAACTGACTGAAAAAGAGATAAGTTGGAGTTAAGGCTTATCCCCATGTTTTCACCATCCTTGATTAGATTCTGCCCTGCTCTTTCTACCAAGGGCATCAGAATTGCGGTGGACCTCTGATGATAAAAGAGCTGGAGGTTCTGCCTTGTCAACCTGCAGGTCTACTAATACTGAATGATTTGACATGGACAAGAAGTATTGTACATCAAAATGAGCACTTCAGAAATTGCCTCTCGTGAAGATCTGACTTTTTTGTTTTATTATTATTCTTGAAAATTAAAATGATGATTGACTTTTTATGTGGCTTATCATTAGAACTGAGAATAAATTGGCCTTTTTCTCTCCTTGACAAAACTGGTTCAGACCCTGCAAATATTCTGGAGAGCTGTCATTTATCTCTGATGCACCAAGAGATTTCCCAAAACTGGTGGATTTTCACTTTGTAGATTATGCATATAACAAAAGCAAAGGAAAGGTGACAACTGTGACCACGTTAAGAATAACCCTGTGATTGGGGATGGCTTGGGTAGGCACACATTTTGAGAAAATACTCATTTTATGTTCATATGTGACTCTGGAAGAAAAGCATCATGCTACTGGTGGCATGGGAAGGCACTGAGTTGTTTCACAAATCAGAAGGAAAGCGTATGTCAAACCAATCCAATAAAAACGTTTTTTCCCCCAGAGGTGCAAGCTCTTCTCTTTGAAACCATGAATTTGTGAGCAGAAGCCCTCTGTATTTATGAGAATTTTAATACTAGAGGGTGTTTTATAAAACTAAGGCATGACTGTTTCATAGCGCTTCAAGTGCTTAGATTTGTGTATTGCCCTTGCCTTCGATCATAGCCCTAAAGAGCAAAATAATACTATAGGTATCTTAGCGCAAAATTAACAGGGAAAACAGCCGAAGCAAAGGAGCAGACACAGAAAGAAATACACAAAGAGACAAACGATACAAAGCAGAACCAGCCTTAGACATCAGAGGTCAACCCACAAAATATTGTGAAGGGTAAACATGTTAAAAAGAAAAGTCTTACAAGGAAAGTAGTGACAAAATGGTTTCTGAGAAAGCTGCAGGGCTCCCTCATATGGGCTCCTCACGCAATATGTACCCCTTGCTCTCCTGCTTTTGGCTTTGGCACACACTTGACACACAATAAGAAAGCAATAATGAATGACTTTTTTTTGTTAGAAATTTTAATTCAACTCTAATTTCAATGAAGACTTTTAGAAATTGAGAGGGTTCATTATAACTGACAATAGATATAGCAGGAAAAAAAAAAAGAGGTCAACTTTGTTTTGACCTTACTTTGCTGACTCTTACTTCACTCAACAAGAGAAATGTCTTACAGAATTAGAATCTGCAAGACCAACACACGGTCAGAATAACAGGAAAAGGGAGAGAGGGATACACCAAATGATGTATGCAGTCAGAAGGGAATTGTTTCTTATTGCCAACCTATCCGCATTTGCTATAACGTTCTACACCCAGAAAAATAAATTTCAATCAATATAATCAATATTCAGATGTTTCCTCCTAAAATGCAAACCCTGCCTTGTAGCTCATTAGTGGAAAGAAGTTTTAACAGCCCCTTTTCTAGGCCATTGGAGTAACTGTCAGTTTTTGCATTTGCTTCTAAAAATTGCAGTGCACTGTTAGCCTGATTTCAGTGACTCAAAAGCTGGAGTCACTGGATAGCACCTTCTCACTGGATAGCACATTTTCAACTGTCCTCAAGTGGTCCCTGCTGAGTTATGCTCAGAGTTGTCACTGTCAGTGTGAACACTGTCCAGGAACCAGAAAGAAGAAATGTTTTGATTTCTCATAGGAAACCATAGTGAGCAAACTGGGTGCTTAAGATAGATGTATTGACAAGTGTGATGTGATATTCAAAATTAGGCACCCTCCAGAAGGATCCTTATTTATGCAAACAATGAAATTATACGGTTCACACTTAGGGTAAATGAGAGGCTTCTTCCAGCTTTCCTTTCACTTCTGAATGATTATTTTTATATGGCTCTAGATATTTCCAGTCTGTCCTAATCTAACCTAAGCTTGCTATGTCTTAGTCTTATAGTTTTAGTATGAAACTTACATGAGTCGCCTCCTAGATATACCTCCCGAAGGCCATGTGAAAGTTAGGCATACATTATCAGAAGGACTTGCAAAGGCAAATCCCCTCTAGGTGCCCAGATCTTGGAGCATATCCCAAAGGCAGGCCCTACCCCTGGTCACTTGCTGACTGGCCTCTATTCAGGAAAGCTTCAGTCCTCATGACTGAAACAAAACATCCTCAAGGAACTTATGAATAAGTCCATTTGCTTCCTGCCTCAAACACTTCTAAAACATTAACCTGAAGCATAAACGTTTCTGCCTTTCATTTCCTTGGGGTGACAGGAGAGAGAGACTGAGACTGATTGCAAAAGCTGTAGTGCTTGTCTGAAGTCTTTACCCTGACTCTGGTCAGGCCCCAGGTGACCAGCTAATGAAAATAATTCAAACTTTACCAAAACAAGAGCCATTTGTAATGTGGAAATTCTAGACAGACAGCTCCACAAAACCCTGGGAACAAACATGGAGATAAATCTTTGCAAGGAGAAATACCCCTACCTCATTACTCACAAGGTCAATTTTAAATAGCACTGTGGGGCACAGCCCCCACATGTGGCAGAAAATTACTTAGTATTAGCTCTTTTTTAAATACATCCATACCTGCGCGCTTGTTCCTCTGGAGTCATGAGGCCCAAGGAAATATTTGGCTTCAGAAATATTAGGAAGACTTTTGAAACCCGTGCCTTTTAAATAGATGGACATCGGGATCATTCTTAAGAACAGGTTCTATAACTGCAAATGAAAGAGGAAGAAATGAACCACTGAAAATAGGTATCAAAGCCCTGGTTTCAAATAAACACAACGCAGCCATAAAACAAGACACAGAACAGTACGAGGAACATGCATGAAGGAGGAAATCAGCTGGGGCTCTCCAGTAACAAAACTGGAAGCTTTCAGATGTCAAAAACCTCCCAGAAACAGGAAAAGGAGGATGGATTGCATGCCATGGCACATAGGCCGTGCAAGCTTGGAGCAAGCCAGCATCAATGAATCACAGCTGCAGGTAACCAGGGACAGGGAGCTGCAGCATCCTGGGGAAAGTGTGTGCTGGGTTTCCAGGCCTTGATGGTTGGCAGCTTGCTCCTGCACTCCAAGCAGTGTCACCAAACCCTTCCCTGACTGAAGGGCTGTGCATCCTCTGCCCTGTCACCCTGTGGCCGGAGTAGCTTCCCAGCAGCAGAGGAGCTTGGAGTTGGCAGGGCCATCCCAGCCAAGAAGTCTGCAGTTAGTAGGAAAATGCACATTACCTCTTCCAGGTTCAGGACCATCCCAAGGGCATGCTCGAAGACTAAGCAATGGGGAACAATTCGGAATCAGTCCCAAAACTGTTAAGTCAACTTACAAGTTGTTATACTTAAAAGATGTTATACTTCAGGGATTTCATGAGTGAAGTGCTTTTAATGTGAGTTTTGTAAATAAAAAGTCTTTAGACGTACATACTACAGAGGTAATAACCAATATAAAACACTTCTATGTGTGTATAAATTTTTGTTCATCTGGCCATTAATTAATACTTTATTTACTAGTTTTCTTCTCAGTATTCACCAAGAAGAGTGCAGAGACCCAAATTGCATTTCTGCTTTCTGTGGAAAACTGATTGGAAAACTGACTTTTTAGCATTTGCTGCCTTCTGGGACCTCTTACATAGGACCTAATAAAAAGAAAAGTTGTAAAATTTATTAGAATAGTTATATCTAATCATAACCTGATCCTACCCCACATATTAAACTAAATAATTTTATCTTGGTGTTTAGTCCCAATGCAAAACAATATTTCCACACTTGCTGTTTTATAGGGTTAGGGTTGAGTAAAAGTTCTCTTTTACTATTTATCTGTTATGTGGCTGAATAGCGTGCAATGACACTGTATTAATGTTATGGAGAGGAGCTTTTTAAAGGTACTCATTATTTCAAAAGTAATTGAAAGCAAAGAATATTATGTAGAGCCTCAAAATATCTTCATATTAAAGAAAACCCTCAGGATATGGTTGTTTCCTAAAGTCCTCACTGAAACAAGAAAATTATTTTTGAAAGTGATGGAGAATTCTCTGTATAGTAAAAATTCCTAAGTGCTGATTGCTACATTGTGTCTTGGAGTGACATACCAAATTAGCATAGTGCATTACTGTCTATATCATCACTTGAAAGAAGTTTTAAAACTGCATATGCAATCATTGACAGAACTCAGATCTATGCTTTTTTCCCCCCAGGTCTCCAATGTTATTTTGATGGGACTCATTTCAGTACATTATTGAAACTGTCATGAATTAGCAAAATGAAATGAAAATAAATGCAAAACCCTTGAGAGAGTCTAATAGTGTAATTCTGATGCTTTCTAGCTTCCCTGAGCACAGCTGTCAAGAACACATCACACCAGAAAAAACATTCAAAGGCTTTTGGTGGCTGTGCTCAAGGGAAAAAATGTGTTAAACTAAAAAATTTATTAAACTGGCCAAAAGAGTTTGGAAGAAATTTTGTCAGTCTGTCACTTTTTCGGTACAAGATATCTCACTTCTGCATTGCAAGATAACTCATTATAGTTTGTTCTTTACTTAGTACGAATCATCTTGGGCCATATCATTAGTGTGATGAAAATTCATATGAAATAAGAAAAATTAAAAAAACTCTTCTTGAAGATTTATAGTTGGATATGTACTACTAGACACCAGATTGGAAAATGATGGGAGAATCAGCACCACAAGTTGCAGTATTCACTACCAGTGCCTACTACAAGACCTTCAAATTTCAGGTATGAACTTCCAGGACCCCAACTTTGTACATCCCAAACTGGCATCATTGCCAGGAGTTTCTTGATGCTGGTGCTGCAGTGATGATGGCTGGGTTAGATCCTTTCCTTTCGCTCCAGAAAGTGCAGAGATTAGAAACACTAATGTTCATCAGGTCAGGGGGGTGTTTGGAAGGCTTGTGAGAGCCCTTCCAAGACAGACTTGTTGCCTCTCCAAGAAGAGCCCCTGCCCCAGGCAAGCAAGTCCCCTCACCCACAGCTACAGCTGACACCCATAGCTAAGTGGGTGACCACATAGCTTCCCTGAAAAGAACAGAGCAGGTAATCTTCATAGTCTGAGTGGGGCAAAGTGAAGTGAAACACCCTCCCAGTGACAGTCTTATCCACAAGTACTTCAGTCTTATCCAAAACACATCTCCAGGGAAGCTTGGGAGAGGAAAGAAGCTTCATTCCTTCCTCACCCATCCCTGACAGTCACTCCAGATGTGCCCAGGGTACTTCATTACAAGCTTATCAGGTCCTTTTGACAACTAGATTGTCAGATTTGCAGTGACCATTTGAAGTTACCTGAATACATCACTGTTATTTTCTCAACAACTGTGCTACAAAAGTAAATCAACAGAGGCTAGACTGAGACTTCCAGTAACTCAGCAATCTGATTACTAGCTCAGAAATTGTACTAAGAATTAACATTCCCTTAAATAGTGTATCCATGCCCTTGAGACCGATTATCCTGGTATCTAAATTACAAGAAGATAATACAATAACAACAAAAGGAAAAACTTGTGTCTAACTACAGTATTTACATCTTTTTCTTAAGAAATCCTTTTAGAAAGAAGAAACAGTTGCAGTAAATTTTTATGGACAAGCTAAAGAATAGCAATTTTTTAATGACTTGTGAATAATTTCTAGAAAACTAACCTTGTCATAGAAAAGTTGTTGAAAGAAGAAGGAGATCAGATAAATAGGAACTGCACAGAGCATTCAATTGGTAATGACGGAGTCACTCAGCTACAGTCCAAAGTGAAAATTAAGGTACAGAGAGCTATAATCAAATAACTTTTAACTTCTGGCTTAATTTCAGGGGAGCAAACATGCTGCAGTTGAGTCTGGCTGAATTTTTTCAAGTTTCCATACACTGTAAGTTTTAAAAAATGAGAGCCTTGGCATTTTGCACAGATGGTATCTAGACTAAGTTTTGGCATTCAATCTAAATGCCCTAATGTTTGTACTCTATGGTCAGGTTTTGAACATTACTTTAAAAATTGTCTAGATCCAAAGAAAGAGTGACCACTGCACAAACCCCCCTTCAAGAGCTGTCCACTCTCTCTTCTCTGCTTTCCTGTGTCAGAGAAATGCCATTTCAAAATGGCAAGAAAACCATTAGGCACCCTCTGCACTTGGAAGGGATGTTGGCTTTTTAAGAAGTTTAGGCTGAAATTTTTCATATCATGAAACATTTTGATTAAAAAAATTATTTACTGATGCAGGAGTTAGAGTGGCATACGCAACTGACAGGAAAACAGAGTCCTCACTGTTCCCTGTAAAGCTTATCTTCTATGGCTTTTCTTTAAGTTCTGTAGCAAAGACTCATCATTCTTGTTAACTCAATGTGACTGAGTTTGCATTAATCACCTCCTAGGAAAGCAACTGCCCTCAGTAGAGCTGACTGTGCGTCTCAGCTTTTCCTGCTCAGTGTGCTAGTGTAGCCTTGAGTTTACGTTTGCCAAAGCATAATCACTTAGCAGATCTTCAGTAGTGACTTTCTTCAGACCCAGATGACCCGATGTCATCAGCTAGGTATTTATACACCATGTCTTCAGTTTGGACTTCAGTGTAGGCTTTCAATGAACGAGATTAGGAAAAAATGCATAAGAAAGTTAAGCAGAAAATATAAACCAAACCGGGTCAGATTTTGTGACTTACAGTAGGTGTAGTGGGTGTGCTCAGAAACTTTCTTCAGGCTTTACAGATTTCAAAGAATTTCAAAATATCCCGTACTCTTCTAAGGAGCAATTCTGCTACTTTAAGATATTCCCTTCCAGCACCTCAAGCTTGAGCAAACAAAAGACTTCCCTAATGGAGCCACACTAGAAGACCTGGTGTTAACATGTTTAATCCTTTAGATGCTTTTCAGCTGGGATAGGGAATCTGCCTTAATCAGTTGCTGTCAGCAGATGTATCTCACGTGTACTCTAGTGTTGAGTGGAATCCTGTTTGTGCCATCTGTATAAAACAAGCCGGAGCTCTGATGGGGACAAGGGGTATACATACTCTATTAGTACCTCTACCTCTCCCACTTCACCTCTCTGGAGGGCTGGGCAATGGGTTTTGGTTGTTCACCAGAAGTTAGGGGCTGTAGGGCCCCTGTCAGTTTATAGCTAGTGCCAAAGAACATTTTTTTTTCTCCAGTTGGCCGCTGTTTAAACATCTGAAAGCTAAAGTCATTCTATTTCTAAATGAGTACTAGACAGATAGGCTCACTGTGTGTTGAGTTCATCCATTTGCTAAATTCACCTTTGTTTTCCAGACCATCCTTGAGCAGACAAGCCATATTTAAGGTGTTTTTTATGTCTTCCATTCTAATAAACTGGCGTAGTAATGTATTGCTTTTTCATATTGCTGAAATATCTGATAAATCAGAATGTTTACTTTAATCACAACTGCACTGGACATGCCGTGGTAATCTTTTACTGCAGCTACTCCAATCTCTGCCATTTTGACCTTTGCATCTCATTATGCTTCGCTCTAGTGCACAAAAAATGCTGCTGAATCCAATTTACTCACACAAATCAAGCCCTTGTCACTTGTTTTTTATCAAACACCTGCTGCAGATTCTGGTAAATTCTTACGTAATATCTGAGCTTATGAAAAACTTCTTCACATTTTCTAAATTCCTGGCCAATACAATACCTGACTCATCCATAGTTAAACACCCCTTTTATAATCTTTCCTTTACTATTTCGCCTACAAAGCCATGTCTTTTTGCCTTCTATTTTGCATCAAATGACTACATTTTCTTCATTTCAGCCCTTCCTTCCAAGGAGTTTCTCACAGTGAGCCATTCACTAGTGTTCAGCCGAAGTTTTCACTGTCTCATAGCCTTAGACTATATTATCAATGTTTTACAGACAAACAATACATTGTAAGCACCAGTAAATTATACTTACTAATACTGCTTGTGGAAAACAAATTTTAGAGGAGTCAGTCCAAATTACACCTTGGAAATTTATGATAAAAAGCAAACCAAAACAAAAACAACTAACAAAAATTCACCTCAGCCAACAGAGATGAAGAAAACGGTGAAATGTGTGCATGCCTTTCTGGCTCAAAGTCTGATCTTCCCCCTTTCTGTCAATGGAAGCTTCACCATCAGCCTCAATGTGCTCAAGACCAACACTGTAAAGAAGCTATAGCAAAGACAACCTGATCTCTCAGATTCTGAAAGCCACCTATGCAAAGTAGAAAGTATGATCCAGGTATATTAACTTCATATAAGTAGTTCAGATTATTAACTTCAAATAAGTAGCCTAGGTCTGGAAGGAGTTGCCTCTACCAAAATAAGAAACATCTAATTCTTAAAGCAGAAATTATTATTCCTGAGTTGAACAAGTTAAAAAATATACTGTTTCTATAGCAGTATTGATTCTTCTGGGAATCTGCATATAATAACTTGAACACAGTTGCTTTGATAAAATTGTGCGCTATCAAATCCTAAAACAACCCCACAATTAGAGATTATGAACAGCCTTGCTTAGCCTGTAAACCAAATAAGTTTTAGTTGATTTTGACCAGCTTAGTTGTCTTTCTTCCAGCCTCACTTGTTAGGACCCATAGAAATGAATGAGTTTCTGCTATTTACAACAGAGCAGAGGGAGCTAACATGAATAATTGTGGATCCTACTTAGTACGTCTCAGTGCTAAAACAGTTCCCAAAGGAGTTTGGGCCATAAAGGAGTCTTGAACCTCGCCTGCAACTGCTCTCTGGACAAAGCTGCCCAAGCTAGGCTTGTTGTAGGCACTGTCAATGCTGACCTTCAAAGCTAGAGCTTGGAGAAGACAACTCAGAGACTGTCCTGGGATAATTCCCAGTGTCTGTAAAGGCTTGCATGGCTTCTTTGCACACACGGGAGAGCATAAAGAAATTGTAGCAAGGCACAGGAAAAAAAAAAAAGAGAACATAAAAATGCAGAGGGGACACTGCAGCAGGTAAAAAAGAGGTACAATGTTTATCCGTAAGAGGTGCAAGATGAACTAATTTGTTGGAATGGTCAAGATGTGTTCAGACCAACATTAAGGCTCAGGGTTTCAGAAGAACATCTATACACTCACGTCTAATGCTTAAGCTGCACATAAGATGACAAAGCACAGTGTCGTTGCACACACGGTCCTAGGGAAGACTAGTCAGCTCAAACATGTTGCTGAGAATGTTTTAAAATGGGTCTAAATAATTCTATATAGGTTTTGTACATTATTTAGGATGGTTTCTTGAATACTTTTGTTACAGTTTTTGTGATGTTGACAGTGGCTCTTTGAGTGTTTTCATATCTGCTTTGAGTGCATTTGATGGGAAATACCAAGCATATAGAGACCTCAGTTACACTTAGCCCACTCCTTGGAGAGAGGAAGATGTGGCCTCTTTGAGGTTAATGAACTGCCTGGCAGAAAAGTTCGTAAAATGAAGTTTTTACCCATTTATATTTTAAGGAAGATTATGCTCCTGAAAGCGGACTATGGAGAAATTCCCACATCTCCCATTAAAATGTTCCCACCTACTGTTTTTTCAACAGAAAGAATGCCAGAAAGACCCTTTAGGCCAAAGAGATCAGTCATGTTATTTCTACCATCCCAACTAGAAATGCCTCCTTGTACTATTGCAGCTAGAAATATTGCCACATTATTTGCTGCTGAACTTCTTCCAGTAGAAATACCACAAAAATGCTTTTTCTTTGGGATATTTAGACTATGAAATTCTTACAAATTGTATATATCAACATAGCTCAAATGGGTACCAAGTATTTTTCTTTTTTATCATTACCAATGTTTTGTGGCAAGACTTCCCTTTCCATTTTAAGGACACATCATCAGATTAGATATACTCTTCTGGGAAGAAATTGTCACCAGAATTCTTACTTGATAAAAGATGAAGAAAATATCAATAATTAAAAAAATATGTGAAACCTAATCTTTGCTTTAAAAGTAAGTCAAAATTCTATCTTTCCTGGGTAATTAGATTGTCTGGTGTACTTAAGTAGGATAGACAGTCAAATGGATATCTTTCTGGATGATTTATTTGCATACATGTTATGCCCCGGTCTGTTTGGTGTGTTTAGGGGAAGGCGGTTTGATCCACTCTGGTTGGTGCATGGGAGTAAAACCAAAATTCTCAAGAGGTCCAATAACAAACATTCACTTGCAAATTTTAGAACATTGAGGTAGAATAAGGTACTTCACAAACTTTAAAACATCATCCGGACAAAGTAAGGCACTTTACAAATTTTAACTCAACAAACTGAATCTTAGACAACTTTAATTTATCCAGACACAACAAGGCACTTGCTAAGGCATTGACTAGAATTTTTCAGTTGGGCTTACAATATATTTGAGAAGAAGTTAGGAGAACAAAGAGAGAAAGAAAGAGAAAGATATTATAAGAGTAGAAAGATATCACCAGCTGTGAAGCCAGAGGTGAGACCTGATTGGTCAAAGTGATGGTCACAGTCTTGATCTCTTGGGGATGGGGGAAGCCAATGAAACACAAAGATTAATGTGCACAGACTCAGGTGGAAGCATCTTGGTACCTCCCCTGGGGTGGGGAGTTTTACAGTGATGTAACACTCTGGATCACGCACCCCTTTAGTGGAAGGCCTAGGGAATGAGCCTAGAGGGGACACTTCTTGTGTGTGGGGGGTGTTTGATTGTTTCTAGCTCCTTCTAAGAGGTGATAGCTGCCTCTCACATCAATGTGGTTGAGCCAATTTTGCCCTATCAGAAGGGATGAATACTTTCAGGCCTACGTGTGAATGTCCCAATATCTCCTCCAGGAGATACTGAACCAGTTACACCCGATGAGAAAGGATGAATAATATGAATGTCCTGATACCTTCTCTGGGTGGCTGGGAGGGGTTTACAACTGAGCCATTGCCTAAGGGAGGACACCGGCATGATAAAAAGCACTGTCCTACCTTGAAGGATCTATTTCTAATCAGCCTCTTCCCTTATCTGGCTCAAAAGCCAGCTTCTTGCTAGACAAAGGTTGGCTTGAGGTGGTCATCCTCTGGTGTTCACACCCTCTGCTCCTGAGCTGTTACCTTGGTCATCGACAGCAAAGCACCCGATGCTTTTGCAAATGGCTGATTGTTTGAGCCATTAACCGTTAACATTTCAGTCTCTCACAATATATAGTTATAAAGGTCTTTCAAATTCTGCTACCACAGTGAGCACTGGTAGGAAAATCACTTTCATTTTTAATAGCTCCACCTAGGAAATCTTCTCATTCAAAAATGTTTGGTTATGTGAAGAAACAGATATGTCATTCATGTCTCATTTTCAGTTTCCTGTATTGAAAGATCCAAAGATTGACTCGTAAGGTCCAAGCAGGAAATGAAAACGGCTGAAATTCTGCTTCTTTGGTGACACAGGTGTTGGAGAACAAGTGTCTCAAAAGGCAGGTGTCCTCTCTAGGTCTATCACCGCTTTCAAATGGTTCTCTGCAAAAAAAAAAAAAAAGTTCTTGGAGTCCCCAAGATCTGGAATGAAGATAGCTGAGAAAGTTTACAAATCAGTACATGGAGAGTTGCCCTGTGAGAATTCAAGCCCACAGCAATTTTCTTGGTAAAATTCCATATCATGGTTTTGTCACACTGTGTGTATTGTCAGTGTGCACTTCCAGAGGCTCACTAGGAGGTGAAGATTGCCAGAATTTTGGCAATCGCTTGGAGAATGAATTTTGTGATGAATCTGGATTCCCTCTACTTTGGGAAAGTTTGGGTTCAGTTATGCTGCTTACCATAAGGGATCAAAGTGGGACACCAGTCTGAACTGGCTCCCCACCTTCCCTGCATTGTGTTCAAATTTAAAACCTGAATGAATGTTATAGGTTTAAGCCTCCTCTAGATAGCAAAGGTAGTAACTGTCCTTGCTTTGACTTCTGGAGGTGAAAGAACTGACCCATATAGTTTATTAAACATATTTCCATTCCGTGTCCAATACTACAAAAGCTCATCTTAGCACTAGCACTGTCTTTGCTTTCTTTTCATCTCCCTTGAGTTGCTCACTCAAGCAACGCAGTTCTGCAGCAGCCCAGGGCAGCAGCCCAGGAAGGCTGGGACTCACGAAGAAACTTTCAGACCGGGTAACTGCACCACTGATTTCCAGAGAGCAATGCTTCAATAGACTACAGGAGAACCGTGATGTCTGAATCCAAATAGTCTCAGCGTTTGAAGGTAGTTCCCAGGCTGAGCACCAGAATGGGCTCTGGATTGGTACTGAGAAATATGGACGTCACTCAGAGCCTCTCTCTCCTCTGACTCACAGTGCCTTTATAGTGGTGTTGCCCCACTGAGCAGCCAGCATGCCATTGTGAATATAGAAGACATCAGAAATGGGCCCAGAGAGCAACCACAGAAGCAATCAACGTCTAGGTGGGTCCCTTTGCTCCAGCCTAAATTCCCCCCCCAAAAAACTATTTGGCGTTCCCCTGAGTTGTTGAGTAACTGGGTTAGAATTTTTTGTTTGTTTGCTTTAAACAGAATGGGATTGTTATTGTGCAATAGCATTGTTCTGGGAGGCAGACAGCTTTTGCAGGCTGTCTGCAGCTTTGTATTTTTTAAGTATCTGTGTTTTAAACACAAAGGTCAGTGATCATCTTATCAGGTCATTACTGTATCTGTGTCACTGTGGGATAAGAGCCTGCTGATAACTGGGCCACCAACTCCCCCAGGCCTCCAGCAGCAGACTGGGAGCAACGATCTCCAGGGCTACTGCAGGGCTACTTCATCCTCCCGCCCTGCCCAACCACACTGCAGATCAAGGTTGTCTTTCCCAGGTGTTCCCTGTTCAGACAGGCCACAGAACATGATTTATTACTGCTAGTAATCAGCACCTTGAGGTAAATTAAAAGCAAGACTGTAAATCTTTACATGCTCTTTCATCCGTTACTTTTTGGTTCTTAACATCAAAATAGATTGACATTCCTCTGCCACACGGCAGGGTTGGGTCTTGTTTTACTGAGAAATTGAAGACCACAGCCGCAGTGCTCACGCTGTAACGATACAGCATGTGGGAAGAGGCTGAGTGAGGCGTTGAATAGAGTACTGCCTTTGTTCCTCTGGGACCCAGGTTTTCAGCCACATCTCAAGTCCTGTGTTAAACAAGTAGTCTCTGTTCCACTCCTGGGGGAACAGCAGTCTGCATTAGAAAACCGCAGTGCATAATTCATCAGACTCAGTAGCTGAAAGCCAGGAGCCAGATTCTCAGAGAAAATTGGACAGAGGATCCCTTCTGTCTCTTCGGGTTCAGGTCAGAAGTCGACTGATGGGCATCTTGCCTATGGTGAAGCCAAAGACACTGCTGCCAGAGCTAGTCCCAACCACAAAATATGGAGACAAGCCTCCACAAAATGTGGAGACTGCTGTTGTCTTGTATAAGTAATGTAACACTCCAGCTAGAATCTGCTAAGACGCCTTGCAGCCAGCGCTGTTATTAGTCACAAATGAAATGAGGAAACTGTTAATCAAAAAAAGCCTTTATACTGTCCCCCTAAAAGCTGTTGGGCATGCAAGCGCCAGAGTACTCAACAGCTCAGTTCAAAAAGTACCAGATACAGCCATAGTACCCTCTTGAATTTCAAACAGATCTTATTTTTATGACAGAAAATGATACCTGGTAACAGAATGAGGTGATTGATTTGTCTATTCATATTAATTGGACAGAATTCCGGGAAAACTACTTTGGAGCCACATGTCTGACCAGGACTCACACCAAAATGAGCTTTATGATGAGACTGCAAATGATAAAGGAATGTGGAAGAAAAGAAAGAGGAATCTCGACTGGGTGCTGGAGCCAAGCTCCTGAGAAGAGCAACCATCTTCAGCACAGTGTGCTGGTTGTAGGCTGCCTCAGCCCAGAATGCCAACCCTTCAAGATACAATCACAATCTATGGTATAGAAATTATGGAAGAGAATAATAAGTATGGGGAGAATAATAAGACAGAAGTTTTCATTAACAGGTGAGATGAATTGTAGAAAGGCTGTTTGGATCATATGAGCTGTAACGCATGCTTACTTACTGATGCTGATGTAGCATTACAAACATGGAACAATTTTTGTTGTTTCAAGAACCACTTAGGAACGGACCACAGTCTGTTCTAATTGAGGTATTCCACAAATGTCAACGGCATTACTCAGCTTTTATGAAAATCTGAATCTAGCCCAATATCATATGGAAGTCAACATCTCAGCATATTATTCTCAATGATAAGCCAGATCTCAAAACACACGACCAGTGGGAAGCTAGGCTATAGAATATGCTCTTCAGGGAAAAGACTGTAAGAAACACAATTCAAGGGCCGCAGTTAGAATGCAGAAGTTTGTGCGCATCCTTCAAGGTAGTGCTATGCAGTGATCTGGAAACAGGGTGAAAAAAGAGTAGCTAGAATATATTCCCCAAGGATGGCAATAGTGTTCTGACATGGGAAAATAGCTTTCAGACCCAAGTCAGTATTTCTGTGCTGTTCTATATAGGTATTCCTGTTATCTGGAGGCTCCTTGCACACAGGAATCCTCACACAGGCTGCCTCATACAGACATACCTGAGAAGGCCCTGTTTCTCTGAGGGGAAGATAAATGAAAGTAGTAATTTCATTGAAATAGCTGTAAGTCTGTGTGGCTTGATGAGACCTGCATGGAGCCAAAATAGTTGTATGATATTCTTTAGTGTGCCACAAGGCAATGGTATCCTCTTTCCTTGCAGCCAGTGAAGAGATTAGTCCACCTTTCACTTAACATCTCTGTCAGCATCATATCCATTCTCTCTTTCCTTCATCTTCTCCTTTCCCATCTCTCTTGCTGATGACCTGCCTTGAAGCTTCACTGCAGTCCTTCAGGACTCACCGCTCAGCAACACCAGCACCCCAGTCACCTGAAATGACTATGCTCAAAGCCATGATTCACTATTACCCTTCACTGTATACATTAGAGTGAACTGTCCCAATTAATAATGTTTTAGATTAAAACTTATCTGGGCTTTCAGCCACTTAAGAGTTGTCAAGCATTATACTTACAGTCGTAAGTAAGTAATAAGCGAGGCCAAGCTGAAGTGTGAACAACTGGTTTTTTTACTTCAGACCACTTGCTCATTATTAATCTCTCAGCTACAAGTGTGACGACTGGAGTGTTACTTCATGGAGACTGATAAGAGTGTTATGTATTGGTGTAGGGGGCCAGTATCTTAGAGCTAATTGTTTTAGATAAGCAGTTAGGCCAACATTATCAAGCTTGTTTGGAAAAAAAAAAGGCATTTAATTCAGATCCTTACTTAGGCACTTCAGTGGAGTAGCAGGAACATGAAGGCTAATTTAATTGTAGGCTCCTATGTGTATATGATCAGGTTTGTAAATGTTTGACTTCATTTTCCATAAGAGAATACAAAATATGCAGGAAAGAAGACAAACTATTTTGAAAACAAGGTGATGTAGCAGAGCAAAGTTATCAGCTACTGCTGAAGAAGGTGCACACCTGCAGCATTCTGGAAATCATATCAGCATGCACGAACGAAAGGCCAGAGAGTCCTGTGTTTAAGATAATAATTACAGGGAAGACTGGATGGGGAGCATACTGTGGTCCTAATTGCAACTAAATACAAAGCCAAGTGTTTTAAAGGCAGTGTTTAAATCAAAGCACATTCCCCTTTCATTACAGGACCTTCAAGGCAGAGTGAATTCATAGCAAATTCTAAGGCTTTAAAGTCCTTGACCATACATTAAATCATCAAAGACTTTTATGTATGTATTTTGAACTGGCTTGTGGCCAATCAGGGGAGACCTGACCATTTTCACAGTATCTGTTTAGGGTTCCCACAGGAAAACACAGCATCTTAGGTAGGAACAAATCTACTTACTGACTGTTAGATTCACACTACCTGTGTTTATCAGAACAGTGGAGAACACAAATCCCCATTAGCTCAGGATTAAGATTCCTTTTAAGACTCAAATCACCACTGACAGTCAGAAGCAGAGACAAGCCCTCTCTCTGCACTTAGCAATCTAAGGACAAGCTGCCAGAATATCCAGCTCTCAACAAAAAAATCATTCCTTCAATAACTACCTCTCTCCCCTGAACAAAAAGAACTCTGAACTTCACCTTGAATCTCCTAGCATGAGAAAAGAGGGGGAACTCCACAGTCAGCAGTCTCCCCATGGAGATGAAGCACCATGAAAGTTCTTCACCCTGATGGCCTCATAGCAGACCTGGCAGCTGATGTGGCATCAACATTTTACCTCAAGCAGGGGGACTCAAAGCCACTCTGTATCAGGTGTGAAAGGACAAAGCTAGCACCCTCACAGTTCCCATAGGTAGGTATGGAGGAGGACGAAGCCATTACATAGTATACTGAAAAGAGAGGTTCTCCTATTTCTGTATATGATGCATTCATCACACAAGCTGCCCTTAATGTGCCATTTGTCTGGCACAACAAACTATCCAGAAAACCAAGTGAATGGAAAAAGCTGCTAGTCAGAAAAAGGAACAAACCCTGCAAAGAAAAGATAAAGCATTTGCCTATAAGGCAGACGCAAAAATTTAACAAATGGAACAAGTTTTGTATCAGTTGCAGTTAGATAAACTTCAAGCATATCCCATAGGTAGTGCTCACAGTAGAAGTTTACACAGTGTATTAAGGAACTGAGGAGTAGTAGCAGTATTGGTGAACCAGTCTCCACTAGACCCTGATTCAGCTGCAATGAGCAAAGGAACAACAGAAAATTGCCATGTATTACATACAGAGAATAGGGCAATCCATAGCTATAGGGCTCAAATTGCAGCAAGATGATATAACAAGTATGGGTTAAACACCTGCTACAAATTGTCCTGCCTTCCTGATTCTGAACTAAAATGGAGTACTGAAGAATCTAAAGGTGATGTTTGCAACTGACTACTAACAGGCAGGATTTTTTTCTTTATCTCTGTGTCTAGCCAAAGCCATCCTTTAACACTGGAGAGAAAAACATCTGTTTCAAAAAACAAAGTTCCAGGATGTTTGGGGTTTTGCTGGCTTCAAAATGAATGGAAACTTTGTAATAGCTGAAAAATGACAGAGGATACACTTCGAATTGAATCAATTTCCCCCTAAAGTAAGGTACAGGTAGAGGATCTCAGCTGTTCTTCCTTTGTATTATGCAAAATGCTCCAGAATTTCCAAATCACCAGCCCAAGACCCATCTCCTCTTTATTCCTCATGGTAAAAGGGATTTTGTCCAGACTGTGCAATTGTCCATGGGTTGAGTTCTGCAGTCCAAACTTTCAACAAAGATAATTAATGAAAAGTTAATAGCAGAGATATCCAGGATGTATCAGAAGGAAGCTTGAGAGGATAGACTCATCAATGAATCTTTTCCTTGTTTTTTTACCATCCCTGTGCTTTGGATGCAATAGGGTTCTATTGTACTCAGTAGTAAAACCTGCACTACTTTTTGTCACTTGAACGCAGACAGTCTTTGTGTTCACAGCTGAAGCAAAAAGACTGTACACAGCTGCTCAACAAGGGAATAGCGTGCATGGAAGAGAAGGAAAAGCAAAAGGGAAAGCACCATGTGCCTGTTGGCCTCCCCCTCCTCCCGCCTCGCCTCTTGTGCATCCCCTAAGGTCAGGCACAATCTGTCCCTTTGTATCCAGGAAAGAAATAGGACGCAAAGTGTTAGGAATTTCCTAAAACTGTCTTGAATCATGCGCTGTTTAAGTAACTGTCATTTTGCTGCCTGGTTCATTGACACTTGGGTCTTAAATGGTGCTTGTGGAGGAGTAATATTTTCAGCTCTGAAGGGGTAAAGAAAACAGTTTTAGAAAACCAAAGCCTTTGAACCGTGATATGCCAAGGAGGAATATGTTGATATGCTTATTTCGTGTAAAGCTTACATTCTTTTTGCATGAAATCAACAAGACATTAAAATAAGTATTTCACCAAAGTGTAGTATTTAGGACAAGTCTATTTTCATAGAAGAAAAAAAAGTTAGAACAGATGGTTGAAGGAAAAATTAGTTTAAAGACATCAGAAACAGCTGAATAAACTTTCAGTAGTCCAAGAGAAAAAGAGTCTCAATTTTCTGGTTTATTCTTACTTTCCTATTTACATTCTTTAAATGCACTGGAAATGGCATTCAACTTTTCTAGCACCTTGCTGTTTCTAATTTATTAAGGTTATGGGGTATCATAATGTTTAAGGTCATGGGGAGGAACACTGTTAAAACAGCACTAGGTCTAGTGTTACTTTCCATATGTTAATTTTAAATTAATAAACTAAGAAGCACAAAATACTTCAGAGCTGTTATTAGTCCACACCTCATGAACACACCATAACAGAGGTGGGATTAAAAATCAGGTTCATCTATTAAAAAGAAAAAGTCAGTCATGACTTTACTTTGACAAGTTCTGCTGTATATTGTAGTATACAAATGTATGTCTGTTTGATCCAGGCTCACCTGATATGTTCAGTTCTGGTGAAAGAAATTTTGCACAAGGTGATGAACTGCATGATGGATTAGACAATGATCAGATTTTTTTCTGGTCTAACACTACTTTTTTAGATTTAAAAAGAGAAGAAGTAAAATGCTGGAAACAGCATTTTCCATGTTAAAAAATAATTTCTGCTTACAGAAAGACATTAGACAATGGACCTGTTTCAATGATTTTACGATTGGAGAGATCTTAGTCCCAGAGATACTGCGACTGTTTTCAGCAACAGCAAGGAAACAGAATTGCCATTATTATAACAAAAATATTATTATCTCCTTGTGATAAAATATATGTAATATATATCCAGAAACAAATCTTGGTTCTCTCATGTCAAATAGCAATGTAATAATAGACAAAAAGCATTTAGTCAGGAAGTGTTAAGATTGTTGGCATATGCAAGGAGTTTGAATCTTGCTCCCAATCAGGAACACCAAGAAGTTATAAAAAAACCCAATAGTTTTTCATCCTTAGATTTAAAGTGAGAAAATGTAAGGTAAATTTTTCATTTCTCATACAAGTCTTTAGGTTTTCCTGGTGGCAGAGCTCCAGAATAAAAATTATGGTAAGGTTCAATTTAATGACTGATGCCAGAGACAACATCTTATTAACTTTTTTTTATGAGAAGTTATGTTGTCTAACAAAACAAATACATCAGATTTTATTTTTTTAATAAATATATAAATGGTTTTATAGATAACTAAAAATCAAAGAAAACCAAGGAAATCAATAATCTGTAGTAACCCCTGAGCAAACAAAATCGAGATACATTTTTTTCTGGTCTTTTGCCAGAACATAAAATTATTTCCAACTTAACAAAAAATATTTTCTTCAGGATTTTTTATGAAAGCTAGTCATGTCATGTCTTGTCTCCTCTCTATTTTTGTTCTTTCATAAAAAATGTGAACATTTTGAGTAGTTTTGTTTTTTGCCTATAGTGTAACAATATTTTGTTTACTTCCCTTCATAATTTCTAACAAAACATCTTAACTTCATTTTTAGTCTACATTAGTTAATTTTTAGACCAGGATGGGACTTTTTACCTGTACAATAATAGAATGAAGTCAAAACTGTGTTTATAACCTGTATTTACTAAAAGAGATATCATCATCATGGCT
>VWZG01012989.1:13708-31722 GCA_013396735.1 Grallaria varia | reverse complement strand
ACAGGTTATGTCCTACTCTGACACAAAACATTCACCAGAGAAATCTGAACAATGTGTCTTGAAATGAAGAGTCCTTCTCATCACCCACTTTCAGTGTGTCTGTGTCCATTGATTCCAACTGTGCTCAATACTACATAGAGTCGTAGAGTGAAGGAGGCACGTGAAGGAAGTCTGATTAAGATGAAGGAATTTAACATAAGGAGTATGGAATTCATTTACATCCAAGGTTCTTATGTGTTTAACATATACTTTGAAAATCTATCAAATAAATCATGTCTTTCAAGTAAGGATGTTCTACAAGCGCTGTTTGTATCGCTGCTGCTACAAGTACAGAAAAGTTTGTATCTCTTGGACTAAAATTGTTTTGTCTGACAAACCCACCAGACGAAGAATGCACAATTATCGTTCTAAATAACATTTAGTTATTTCTTTCACTTCCTTCCTCCTATTTTTTTTTATTATTTCTAACTTAAATACAACATTAATTCTGTTATTCATTTGTTTCCTTCTGAAAATAGCTACCCGAGCTTCTTAAAAGGTAAAGCATGAAATTTTCAGCATCAGTAAAAGCCATTGCTTTAGTGTCCATACTCATACATTGTTCCCTAATAAGCATTCAAAATCACTAAGTAAAAATCCTGTCTGTTGTATGTTGAGTAGACACAATCTTCTTTATCTTACACGAAAGCTTTTAACACTAGGAGTTTTCTCTTTCAAAGACCTTCTATCTTTTTCATATACAGAACATAAAAACCCAAAACTTCTATAGATATTTTTTCTAGTATTGATATTTATAAAATTTCAAATAAATAGTAACTTTTATTGAATGCTATTTTAAAAGGCAAGAACTGCAAACAGGTCTGCTTCTGGTTAGACATATAGCTTAAGCTCCTGGTGGCAAAATTCTATAAATCTGAAAAACAAGCTGAGTGGCTGCAGTTTGATCACCTCCTAAACCACTTTAAAATGGTAAAGAACAAGAATTTTATTTTCAGAGGAGAAAGATAAGAAACAAATCAATCAGAACTTTTTCTGAGAACTCAGAGAATATGGGAGTATATTTTCAAAACAGAAACTGGCAGTTGAGAAACAAATCCTTTTATTGCCTAATAGGATTTTTAGGCAGAATTGCCATAAACTAAGTTAACATTTACTCCACAGTAATTTTAGTTACAGCTGAGGGAAAAAGTTGGCAAAACAATTTTATTTTTTTAGTGAAAGAGACAGATACCCAGAAGACTACTTGTCAATTCAATCTATCATTTTGAAAGCTACTCAGAGATTTCTTCCTTAATGTACTGACTGAGGTAAGATGCTAAATTACAAGGAGATATTTTTAGCCCAATCAAGGCTTTAATTTTGCTTTGGGAGAAGAAAACATGACTTCTGAATTTAGTTGGAAAAGAGGAAGGACAATAATTGTTTGTGGAGAGGAAAAACAATAAATTTGTATTTTTCCCAAATGTGGTGCACAAGGCCCAGGAGTATAATTTAAACTTGCACTACCAAGCAGTCAGCAGAGCAGTTTTTTACCTTCAGTAGGATATTGTTGTGCTGAGTCTTCAAATCTTATCCTGGGTTTAATATATTGTAGGGACTGTGAATGGAATAATTTTAGAGTGATTTCAAAGCTCTAAGGCTTATTATTTTATTTTCAGGAGCTTGTAACTTAAGCACCAAACTGAAGAAACTTTGTCAATGCTGCTTGATTAATTTTAGAGGAAAAGAGAATTTTTTCGTGATTATTAGGAGCTATGGATATGTCATGTTGCCACTCGAGAGAGAAACTCTCTAATCAGATGTTTGGTCTATGTAATTCTGCCTCACATGGGTAGCTGGTTTTATATGCTGAAACCTGAAGACAGACTCCTTGAATCCCCAGCAGAGACAGACTTCTTATATAGAACAGCTTCACGGAGAAACAGCAAATCCCAAAGCCTTCATTAGAGAATAAAATGGATCACCAAACCACCCCTGTGTTTTCCATTTTAAAGGGTCTTTTTAATCTATGAATTGAAATTTTGACTGTTTCTTGGTAACTTTCATCACACAGGGTTTAGAATTTACTCTGCAAATATCAGGGGTAAGGATTTTCAAACATGACAAGATCGTTGCCTCTTTCAGTATTTTTGGCTGGTGTTCTACTTATTTTTCATATGCAGTTTTCCAAAAAGCTACAGGACACCCAAATGTGAGCATTCACACTGAAAGATTACCTGTGGTAAAATTTGCTTGGTATTTAATTGTCTCTCAGGCCTTCCAATACTCATATTCTTTGCAACATTTTCATCATGATTGTCATTGCTTCACTAAAGTAATTGCCTTTCTCCTAGAAGCAGATATTCATTTGGCTCCTTACTGCTTCAGGACAGGGATTGTGTTCTTCCTAAAATGCAAATATGAGATTGTGAAAAATTGTCTTCTCACTCTTGAAAGAACTTGTATTTTCATCCATTTCTAATGGGAAGAGTATACTCAAGGGTATAAAATTAGTCTAAAAAAATCTCTTTCTTAAATATTTCTTTTTCTTCAAGGAACTCAAAATTATCTGCACCAAGCAACTAGAAAGAAACAGTTTTAGTATGCATTTTCAGCAATTTAATACAAAACAAGCAGGATTTGACAACGTTCCTTATTTATGAAAAGAGATATGTAGAACTAGAAAACCATTTGAATATGGAAGACCAACATACACGAAAATTAAACAAAAAAACCAAAAAAACAACAACAACGGTTTTCTGGAAAAGCTTGCAAAGTCCTAACTTGAAAGGGAAATTTTGCAATCATCTTGTCATGGGAGTAATGTGGACCAGAAAGCTGACAAGTTGTCAGAAAACACCTGATGATTTCTGAAAGTGGCCTATGACCTCCAGAGAAACAACTTCAGGCACTATGTCCTCCTCTTCTCATTTCTCTTTTGAAACCTTGGACCTCATGAAGTACCTAAAGGGAACTACAAGAGAACCTGAGAGGGGCTGCAGTTCACAGGGTCAGGTAGCAATAGAACAAGGGTTAATGGCTTCAAACTGAAAAAGGGTAGGTTTATATTAGATACTAGGAAGAAATTCTTTGCTGTGAGTGTGGTGAGGCATTGGAACAGGTTGCCCAGAGAAGTTGTGGATACTCTGTCTCTGAAAACAATGTAAGCCAGGTTGGATGAGCTTAGAACAGTCTGGTCTAGTGAAAGGCATGGCCTGCCCAAAGCAGGGGAGTTAGAACTAGATGAACTTTGGGGTGCCTTCCAACCCAAATCATTATATGATTCTATAAAGACATATTCATGGCAGAGAGATAATAAAATGACATGAGACATGTAGCTAAATGAAGAAGTAAATGAATAGATACGTTAATTATATATGACATTTAATTAGATTGCCTTAGTTCTATAAATGTCTCATTAGCAGGATTTTATTTATGATACAAACACACATCCCTCAGTGCTGAATGAGGCCTGTGCTTCTTAGATATTATGAATAATTATAAGATAAGTAGACTACAGGGCCTTTTTAATAGCAATTACTCCTCAACCTATAATCTATGAGACAAAAGTCTTTAGGCCAGACTTTGCTCTCAGTTACCAGAGCACACTGGAAAGCAGTTTTTATGTCTTGCCAATTTCATGGTAACTCACTATTTCTTTTTGCACATTTGAAATTACTTTATGACAAAATAGTTCCTGACAATGCTGAATTTATTTGTTACTTTTTATAATATAAAGTAGAAGCATAAAATAATTCTTTAAAGGTTGTAGTCTATTTCTTCATTATTTCTTCCCTGCTTTGTATGTGGGCCATAAGTTTACCACTATTACTTTTCTCACAAATTAATTGTAGGCATTTAGAGAAATATTTTAAATAGGAAAAGAACATAGTAAAATTTATTTTGCAACAAGCACCCTACCCCTAAGAAGAATGAAGTGGTTTCTACATTTATGTGTAAGAACAGGAGCTGTATTTGTGCCCTGTTAGCCTTGGCACCTTATCTTTAAATATTTGTTCTCAACAAATGCTTCTCATGTCATGATATCAAAAGAGGGCAAATGTCTAGACAAAAACATTCATCTTCCAACAAGTACAGGGAATCAGTGAAATGTCAGCCTGGCTTTAACCTTGCTTGTTTATGACATATTTCTATTATTTCTAGTACATCCAGCTATAAATTAGGTAGAAGTCACAAGTCTTTAGCTTCCAGTAGTAGTTTTAGATAAGACATTGAAATACTGCAGTTGATCTGGGATTTTTCTTCTAAAAGAAATATTAAAATACTTATATTCAAACACATTATGACCTACCCTCTTTTTAGGCATAGTATTTCTCTTAAATCTAATTAGCTTTTTACATAACTTTCAAGCACCAAAATCTCATTTTTATGCAATTTTCTGTTGTGAACACTGATAAAATACAGCAAAAAAAAAAAAAAAACCAAAAACAACAAAACAAACGAAAAAACCCCCCCAAACCACCCAAAATAAAACAAAACCAAAAACCCCAACAAAACCCCCAAAAAACCCACCTTTGGGAGAGCTGAGTTAGACCATACTGACATAATCTTTTATATCTGATTTTGCACTTTATTGCATTGTAATTCCAGTGCTGTTTCTTGATTATATGTTGAAAATGGGAGACGTACATTTTACCACAGATTTTTATAATCCTTACTGAAGACGAAAACATCTGTCGGAAAAGACCATCAGAGATAAATATTTTTTCATTCAAACCCACAGAGAGCTACAACACCTTCTTATGCAGACCTGAATAGAGGGGGCCCCTGGGAAAACTGATTGCTACAAGCAGACTAAAGAAGATGCCTTTATGTGACCTTAAGAAATTGTGTCACTTTGCCCGAGACATCCATCAGTGAAATAAAAGGAGCAGAGTTACTCCCAAGTACTGCAGATACCAAAAGAATAAAGGAGAGGGTGGATGCTTCATGCTTAGTTTATATTGGTTATTTTGTACAGTCTGCCATTTGGGGTGTCTAGATCAGGTATCTGCCATGTGAGGTACCATGTTACAGGCTTGCTGCTACTTATGAGTAGAGGGAGAGAAGTCTCCTGGGGTCAGAACATGGGAAGGGATAACATATAGACCCAGAAATTCAGAAACTCCAGATCTACTGACACAGAAGGGGTTACTGTAAATATAGCACTCCAGCAACATAGGAGAAGATAACACAGCAATGTAACTGGAAACTCAGAGAAACAGATGTAAACAGGAGAAACCTGATACTTTGACACCATTCCGTGATCTGGACCCTGAATGCTGGTCTTCCATCGGGGCAAGAGGCTAAAAACTGAGTTACTGCAGAAGACAGGCCCAAGTCTCAGCCTAATGACACTCTTTAGGTAATCACTTTGAATATGTGTTTAACTCTATCCCTACCCTGGGGATCATAATTCTAAATGTACTTTCATTGATATTGCTGGGACTGAACCTAAGCATTCAAATCCCCTGTTTAAATGAAGATTTAAAAACTAATACTACTCAGTATTAGAGTATAAAACCAAAGTATTAGTATTAGAGTATAAAACCAAAACTATTTAATCATTTCTCAAAGATGAGAATACCTTTCTGCCTAGATAAATCAAAGACAAATAAGTCCCCGATAGTGTTCAAGGCCAGGTTGGCTTGAGCTCTGAACAGTCTGGTGTAGTGAAAGGTGTCCCAGACCATGGCAGGGGAGTTGGAGCTATATGAACTTTAAGATCCTTTCCAACCCAAATGATTCTATGTTTCTACAAAGTTGTCATTAAATTCATGTTTTCCTTTTGTCTTCTCTGCTTAAACCAAAGTTTCTTCTGTAGTAGAACCAATCATGAGGGGAAAATTGAGAAAAAAACAAACAACACTTCCCTCTGACCCTAATTTTTTTTTTATTATTATTTTTTGGTTCATGATAAGTCTTCTCTTTCATAACCTAATGTCAGTTTGTGACAGATACCAGATTGTAACATTTAGATTTCAGAAGGGACAGTTCAATTACTATTACAGAAATTCTCATGTTTATTTTACATTTTGTTCTCTTGTTTAGTTTTCTGTTATTCACTTGACATTCCAGTATGTCTGATTTCGCTGTATGTAAAATACATGTAGTAAATCCTCTTTGTTAAGAAGTGTGTCAAAAGTTGTACAGAAACAAGCTATCTAATTCCTGTGTGTTATGACAAGTTTTCATCTTTCTAGCATTACCCTTACATGTAGCATTACTACTGTATGATTTATTTGGTGGCTGCTTCAGATATGAAGTAAATATTTTAAGGTGTTTGTTTGTAAAAAAACTCTCATGTCAGTTGTTTCAGGCAATCAAGTCAATTAATTGGACTGGAAATATTAATTCAAGCTTTATTGGAACTATGTTAGAAAGAAATGTATCAAAATTTGAAGTGATTGAGTTGCCATCCCTGAAGGTATTTAAAAGATGTGTAGATGTGGCACTTAGAGACATGGTATAGTGGTGGACTTGTCAGTGCCAGGTTAATGGTTGGATTTGATTATCTTAGGGGTTTTTTCCATCCTAAACTGTTCTATGATTTAGGACATTGCTATACACAGATTTGACATGGAAGGTACTTGAGTACATAATGTAGATTAGTTTCATTTTTAAGATAAGCCTTAAGGAATCTTATACCATGCTCTAGATTAAAATCATCCTTTATATCATCAGCCTGTGTTAGGCTAATACTATTTTCTGGGTTTGATTCAGGCAAATAATTTACAAACTTCTAGTAAATGGATTGAACTAAGTAGAAAGAAGACATTCTCCTTTAGTGTGTTTTTATGAACTTTATATGAAGTGTAGCCATCTAGTTTTATTCAAGGAGAGTTTTCACACTTTACATTCATAGCCTATTTTACCCAAGTTAACACTGTAGTTAATAAAACTGTCAGGAAATGAGGCAAAATACTTTTGGTATTGCAAGCTATTTGCCATGGTCCTGAAATGACTTTAAAAAGGGTATGTTCCAGTTAATTTGCATTTTGGATGAAGAGATTTGTTGATTCTTATATTTGCTGGATGGTTTTCCCCAGGCCTAGTTCCTGATGGACACAGTGCCAAAAACAGTAAAACCAGAATATGGTGGACTTGTCAGTGCCAGGTTAAGTGTTCATTCTTGATGGCACTGATTGTCACAAAGGGGAAATGAATAAAACTAGTGTATAGTGAAGAGGAACCACATCTAATACTTTCTAATGTTATTCTGCCTTTACTCATAAGCCTTCTTTCAGACTTTTAACAAACTCACACTTCTTCTGAGGTAAGAGCATTGTTTTTTATAGTGCTTACCAGCTGGGACAGCCTTGCTATATTTCTCTGCCTTGTTAACACTCTTAAAAGAATGTCACGGGGAAAAAAAAAGTTTAAAAATTTCCCCTTAAACATTTCAGTTCCTCTCTTTTGTCCATTTTCCTGTTTCTCAGATGAAAGATGCTGCATAAAATAAAAATGTATGCTATTAGTAGGCAAAGCATGTTAAAATGTGCAATGCAAGATAACACCAAGTCCTCCCAAATAATGTTTTCTGCTTGTTTTGTTTTGACAATATCCCTAATAGGAATTTCAGTAGAAAATACTCATCTGCTTTCTGAAGTTCCCAGGTGATAACTAGGATTTAAATGGAATGTAGTGCAGTAGTAGTGTTTTCCTTAGGGCAACAGGAAGCAGAAGAAGGGAAAGTGGTAAGATCAAACATTATAATTTTCTCTCTCTTTACCTATATTTTATAATTATTTATATATATTATAATTTAATTTATTTTTAATTAAGTTTTAAAGAAGCCTGTCATGACAGAAGATAAAATAGGCCTTTATGGTATCTGGCAAAAATCTAAGTTCTTTCTGTAGAACTAAACTCTTACGTTGGTTCAGCTGTTATTTCCCTAAGCCTGAGAATAAACTCGCCCCCCAAATCAGTTAAAAAACTGAGAGATTTTCTGTTTTAGGCCTGTCTTTTTATTTCTGTTTTTAATCATCTTCTTTTTACAGGGAATTTAAAGTGAGCAAGCAATTATGTAATTTCTAGGAAAGCATATTGGCAGAGTTATGTTTGGTTGTAACAACAATTTAGAGGGTGATTAGCAGCTGTATGCTAATTATTCAGGAAGCCATTGATTTCCTGAGAACACTAATTCTCAGTTCAGATTGCATGGTGTCTTTGTTTCGTTTCTGGTAAGGAAGTTTTCTGCATGCATTCTGTTCACACCTAATATTAGAGAAGAGATTTTCCAGAAAATTCACCAAATATCTTCTGTTGAACATTCTTCAAGTGTCAGTCAGGTATAAGTAACTTATTACTAATGCTTCCTATTAAAAAAAAAATTCAAAGTGCACCATACAAGCCTGTATAATTGTTTATATTTTATGTACAATGCTTTCAACTGGTTCATATGGATATGCTCAATTCAGCAACCAAGTTCTGTTCATAAAGGAAACAGGCTGCAAACAAAGGTGAGTCAATAGTGCTCCAGTCCAGAGGCTTCTAACATTACAGGTTTAGGAGTGTTAGAGGGTTTACTGGGTTAGTTTTGCAAATATTTAGTCTAGGCAGTCTGAGAGAAGGTGTCTTGAAAGAGGTTGATATACTTGCTGCCTTTGGAATTTTTACTCCAGTTCTGAATGCAGACATCCTGCTGCACTCAGAGGGAGCTATGTGGTGACAAAAGGGAGTACTTCTGTGTGACTAGGTAGAAGACTAGGATCCACCCTGAGAAGGCAGTATTTGGCTTTATTTTCACATTTTGAATGTTTTGGTATTTACATTAAGAAAAGAAGTTGGAAATGCCTCCAGTTTGTCAGCAGTGGTTGCAGTACATGAAATCATGTTGTCACAAGAAACAGCAACTGTATTACTGTGATGTTTGTTTATGTGAATTATACGATGCATAATGTACTCTAGCAATGAAGTGGCTCTGTCAGAACAGAAGTGGAGACAAATAAAAGGCCGTGGTTTTGTGCACATTCTGTTGGAATAAATACTCATAGCTATAGTAATAAGATTTTGGTTTAGGTATACACTGGACAGGTTGTAACTTTTCCTTATTAGTAATTAGGAATTGCCAGGATCAACACTAGGTCTTTATTGTGCAAGTGTGAATTTTTTCCTTTATTTAAAATATGGCTCCTTGACATTACTCGTAGTACTTGTAGTACTAGGTTTCCCTAAACATGAGATTGTGAAAGTTAACAGCAATGACTATGACATTACTGTCTTCTTTTTTTTTTTTCCCCAATGCCTGTTTGCCCATGTCTCTGTAAACAAAAGAAAATATATGCATTTCAATACATCGGCTTTTTTAGTACTGCTGGAGAACTGCCATTGTAGCAGTTTATTGATAACTTAAAGCTCTTTTCTGCACCTACAGAGGTCACTTTGGACCAGTTTTCAGGGTCCTGTTTATAGTCTCATTCTTAGCCTCAGAGGAACAGAAGTTGGGAAATGCTTTCAAGGACTAGCTCTAGTGAGCCTTATATATTGCTGAATATGACTACTGAGGTGCATTGTCTTCTGTAACAGATGAGATAATCTTAGAAAGTACCATGTTATAGAGTGCTAATTGACATAATAAAGAACAGAATATATCCATCAAGCTCTGTTTGTGGGTAAATGTGAGGTAATTAAATTAGCAATAAAGCATAAAAACTGTAACACAATGTGTTCTTTTTATGCTTGTTGCAGTTGGTCCCCTTAAAGTCATTGTCTTGAGCAAAGATAATTGCTTCTGTACATATTGCTCTAAAAGATAATAAGATTAAAGTAGTGATGTAAGTGATATCAGTGACTAAGTTGTGCGTTAGTGCCTGAAAAAGAAAGTAGTCTCCCAGCTGTACTTGAACTAGGTTGGCCAAGTGGACAAAAAAATAAAAGGCAGACTATTTAAAATACTGTTTATAGTAGGCAACATTAAGTATGTAACAATACTTACTCCTGATTTTGTTAACATTTTCTAAGTGAACCAGAAGATACTGTTCATCTGATATTTATCACATGAAGGTGAGTAATAACACACCTGGTATAGATCTTCAGAAACCACAAGATGGCTTACATCTATTATTTGTAAAAGTAAGAAGTAATACAATTTAAACCAGCCTAATTACATTTGAAACAAATTTTACTTAATAAGATGGAATATAAATCTCAGGGAATTAATGGACTCTAAGGAAATCCAGGTCAAACTGATATTTGCAGTCCTGTGTATGTGAAACATTTTCAGAAATAATACCAACAAAGATTTTGTGCTCATGTAAGAGATCATAATTAAAGTTAATAAAGAGAAGAAAGGGTTGACTGAATTATCAATAGATGGGAACAAGCACAGCAGCGAATGAGAAGCAAAATTGACCTTTCCAGTATCAGTGTAACTGGAAGGACGTTGTGATATTCCTGCCAAGGGACATTTTTATTCAAGACACAAGTTTCTTAGCCTTTCGACTGACCCTCTGACCTGGCAGATATGAGGGTGTCAGGCTTTGGAAGGCTTGTACACTACAATTCTCAACCTTTATAGCTTTTTAAAGATAGCTTGTGAAATTGGAGATCCAACAACTCCTCTTGCCTTTTTGTTTGTTTGTCACACCTCCTCCTCACAGCAGGGCCATCTCTGAGGTCAGGTGCAGCTGCTCAGGGCTTTAGCCTGTTGGAGCTGGAGACTGTATGGCTTCTCTGGGCACTCTGCCCTACTGCTGTCAGTAGGTTTTCTATATATCCAACCTGAGCAAATCTTGTTTCACCTTATGACATTGTACCTCATTCTCCCACCATGTGTGGCTGTAGAGAGTCTGAATGCCTCCTGAAAATCTCCTAATAGGCACTGGGAGTGCTATTGTTAGGGGGCCTCAAAGCTCCCTCGTGTTCAGATTGAACCCGTTGCAGTCCCTCAGTGTCTCCTAATAGGTCTCCAGCCTCCTCCATCCTGCTGAAGTTGTTCCAGCTTGCTGGTTCCTTTCTTGCACAGGAGGTCCCGAAACTGGACATAGTATTAGAGATGTGGTCTAATGAGTGCTGGGCAGAGGGGAATGATCAACTGCCTGTGTTATCTGGCCATGCTCCTGTTCATACAGCCCAAGGAGCTCTTGGCCCTGCTTGCTGTTTGGGGCTCAGCTCACTGCTCACCAGGCACCAGGGCCTTCCCTCAGGGACTGCCTCTCCAAAACCTGTGCCAACACAGGTCCTCCTCTGTCCCGGGGACAGCACTTGGCACTTCTCCTTGCTCAACTTCAGAAGTTTCCTATCTAACCATTCTTCCAGCCTGTTCCAGTCCCTCTGGCTGGAATCCGTCTCTCAAGAGTATGAACAGGTCCCATTTGGTGTGATCTGTACACTTGATAAGTGGGCACTCCCTTATCTTCTTCAGGTCATTGATAGAGGTGTTAACTAGGGGAGGTCTCAGTGCAGGCCCCTGCACTTGCCCATTTGTTACCGACGTGCTGGTAGAACAGGACCCATTAATCATAACCCATTAACCATGACGTTCTAGGTCTGACCATCTAACCCTGTTTTACTTCTTGTATGCTCATCCAGACCATAATGTTCTAACTTGGATGCACATGTATTGTGAGAGACAGTGTTTAAAACCCTGTTAAAATTAAACTAAAGGATACCTGTTTGTCTTCTCCCATCCCAGTTTGCTGATTAGAGGTATATAATTTATATGGTACAGTTCCTTAAAATTATTTTTAAATTCCAATTTCCCTCAAATATATCAAACAGTTTGAAGAACTCTGTTACTATTACATTCCCACCTGGAAATGGAAGAAGGTTTACTAAGAAATTTCTAAGTACTTAATGAAACGTGTACCTCTATTATGACATAGTGCGATGTAGTAGTGGAATACATATTGGGGAACATCAAGTGAGAGGGGAAGGAAATTTATTTCTTTCTAGTGTTGTTCTTTCTGCCTCTCTAATGTTTCTTTTCACAGCAAAAATAATAACATATTTTTAAGTGTTTTGTAATCTTACTCCTACTTGCCTTCTGCTAAGCAGTAAAAAGAAGAACAATTATGTAATTTACAGAAGAGAAATGCTGAAGAAAAACTCAGTTTTTGGATTGTTGCTGAACTTCTTCAAAATTTTTACCTAAAACATCTCTAAAGCTAATATCATCTAGAACATAGTATACTTTCCTCTATGCTATATAAATTACCAAATCACTATATGAAGAATTTGTCATTGTCTTAAATAAGACATTTGGTTTAATCTCAGTTAAAATGCCAGTAACAATGACACTCAAAATACTTTCTTATAAACAATGGTGTTACCTTTCTCTTGTCTGTAATGCTTTTTTTAGAATTAAATTACATTATGAGATCCAGGCATTTTTCAGGGGTAGTGTTTACAATAGTGGACTCTTTCTATCCCCAAAATATTAGCAGTATTAGCATTTGAGAGAAGTTTGATTTAGGAAAATAAATCCCCATCCAAACAATGAAGAAATGTTAGTTTTTCATTAGGTAGTGCAGCCACAAGGAGATGAACATGTGTCTTCCCAAGAGCCTTTCTATCTTGTCCCATTAATTATGTTTAGGAAAGTGTAAAGTACTGTGATTTATATATATGGCCATGTATGTGTGGCCAGACATTCAATGTCATTTAAAACCCTCAGAGAGAGATGTCAGGTTTTCAAACACAGAGGCAAGTTGTTGGATGTCAATCTATCATGAAATCAATGAGAAGCACCTAATCTGTACTCATATTTTTACCTCCAAATTTTAAAGACCTAAATATCTTTGAAAATCTGACTCCTATTTTTTAATCTCTTTAGTAAGATAAATTTGGCTTAGAGAAACAAAGCAAAATTTTATGGCCTGTCATATTACAGAGGTCAGGCTAGATAATCATTCAGGCTTCAAAACTCCATCAGTCCCTGAATGACGAAGACAATGTTACTCATGGACTCTGGTTTCAGGCTTTCCTCTTTTTTCACACATTTCCTCTGTGTGTCTCATGCTAGAACATGCTTCTACTTTTTTGAATACATAAATCACAGGACAAGAGCCATTAGAGCTGGTAAAGATCTGATTAATCATCTACTTACTCCCTCTGAAATAAAATAAAGTTCAAAAAAAGATGATATTTCAGATATTAATCAGATACTTGAATTATGCCACACTTACTCTTAGCCCAAGGGCCTGTATCTTTTAGTAAGTGATATCCAGCTTCTATCATAATCTATTTTAATCATCAATATTATTCTTTCCCGGGAGGGTGACCTCCAGACCTCCTTAAGGTTGGTACTCTTAGCCATAACAATTCCCATTCCATTAAACAAGCCCATTTAAATGGAGAAGATACCTCAGTTTAGCTCTGGAGGATTATTAAAGCAGGCACAGCCACAGAGATTTATAAAGTCACTTGTTTTTTATCTCCAGTGCCTCCTGGGCTTTTAGCTCCTCAATTAATAATCTTTTCATTGTAGAGGTTACACTTGAATAAAAAACACAAAGTTGTCATTCTTCCACAAATAATAAGTTCACACTGTCCTGTTTTACTGAGGTGCTGCATTCTGAGTTTAGACAAATATTTTGGTAACAGTTACCACCAATGGGGAAGTGAATAAAATGCAGTAAGTATAAAAAAAAGGCTTGTGAAAAAAATTGCCCACAGAAAACACACACAAAGTATTCCATATTAGAAAGTAGAAGTCCAGAAAGGACAAATAGACCCAGAAACAAGTCTGATAATAACTCAAGGAATAGGATTCATGACAAAAAAAAGCTCATTTGATACTAGGAAGAACAGGATCCACCAAGAACTACAACTATTTTGTGCATATATGTATTCACTATACATACACATGTATGCACATCCCCCAGGATGCTCCAAGACCAAAGACAAGACAGAAAAAGATAAATTTTATAGTCTTCCATAGAAAACTATTTTTCTTATCTTCATTTGAAAATATGATGACATTAATAACAATGTTGAAGTTCTGCAGAAAACTAATGATGCCACTGAATAAATGTCAGGCTTCACTGGTTGTCCTGCTAATGGTCTCAAACATATTAAAAAATGCCATCCTCCAGACCACAGGAAAAGAAGCAGCTAAAAAGGAGTTTTTCTTCACAGCAGACTGATTCTTCTCCACTGATTAAGTGAATAAAATGGAATATTTTAATGATTTTTTAAATGTGATTAGCTTTTGTGTTAAAGTTCAGCATCACTGATTCTAGACATCATATCTCATTCTCTCATTTCTTACTGATTTATGCTATGCAATGTTTGGACAGAAAGCCATAAATCATGTTTTCTATCATACTGAAGAATATATGAACCTATTTCACTATACGAACCACATTCCTAAGGATTAACTTGTCCCTTTCACTTAACCCAAAATAACACTCTGACCCTTCCCAAACAAACTAATAATAACAATTAAAAAAAAGGCTCCAAGTCATCTAACACAGAAAGAAATAAAAGAACAAGAAATTCCTCTTATTTAATTTTTTTCCCTATAGACTTCTTACTATTAACATCCATCTCTTATCTGCTTGTTTATCACCCAAATTAAACCTCTTCTTGGTAACTCTCAGTCAAATTTTACAGCCTAGTTTTAATTTATTTAAACTTGAGAGGAAACTGTCCAACACTAATGGACTAGTTTTGTTCTAAAAAACTTTATTCATCCATGATGCACAACACCAGCCATACCTTTTTCCTTACAAAATAATTACAGATTAAATCTTAGTTTTAGTTGCCTTGGTCACATTAAATTTTCTTTCAAAACCATTTCAAGAATCAGTGATCTGCTGTTTCTATTCCTCAAAAACACTTGAGCTCTTCACTTAGTAGTTAGAATCAGCAGATGCATTAATGAGATTTCTTTCCATTTGTAATGAGTTTACCTGGTTTTATGGACAGGAAAACAAATAGGGCCAAACTGCTGTAGCTTTTGGCATGAAGGTGTTTCCTGTTGGATTTCAGTTCACTCTGTCAAGGAATAGCTCATGGGTTTCAGAGAAGGGACACAGACTTCAGATGCAGTACCTTCTAAAAAAATATTTGAAATCAAGAGTGGCTCTAAATGGTTCTATTTTTTTTTTTTAAATGAGACCATATAGATAAAAACCTCTCAGCAAACAATAAAGGGAGCAAGGGAAACTATTGTCAAATCACTGTGAGAAAGAAAGAGAGGGGCTGAAAAGAGAAGGAAAAAGAGGTGCTGAAAAAGAAAAATATTTTTTAAGTCCTCTTGAGAGTTATATTTACTTGGTTTTTTTTCAAATGAGAGCTCTGAGCACCATAATAAACAAAGCAAAGGAAGAGAGACTAGATGCAGCTTTTCTTTTCCTAGAGACTATTAAAAAAAATAAGGCAAGCAAGCAGCCAGGAATGCCTATTTGTTTACTTTAATATGCATTCCCCTAAGGGTGACATCTGGGGCTAGAGAGAAGGGGGCTGGAAATGCCATGTCCCCTGTCATAAATAGGAGGGCACAGTCTCTGTGCTGATTGTGGTTTGTTGCTGACAGAGCTGCTGTTCTGCCGTGATGGATAAAGATCAGTAGACGTTCAGAGCTGAAACTAATGCAATGGTTCCTCTTGGCTAAAAGTAATCCCAATAGGCTTCTCACAGATTTGCCTTCATCTTTATGATGAAGGTGACTTCTCCTCAAGCAGAGACCAGCACTTTGATCTAAAGAAATAGAAAATAATGTGTAGCAAAATGTATAAAGGAAAAATGAAACCTCAAGGTTTATCCTAGCGAATCTGCTAACTTTTATTAGTCGATTTTATCAATCAATTTTTGTAAAGTCTGTGGCAATCCTGGGATGGAACAGAACATATTTCTCCTTGTTAAATAACATGAAAACAGAGTGTATGTTCATGCATGATGTGTGTGTATATATGTGCATGCATATGTATGTGTATACATATGTTACCCAACATGGAAATATATAGCCAAATATACAAAGCAAAAAGGCAGATTGCAAACAGTTGAATGAAAGTCTGGTGAAGTAAATATTTATGGAAATTATTCCAGTTGCCAGAATGGAATAAGCACCTTCTTCTAATCTCTTTTTTGTACAGGATGAATATAACACCCTCAAAATAATACACTGAGTACTGAATACCCACTGAAACTCCAGCTAGTGTTGAATATGATCTTAACATATAGAGAGTAATTTGTATTCTGATCCTACAAGATACATGTGCTAGTGTGGACTCTCGACAAGGTGGATCAGCTGTTCAGACAAGCCCTCAAGGAGCAGCACCAGCCCAATTATACCTAATGAATCCCTTACACTTTTTGATCACTTAAGCCAATATTCTCTTTCCTGAAGGTTTAAATTCTGCTTCTCCTACTTTGATCTCAGACACGGAACAACTTCATCTTACACCTGAGTATTTTTGATTTGGAGGAGGTTATTTAAGTGCACAGCTTTATTTAATCACTTTTCTTGGTGATTCATATTAGAAACAACCCTTCCAAATCAATGCAATTTTAACATTTATTTTCTTGGGACCAAGGAGTTCCTGACCCACATGTAAAAATTTACATTCATGTGTAAGAAAATATAGAAAATTAGTAGCCTGAGGATAAAATCACTTTCATATGATACGATGGGCACTGGTTTATATGTTATTCTATAAAGTATTTCTGAATTATAAAAGGTAGGAGTGAAACATAGGTAATAATATTCATCCAGCTTTGTCTTGTCAAAATCTATTGTGTATTTCTTCATATACGGTTGTGTATAGAGTAGCATATGTTGTTTTAAGGTCAAAATTGGTATGACTTAAGTTAGATGTATGGAAAATTATATGAAAAAAAAATGTGAGTTTTCCCTAGGATAGCAGCTTGTGGTCTAGGGTGTACATTATTTCTTTATTAGAAAAATAATAAATATTTTTAATTATTTCTTCCAGGTTAATAACAAATGCCAGGTATAGGTAGTTTTGTTCCATTATTTTGCTGTTCTTGGCTGATTATGAGAGAATAATTTGTGTATGGGAAGTAAGAAGAGAATATTTATTTGATTTAATTAATCTCTGTTTCTTTCTTTAACAGCTTGTGAAGGAAAACAGTCATCTGGTTCTTGCTTCTACAGGTGGCTGAGGTGGATTAAAACCCTGTGTATTTTAGCATAGACCCTCAGCCCTGCAGCAGGCAGAAAAGCCCCACTCCATTGTCTCTGTCAATGTACCTGGCTGGAGAGGTAGTTACATGACAGAGTCGGAAGAAACGCTAATTTCTCTGATGTACATCAAAGCTTGTCTCTCCTAGATCATAAGAACTTCAAACTTATGTAACACCTGGGCTCCACCAACATAAATTGTCTCATGAAAAGGCACGTGCTTACGTAGCTTTCAAAAAACCAACAAGAGCTAATCACTTGGTTTGTTTGTTTCTCATCCTTTTTTCGTCCCTGTAGCTATGATAAGGTACTGTCTCCTTTTCTAGTAGTTAGAGCACTTGCGTTGAAATTGTAGCATCAGTTGCTTCCTCCATCTATTGGAATCAAACCTCAGACTTTTTTTCTATACCAAAGAATACCATAATCACCTCATGGTAGGTTGCGGGCAAGGAGAATGCTAAGAATATATCTAAGATTTATAACTTACCTCCTGTATTTGCTCCCTGGTCCTTATTCCCCAACTTCCCACATTCCTCAAACATTCATTTTCATCTAAAGAAATAATTTTTTCTTTTTCTTTTTTTTTTTTTCCTGCTGCAAACCATCTTGTACCCTCCAAAATAAAGCCCAGCTGCCCATCTGAATATTGTTCGTTTTAGTGCCCACTCCCAGCACAGGCAAGGCTATTGCTGATAAAATACTCTTCTCCTCTCTTGTAGTCCTTCAGTGCAATTATAATAAGTTTTGTATGCTCAGTGTCTTCTGCTCACCCTCTACATTCATCTTAGATTTCATACTATTAGAAGTACTACTCTAGTGAAGTGCAAACCTGCCCTGGGTCGTTTCAGACACTGAATCCCTCATCCTGCATCTTGTACACACCTTTATGAACTCTCACAGAGCCACAAACAGTCACATACGATTTTATTTTTTTTTTTTTTTT
>VWZG01012989.1:0-13681 GCA_013396735.1 Grallaria varia | reverse complement strand
AGCGCTACAAGGGGGACAGAGGAGCCCTGAAGTTGTGTTGCAATTAGCTGGTCTTTACGAGAAGCTGGCAACATTGAGCCATACGCCTAAACCATTTGTAACTGCTTGATCTGGGTGCTATGGAAGCTGCCTCGAGAGGGCACCCTTAGGGTTACATATGTAACCTTATTTCCTCTTCACAAAACTATTTCACTCCAAAAGACCTCAATGCAAACCACTATGAATGTCTTCTACAAGACAAAATCAAGTGTTACAGATGTGGTGACTGACCAGAAGTCTTTTCTTGCCTGGTACCACTGAGTGATGGGTAAAAAGCAAAATGAGGATTCTGTGAATACATAAATCAGTAAACTCTTTCGGTCACAGAGCTGGAAAAATTCATAGTTTGGCATGGGACTGACATTGAAATAGGGACTGTTGAAAGTAAGGTGTTAGAGGTACCTCCAGAAGTACTATTTGATGTTCAGGGAAGTTGTTTAGCTGACTTATGGGTCTAATTCCTCTGTTGCTCCATCCTTTTGCTGTTTTCCTGAAATAACGCTAATATTTCTGCTCTAAAAAAATCCTGTCTGACATTGTCATACATTCCTATGTTCCTTGTTTCCTTCTTGACTGTTGATAACTCCTGGTCATAGATTATATGAGGTGTCAGTTCAGTAGCACTTCCGAATATATTTTTCTCCTTCATTTCTGTTTCTGTACATCAGATAGCAGGTTTATTGTTTATTTCCAGCACAATTAAGTGGAACAGGAATTTTTAGAATATGCTACTTAATGGGTCTAATCTCAGTGCATCCCAGAATAAGTTTTTTATTGTATATGTATACTGGGAATTTTTTGAGCCATTTTTTCTCTTTCTTATTTATTAATGAATTATGATCTTGTTGTCAATATGGTGCAATAATAGTAAAGCACTAAAGGACATCAGAGACACATTTACTCGACTGTACTTAGCAACATAATTAAAACACTGCAGAAATTACATTATTCTTCCACCTGAAGAGAGAGACCTGAATTTAAGGAATCACAGAAATGAATAATTTTTCCTTCTAAATTTACAGAGAGGATGCAGTTAGAACTTTCCAAACAGTTATTTTAGTCTATAATTGCAGTGCTGTTAATAATAGCATTAATAGCTTACAGATGCAGAAATGAACATCAGAGTATGGATGATTAAGACCAAGTTGGGAACAAATAATACTTTTAATTATGGCATTTTGAAGGACATTTTTAAAACTCAAAGCTCTGTTTTTGCTTATCTCTGAGGATCCTATGGTGATTTTTGTAGGATAAACAAACAAACAAACAAACAAACAAAAAAGTGGAAGGCATAGCTTATATGACTTGATGGGTCATGCACAGAACCTGAAGCACAGAGAGGAACTTTTTGAGAAATTTACTGATCTCAGTAGTACTTAAAAACTCAATCTTAATATTCTGTAGTATTTTCCCCTTTACAAGTTATTAATCTATTCACGTTACAAGTGTTCTGCTAATACTTTGCCCTCACTGTGCGTATGTGCTTTGGTCTTCTGCATTTTAGAAGTATTTTCTGGTTTTAAGAGTCACAGCAAGCATGTATCATCTGCGTGACTCTTCAACCAGGCTCAAAAGTCTGATGCAAGTTGTATATTTTCTGGCAAAGGTAAAGAACTGGAGTTCTGAGCATGAATGTCTTGATAAGATCAGACTTAGGCAAGTGAGTTGCACAAGCGGTAGACCATCAGTCACACTTTTTACGTAGTTTCCATCTGAAGTGTCAGAGTTCCATTCCAGTGGATGGCATAGAAATTGCTTCAGCTTCTGCTCCCACTCTCCTTCTCACAAGGTGACAGGTTGGATTAAATCTTGCCACAGCCATTTCAGGCCCAGCGGCTCCCAGGCATTCCTTTGAACCTGCTGTCAGCTTTGGAAAAAATAGGAAAATACAAGAAAGCAACGTCAGTTTTAACAAACCAAATCTGTTCTGCATGGTGACATGGAGAGCACATCATTTTATGAGTGATTTAAAAAAAAAATACTTACTCTCAAAAAGAAAAAAAAAACCTTGATTTTCCCTCCTTGAAGGGAACGCAGAAGAATTTTCCTATGTGTACTGGAGTGCTAAAAAGGGATTGTCTTATCTGAATAAAATTTAACACAAGGACAGAAATCTGATCCCAGTGCTCACTCTCTTTATCTCATGAAACCTATGCCAACACAGCTGGAGATGCTTCTGAAGGGAATCACTATCCACCAAAGTAGATTGGATAACAGACAGAAGTTAATTAACACAGGCTGTGGTATTTGTAAGGACCTTACTGAAGGAATTTACCTGTTTAATTTGTTAAATGTTTGCTATAGTTCTCTACAAACATTATCCGGACACCTGTTACTGCTTTTTTTTCCTTTAATTCCTCATTTGTTTTCATTTGTGGTAATAGTGTTCTTTTAATTGAATAAAAGCCTGCACAATTGCTGTCTCCTTGCTTTTCTTTCTGTATTGGTTTTGCTTGGCATGGCTTTGGTAGCAGGGGGCTACAGAGGTTGCTTCTGTGAGAAGCTGCCAGAAGCTTCCCCCATCTCCGACAGAGCCAATACCATCTGGCTCCAAGACGGGCCAGCTGGCTCCAAGACAGACCCACTCCTGGCCAAGGCCAAGCCCATCAGTGATGGTGACAGTGCCTCTGGGATAATGTGTTTTAGAAGAGGTAAAACTGCTGTGCAACTGCAGCTGGAGAGAGAAGTGGGACTGTGTGAGACAAGTAGTGCTGTAAACACCAAGGTCAGTGAAGAAGGAGTCAGGGCACCTCCAGGTGCCAGAGCAGAGATTCCTCTGTAGCTTATGAGGAAGACCATGATGAGGCAGGCTCCTCCCTGTAACCCATGAAGGATCCCCTGACAGAGCAGGTAAATGCTCAAAGGAGGTTGTGACCCCATGGGAAGCCCGTGCTGGAGTAGGCTCTTGGCAGATCCTGTGGCCCCATGAAGAGAGGAGCCCATGCTGCAGCAGGTTTGCTGACAGGACTTGTGTCCCCATGGGGGATCCATGCTGGAGCAGCCTGTTCCTGAAGGACTGCACCCCACAGCCAGAACCTGCACTGGAGCAGTACATGGGGAACTGCAGCTCATGGAAAGGACACATTTTGGAGAAGCTGGTGGAGGGCTGTCTCCTGTAGGAGGGACCCTCTCTCAGGAGCAGCAGAAGAGTGTGAGGGGTCCTCCACCTGAGGAGGAAGAAGTGGCAGCGGCAACGTGAGGTGAACTGACCATAAGCTCAATTCGCTGTCCCCCTCTGGTGTTGTGGAGGGAAGGTGGAGAAGAAATCAGGAGTGAAGTTGAGCCTGGTAAGAAGGGAATAGTGGAGGGAAGATTCTTTTAATATTTGATTTTATTTATCATTACCCTACTCTGATTTGATTGCTATTAAATTATTTTCCTCAAGCCTGTTTTGCTCACGATGGTAACTGATGAGTGATTTCTCCCTATTCTTATGAACCTCTTGCTCTATTTTCTCTCCCTTTCCCATCTGAGTAGGGGATGATAAAGCAGCTTTGGTGGGCACCTGGTGTCCAGCCAGAGTCAAATCACCATACTTGCAAACAATCTCACTAATATGGAAGCCAGCACTGAGAAGGAAGAAGAATTTAGCTGACTGATTGCATAGCCTTCAATGTGAGACTGAGATGAGTGTGATTTAAAGAACATGTTGTGTTTTGGAAGGATTATTATACTCATCTACAAATATTCTTGCTTGAGAGTAATTATTTTATTGAGTTTAATGCAAAGAAGTATATATTTGAAAATTTAATATACAAACCACATGTTTTGGTATTAGGCTTACAGTTGAAATTATTAAAAAAAGAAAGAAGGAAATAGATCATAAGCATTTTTCACTGTTGCATTCAGACCATTTCTGGACATGAAACATATGGAGGCCAAACTTCAAGCAAAACCAAATTTTGTTATCCCAGTAGCCATTAACAGTTTACTGTAGGAGGGTATAAAGACCTTGCTATATTGATCTCTTTGCTCTATTTGTTCTGTGCATAAAAACACCTAAACGTCAAACTCCAGAGTTGTTTATTTAAAAACAAACAAACAAACAAACCCCCCTGTTCTATAGTATCATGACGTCGAACACTATAGTTTATGAACAAAGAATAGTGTACTCATTCATAGAAATGAGTGTCTAGAGAATGATTTTTACATTCTGAGCAGCAAAATTTTACCAAGGGATTTGGCTCATTTCAATAATATTACTAAGACTAAATAAATGTTATCTAAAATGACAACAGTTTTATTAACAATTCTCATAGCAAAATAAGCTAGACATTTGAAAGGGAATTATTAATAAAATTCCACTTACAATGAAAGGCAGGAAAAAACCAACCCCAAAGACTTTGGTCATGAGTATGCCTGCTGTCTCATTACTGACTGCTGCCCTGACATTGAAAGTGTTGAGGTGAGATGGGACTTTGAACAATGTAATCTTGTGAATGATGTCCCTCCCCACGGCAGGAGGATTGGACTAGCTGATCTTCAAAGGTCCCTTCCAAATGAAACCATTCTGGCATTCTGCAATCTTATTTGCATGAGAGAGTGCTTTCCAAGGAATTGAAGTTAACTACGTTGTTTAAAACTTTCTAGACAGTAATCCTTTACATGGTGACTGTATTACTAAGATAAATTAATAGAAATGAAATTCTGAGAGTAAATTGTGTTATATTGATCCAATGCAATTGGGTGGTGATAATTTAATTCAAGGCAAAGTCTCATTTAGTTAACAAGTATGGTGACAACTCATCTTTTATTGTGTTATCAGGAAGGGAATGAGTGAAAGTTGTCCAAAACCAGAGGGAATCGAAATTAATTAATCAATGATTTCATAGAGAAAACATTGCATAATATTATTAAGTGCAGTACCACAGCTCCTTTAGATCTGGGCAGATGGAGATTCCATTTGGCTGAGTTCACGGTTCTCCTGTACTCAGCATGAGCATAGAAGTGCTAGAGTTCTGGGAAAGGGCAGAAAGTACTGTTAGTTTCTGAAAAAGGTTTGGATCCATAAAGACCCTGTTGGGAAAGGTTTCCTAGAAACACTAAATCTGTACAGTCTCTTGCAGCCTTTTTCTTCTCTTTGTATTTTCAAACTTGGCATTTCCATTTCACAGGGATATATTGCTATTGTGATATTTGTTTACATCCAACCTGGAATAAAGCCATGCTTATTTGAATACCCTAAACACCTTTTCCCCCTCCCTATTTTGTAAAAAAAAATCTTTGCTATTAGTTTCTTGGGTATAAAATTTGTGATTTTTGTATGAAAATTTAAGGGGTTTGTTTCATGCAATCAGTTATTTTAGATGCTTTTTATGTTGTATTCAGCTGCTGCTGTTTAGGGCCGAATGAAGAATTCTCACTTGCTTTTGAGATCCAGCAGTAGCCTTTTAATGGCATAATCAAAAAAACTGGATTTAAGTATGCAGTGTGTTTTGGAGGTACTTACATGTTCTAGGCTTATTGCCTTACACCTAGTGCACGTATAGGCAAATGAAAAATAATTATGAAGCACTCCATGAAAGATGCTAAGTATCTATAATCTAAAGTAGAGACACTGCAGCTGAACTGAAGGTCATACTCTCATAAGAAGAGAATTTTAACACAGCAAGCTAAACTTTCATCACTTTTTCATAACAACTGCCACAAAATTCCATTAAGAATGTTTACAGGCAAAGTTATGAGGTGACACTGATTGCACACAGTAATTAAATTTGCCCATGCATGTTTAATAGCTGTGTACAGTTAACAGAAGAAGGAAGAGAATCTGGAAAATATGTGGGTATACAGTGGAAGCAGTAGAGCGGATTTTTAGTTGACCTCTATATTTCAAATTTTTTGACTCACATTGGTTGGAGAGATGAATTTGTGTCATAGTTAAGTGTAGTTTGGATTGAAGCAGATTTTTTTAAAGAAAATTTACTTAATTGACTGGAATACTTGTTTTGATTTGACAGCAAGATGAAAGTAAGGGACTACAAAATAAAAGTTTAAAAGAGAAAACTTCTGGAAAAAAAAAAAAAGGAGGAAAAAAAGTGGATTCTCTTCTTTTATCCAGAGTCTTTTCTATGATGAGACTATATAAAGAAAAATTTAACGCACTGCCTTTCAGAGTGCCAGTGGAAATGGACTTGAGGGAATAATTCTGTAGTGGGAGGCAGTTGAGTGAGGACTGCCAGCTTTGCTTCTTTCCTTCCTATGTTATGATTAAAACCAAATTTGCCCTGAGAGTCTGTTTGTGCATGGGATCCACCTCATCTTGGATTAATGAGTACAGACATAACTTTCCACAACAGTATTTGATATTCCTTGAATTAACACATACTTAACTAGGCAGAAAAAAACCCATCTGGAATAAGTATTTTTCCTCTCCTTTTTCTCACTGTTCCTCATAGCTCCAACAAAGGAAAACAAATCTTCATTTGTTTGGAGTGCAAAATCTCAGTCCAATATATTAGTCTTAGACAAAGTTAGAAAAATTTGAAAATGAGATCAGATACTTTAGTGGGAAATATGCTTAACCAATGGTGCTTTGCAGTAACAGTGCACTGCGCAATGCATGGAACATATGCTTCAACGGTAAATATGGGTACCTATGCACAAGTTCAAATTACTTGTTTCTGTTAATGAGAAAGGAACGGTTATAAATAACTCCAGCTTTACCAAGATTAAAGAATACTTATGGTCTCTATTAAGTTTTCTCAAACACACAATGGCAGGTTAATTTGGTTGGAAATTAATTTATAAATTTAGAATGCTGGTTCTAACATAGACAATTTATGAACTTCATAGGGTTATTAAATTGATTTGCATTTTTATACAAAGGAAGTATGTTTTTCTCTTGTGGCTGTGTGTTTTCAGTGGGCTATCATAATAATAATACATTTTTTTTAAAAAAAGGTGTTGATCTGTAAATTTCCTTTTTAACTATACAAGATGACGCTTCACAGTATTATAAAATCTGCTCAAGTAATAGAACTACATTCCTTGAAGCTGAAAAAAGCATCACAGGGAAACAGCAGATCGATGTTAAAGACTGTTAGATCTAAAAACTAGGAAATATTGTTATAAATTAAGATGACAAAAATGCATTTGCAATTTATAGTAACAAATATGGAATCACAAGATAGCCCACTTGCTGGAAGGTACCTTGGAAGATCATCTGGTCCAACCTTTCATGGGAATGGGAGCCTGGATGAGATTATCTAGCACCCTGTCAAATTCCTTCTTGAAAACGTCTGTTGTTGGGGACTCTACCACATCCATGGGGAAATTGTTTAAGTGAATGATTCTCCTTACAGTAAAAAATGTCTTTCTTATGCTGAGATGAAACTTATCCTGGTGCAACCTGTTACGTATTGTGTTCTCCATGTGACTCCTTGTGAAGAGACTGTGTTCTCTTTGTAGCCATGCTTCAAGTATTGGAATACTGTGATGAGTTCCCAGTGAACTGCCTTCTCTCCAGGGACAAAACCCCTAACTCCTTCAGCCTTTCCTCAGAGAGCAAGTTCCAGCCCTAGAGTCATCTTTGTGGTCCTCCTTTGGACCCTCTCTTGTTTGTCCATGTGGCTCTTGAATTGTTGGAACCAGAACTGAAGTGATACTCCAGGTGTGACCTGACAAGTGCTGAGGAGAATGGAATGACCATGTCCCTAGCTTGGCTAGTAATGCCCCTGCAGAAGCTACCCAGAATCTGACTGACGCAGAAGTACACTACTGATTCAGGTTCAGCCTGTCGTCCACCTAGAGCCCTCTCAGCCACACAGATCTTGTTCTCTACTGGGCTGTTTGGTCAGTCTTCTCCAGGTGCAAACTCATCTTTGTTAAGCTTCATATTGTTCTTGCTGCCCCACTGTTGCAGCCTCTCCAATTCTCTCAGTGCGATGGCTCTCCCAGACGATGTTTCCACCTCTCCATTTCATGACATACGTTTTGGTCATCAACAAACTCAGTGATGGTGCTTTCAGTCTCATCATCCAAGTAGTTTCTGAAGATGTTAACCAGCATGGGACCCAACATTAATCCCTGGGGGACCCCATTTTTGACCGGCTGACAGCCAGAGTTAAATTGTGGACTACCATCCTGTGCGTGTGACCCGTTAGTTACCCAGACCACCCATCCAATCTGTATCTTACTGATTTGTCTTAGGACAAGGCTGTGGGAAAAGGCATCAAAAGTTTTGCAGAAGACCAGATAAACAACATTAATTCTCTCCAAATTTCTCCATATATTAAAGACTAAATGTTACTGCTACAAAATAATAAAGATGTCACACAGGTTTTATTAGCAAATAGTTAATTTTGAATGCCTTAAGTTTTGACAAAACATACCATATAAAGGAATATAAGAAGCTTCCAGCTGCATATATTCCTATTTCTGAATCACTATTCTGTCCCCAAAGTATTTAAAGAAAAATGGTAAATTTCTCCTGCTAAATTTACTTTGCTGAGCTAGACATTCAGAAGATAAAGATTCAATACGTATGATTCTGATACTTCTTCACTTCTCAGATATTAGGACTGACTTTAAACAAATACTTCCATGTAGTATTTACGAAGCTCAAATACGAGAAGCCAAGAAAATCTCTAGCTCATGCTCTTTAGACACTTCAGCAAGCCTGGTTTCTTCCACGATGCCTACACAGTACTGCCTACTGCTAACTACTTGGCAGGCAGCAACTCACACATTCTGTGTGGAACATATTTTTGTGTTGCTGTTGTTTTTTCTTTCCTCTTTCTTGACCTTACCCATCTGCCTGTTTTGTCTACCAGTTCTGTCATTAACATAGACCCTGATCCTTAAAATGCTTAAGCACATGGGTAAATTCAAAGTGTTATGTATACCTTTTTGTAGGTTCTATCTTTTATGAATTTTATTTTTAGATAAGCTTTCCTGCTGGTGCTGCTGCTTAGCTTACTTGTTAAGACTGCCTTGTAGCCTTAGGACTAACACTGCATTGCGAAAGGCATTTTATGAATACAAGGTAAAATCACATTCTCATCTTCTGTCTGTATGGATACTGGGTTATTCTATGCACCACAATAAAGTAGTTACTATTAAATAATCTTTCAATAAAATAAATATTTTTCTCTTGTCTTTTTAATTTAACTTTCAGTTTCTAGGAGTTTTAATGACAGATTTTATCCACCCTTTCTTCTGTCCTTATAGATTTTTTTTTATTTTTTTATGGAATGACAGTATATGAAGATTTGATTTCTGAGAAGTTTCTGGTGTTGTCCTCTTTGAAATCCAAAATATGAAATTAGAATGTCAAGTGTCTAAATACCTCATCTTAGATGCATTTTCATCTGCATATTTTGGTTCTGTGAAATAATGAACTGGAGGCCAGAATAGTAAGTCACTTCCTAAAATCTTTGGGTTTAGTGTTTTTGGCACATGTTAGTTGGACAAATTACCATGAATCTCTTTTTCAGCATGCACAAACAGAAATAAAGTGAGCAGTGGTAGTCTTATTTGTAAGAAATAAAGAAAAGAGACTGTAAAAAACCCCTGAACACTTGTGTGTAGGAACTGGAAATCCACTTGCGTTCTGCCTGCACTGCAGAGTATATGCTGAAAAGCATACCTAATTACATTTTTGCACAGTACCATATCTCTATAGTATGTATTTTTTGCTTTGTCTGTATTGATGAATTGTTTTGAATTATTTTCATGAAATGTATTCATTACCATATGCATATATATTGGCAACTTGTATTTGTTTTCCAGAAAATTATTTCAGCACTCATAGTCCTAAATATGTTAAATAAATAAAACACTCAGTAAAATTTGTCATCTGGAATTATTTGACTTTGTAATAGATCAATAGATTCTCTCCTTCAGATACTTTTGTATAGTCTATACCTACAGGAAAGGTAATGAAGTGAAAGATACAACAATTAAGTAATTAACCTAGGTCTCTTGCATTTTCATTCTATTTAAAATTATTGAAGACATCTTATCCTCTCACTCAAATACTTAAAACCTATTTTAGATCAAGAACTGCAAAATAATTTTATGCCAGAATACATAATCTTTTTAGCTGATGAACTAATACAATTCTCTGGGAAAAAGTGTGAATTGTTATGTTAAAGCTGTCTCACAATGGTGTTCCAAAACACTTCATTGGCAATGAGAAACTGGAAAAACAGCAAAAACTATGTATTCTTAAAAAGAAGTAGATTTAAAATGTCTTTTTAACATTATTTGATTTTGATGAATGTAGACAAGGGGTAGGACTAAAAATTTGTGTTATCAGTCCAGTTTTCTCTGAGAATCATCAAATTTCAGTAGTAACTCTAGAAAATGTATTAAGAGAAATAATCTTATGTTTCTGTAAGGCCAGAAGATGCAGAACTTGAGCAATTTCAAAAAAAAAAAAAAAAAAGGCCTAGACTGATCAGATTAATACTTCATTGAGAATTCCTGTCAGTCCTTTTCTACCACATTACAAAATTAGCAGACATAATGGGATTTTTTAACAAGCTTTTCTATTTTTAAAGTGGTATTGGTACTAACCAATGAAAGTTTGGTTGAAAGATTTCAACTGCCTTGCTTGGATTTTATCACTGTTGGAGGCTGAAATCTCTATCTGAATTACTAAAGGACCAACCAATGCACAGGATACAATGTTAGTAGAAAAATGTCTGATGAAGTATAGCAGGATGCCTAAGGGAATACAGACTGTATTCCTATCCTAAGGGTTTGAAAAAAAAAAAAAAAAGGTACAAACATGCTTAATATATGCATATTCAGAATGCATATATATATATATACAAGTATTGACAGCAGTACGAATAGATTGAATCTGGAATTACAGAGTGAAAAATGAAAAGCAGAGGAAAATTAGCTTAAAAGATTTACTCAAGAAAATTCAACTTCTGCTAAGTAGTAATTTAGTGTGAGTCGTCTGGGATGAGTAGAGTGAGGATGTCCCAATAGCGCACTGTGAACTGCGGAGTGATATTATGTTTATAGTTTGATACAGGGGCAGAGTTCTGCTCTGGTTAGCACAATGGAGGTTGATGCCATAAATTAAGGAATATCAGCACAGGTTTTTTATAAATACAGTATGCTCTACTGTCAGACTTCTGTACACTCTTCAATACAAGTTTAGCACAAATAAACCAAAGGAGTTCATAAAATAGTGATAAAATCAGCTTATAGTTGTAAAAATTTAGTTTCAAAGGAAAATCACAAAGCTAGGAGATTTAGTTCATAAGTGAATTATTTAAAAATATTTGGGCAAACACAGAAGAAAAGAATTAAATGGCTTTTGTTTGAAAGTAAGATTAAAGTGTAAAATAGCTAAAAATAAGAAAATGTGTATTACTGAGATAAATTAAATAGAGCTGTCTCCCATGGGGAGAAGTGAAATCTAGAATAGTTATGAAAAAGTGTTTTCAACAGTGCTTAATAGTTTGGTGCAGGGTATACTTTAGCAATGAGAGCACATTGAGTTATACAGAAGATTCCCTTCCTGCAACTCGGCCCAAATTTTATCTGTGAATAAGATAATAGAAAAAAACTTTGCAAAGGATCCTCTGCATGCAAAGTTAATATGATATGCAAATGAACATCAGGAATACTCTACACAAATAGTATGTCTATCACTGGGCTCAGAAGGACTTCTGCATTGTAATTCTGTCTTAAAAATAGTAGGTCAGCCCACTGAAAAGTTCTGCTATATTTCAGGGAGTTTGGATCAAATCCTGTAGCAACACAGTAATTTGTTTTAACTTCTGAGTTCCTCAGTCTATGTTTTACTCCATAGTCAATCAGATATATTGCCATTATTAACATTAATAGAAAGATTTCATAAGTAGTATTCATACATTTTTTCGATGTGATAAACTCTTTTTTTTTTTTTTTTCTTCTAAAAAAGTAAAATATATTTTAAACCCCAAAGATTTTCTTGGGATCCAGAAATTCGAATTTGTAAATAGTACCCATTTGATGAAAAATGACCGAGTTTACTCCTGAACGTGGCTGTAAATTATTAAGGATTTTTCCTTGAGGTGTACAGTGTTCATAACTGTGTTTGAGACCATTCATTGCAAGTGTGGATGGATATTCAGAAACTATAACTGACATAAATACAGTCTTACGAGAGCCCTGGGAGCTGTCCCCTCCTGTATTACGACAATGTATCACTGTAGTAATTTAGGTTTTTTCTGTCTCTGTAGTGCAAGGTATGGTGATACACTAGAAATCCCTATCTCCTTGATATTTTTTGTGATTTCTAATCTCCTCAGTCCAGAGGTTTTAAAGAACACTTCACTGAAATCATTATTTGTATTATGAGTTTAAACAAAAGCATCTTATTTGAAAATGGTAAGTAGAGAGCAGAGATAAAAGAATCTTCTTATGCTCTAATGGGGTGGACGCGGTCATATCATAATCTCACATCTCATTCATTTTGAATGATTATAGTTTTGAAAAACAGGCTTTTGTTCTGTTCCTGTTCTTGCGGTTTTTCTCCCTGATCTGATTATGTAACTTTTTTTTTTTTTTTTCTGTAATGGATTCATTTTAGCAATGGGTGAATAAAAAGACTATAAATTCAGGTTATGGATACCAGCCACTTAAGATGCATGTATTAGTCTTGATTGTTTTAAGCGAATTGACTATGTTCTCTTTTGCAGTAGATTTGTGATGTTAGAGGGGGTTATGGGTGTTTGGTTTTGTGGATAAAAGAGGCTTTAATAATTTCTTTACACCCCTCTAGTGATAGCTTTGGATGTAGACATGGGCCCCCACTGTTCATCTTTTTACTCACAGTGTGAAGCTCCAGCTGCTCATTAAGTAGAAAGAATCTTTCTTTAATTATGAAGAACTTCACTACAATATCATATAATGAGATTCAAGGGCCCTTTTCCACAATATTGTTCTTCCTTCATGATGAAAGCAGTTACCAGCTGTATTACTCCTCTGTTCCTCATAGACAAAACACTAACGTGCTGCAATGTATCGTTAAAGGCCAAAGCAAGCATAGGGTTGGGTGCTCCTGCAGTGCCAACTGAGGTGAGTGGGACGAGGAGGACAGAATCACAGAATATGCCAGGTTGGAAGGGAAAGCAAAAGGATCACCTGTAGCACAGAGCAAGAACAAATTGAAATATGCCTTAATTGAGTGTTTTGTTCTCTTTAACAAATCATAGCAAAGGAAGGAGCCACTAGGGCAAAGAGGTGAAAATACGACATGATTATTTGTCATGCCTCCACTGATTTTACATTGATTTCAGTATGACTTTGGTCTCTACACCAGCTCACTTCAGCATGTAAAATAAATTGGAAGGAGATTAAGGTTGATGCTGAATATTTGTGTTGTGAACTTTTCTCAGGTTGCTTTTGGTTTTGAAATATGTCATAATTCGTAAGTGTCTCACTCGTGATGGACATATGACTGAGTTACTCCTGAGCAATTTTCTGATATAAACTGGTACAGCCCCAATTAATTCATACAGAAGCCATGATCTTATTGCTTTTATTTTATGGCCTTGTAACTCACAAACTTGATTGGAGTTATGATGATTTATATCAATGTTAATTGTTGATTCTTGTTCTGCTAATTATTCAAAATAGCCTGTTCTGATTATTGAGAGGTGTTTGGAGGAATTGAAATGTACGACGGTTGATTTAT